>CM068373.1:90899228-91499228 GCA_034769895.1 Magicicada septendecula
AGACGCAACAATTCAAAGGCC
The DNA here is from genome assembly GCA_034769895.1 of Magicicada septendecula. NCBI lineage: Eukaryota > Metazoa > Arthropoda > Insecta > Hemiptera > Cicadidae > Magicicada > Magicicada septendecula. Next base: position 90,899,250 of record CM068373.1, read on the forward strand.
CAAACACGACACATTAGTACGTCGCCATGGACAAATTAAGGGCAGACTCACTCGCATAAACACATTCATTAATAATTTTGATCCCCGCCAACAATCTGTCAATTTATTATCCACTAGATTAGATATTCTAAACGAGTGTTGGAAGGAATTTAATACAACGCAAACAGAGATCGAAGACATACAGATAGAAGATTTAAATACATCAGAAATTCAGAATGAAGATTTCGAAGACAAATATTTTAACTTACGTGCTAAGATTCAGGACATGATCATTTCTATCCAGACTCCGGTGTCATCTAACAACAACCATATTAACAATTCAACTCTCACAGAACCACAAGTTAAGTTACCTCAAATCAATCTTCCCACATTCGGAGGTTCATATGACGAATGGCCTTCTTTCCAAGATTCATTTAGAGCCTTAATTCATGACAACAATTCACTGAGTGATGTTCAACGCTTTCATTACTTAAAGTCAACATTACGGAATGGCGCAAGCCAGATTATTCATTCATTGGAAGTCTCATCAGCCAATTATCAGGTCGCCTGGGATTTACTGAAGGCAAGATATGATAACAAGACATTAATCATAAACAAACATTTGCAATCATTATTCAATCTTTCAGTTTTAGACAAAGAATCAGCCACTTCCATTAGACAGTTTTCAGACAATATTCAAAAGCATATGAGAGCACTAAAATCTCTTGGATAGCCAGTTCAGCAGTGGGATGCAGTAATTACATATCTTATATCTTATTGTAAACAAATTCGACCAATCAACCAGGCAAGCGTGGGAAGCCAGTATATCCACAACGGAACTGGCAACCTATTCCGAAACTATCAACTTCTTGGAAAACAGAAGCAAGATTTTGGAAGGTTGCGAAGAGGGTCAGAAAATGCATTCTAAGCCCAAATCACGCCCAGTTAATTCCACACCTCAAAGAAAACCGTCACAAGATTTTCAGACCGCATTTGTATCCACCAATTTACAAAAATGTCCCATGTGCAGTAAATTCCACCGGCTATTTCAATGTCAACATTTCCTGAAGTTGAATCCATGCGATCGAATCACTAAGGTCAAAGAACTTCAACTCTGTATCAATTGTTTGAAACCAGGTGATAAGGCAGCAACCTGTGAAAACACTCATTCATGTAAAACCTGCAACAAGCGTCATAATAGTTTGTTGCACTTGCACTCTCAGCAACCCATGTCCGAACCTTCATCACCGCCTCAGTCAACTTCACAAACTTCAGCTTCGCAATCAGAATTGCTCAATAAGCCGACGGTTGCAATTTGTTCCAATACCAATGACAATGTTTTACTAGCCACAGAAGTGGTAAACATACAAGATTCTCAAGGAGCAGTTTTCTCATGTCGCCTTTTGCTTGACTCAGGATCTCAGTCACATTTCATGACTGAATCTCTGGCCACATCATTAGGATTGAAACGTCATAAGTCCCCTATGTTAGTGACTGGAATAAATACAAAGACTACTGCAATACGACATACTGTTCGTACAGTCATTAAGTCAAGATATAATGGCTTCCAACAAGAATTGGAATTCTCCGTCATACCACGAATTACAGACGAACTGCCAACAGCCCACACAGATCGTAATTTGATACATATACCTAAAAACATTAACCTTGCAGATCCACAATTCCACGTACGGTACCGCACAAGGTGGATGGATTACTTGGAGCTGATATTTTCTTCAGTCTGTTGTGTATTGGACAGATTAAACACGATAATCAACCTACCTTGCAAAAAACAGTGTTAGGTTGGATCGTGTGTGGGAGAACAAACAATCAAAATAGCAACCATATTAAAAAACAAACGGTTTGTAATTTCAGTCACAATTTAAATCTTGAAGACCTTATGTCAGCATTTTGGAAAGTTGAAAACTATGAAAACCGACACCATTTATCGAAACAAGAACAAGAATGTGAAGAGCATTATATGTCTCATGTCAGCAGAACCGATACTGGGCGCATTATGGCTCAATTGCCATTCTCAAAGGAAATCAGTCAACTTGGTTCATCTCGTGAACAAGCTGAAACCCGACTCAAGAGCTTAGAACAGCGACTGTCAAGGCATGCATCATTAAGAGAGTCGTATGTTGCCTTTATGGATGAATATCACAAATCTAATCACATGGAACTCGTCGAAGAAGAGCGTGAACCTGAGGATCACTACTACATGCCACATCACCCGGTCATAAAGAACTCAAGTTTGAATACAAAAATTCGAGTCGTTTTTGACGCACCTTCAAGGACGTCAACAGGAATATCTCTGAACCAAGCATTGATGGTGGGTCCAACAATACAACGTGATCTAATTGATATTTTGTTGTCGTTCCGCCTCCCCAGATATGTTTTCTGCGCCGATATTAAACAAATTTATCGACAAGTTCTAATGCATCCAATTCACAGAGATTTCCAGCGTATCATCTGGTGAAGGGACTCAGATCAATCTATCCAAATATACAAATTGAACACTGTCACATACGGCACATCCGCTGCTCCGTATCTTGCGATAAAATCTCTTCACTATCTAGCAGACTTGGAATCAGTGGAATTTCCTTTTGCTTCAAGATGTATCAAGAATGATTTTTACGTAGATGATGTTCTTACTGGTTGCAATTCCATGGAAACAATACAACGACTACAGAGAGAATTAGTGCTTTTACTTAAACGAGGTGGTTTCGAACTTCATAAATGGTGTTCTAATAATCCACAGTTATTAGAATTTATAGATTCAGACAACATAGAGAATGAATACCTTATACAAGGTGGACACGATACAAAAAAGACTCTGGGAGTGCGTTGGAAACCTGATACAGACACTTTTCATTATAAGACAACATCATACACAGCAATTGGTCCTGTAACAAAGAGTTCAATACTATCAGAAATATGCAGATTATTTGATTCATTAGGTCTTATATCTCCAGTGCTGGTAAAGGCTAAGGTGCTAATGCAGACTTTATGGCAGCTGGACCTATCATGGGATGAAACGGTTCCAACACATATTTATAACACTTGGACTCAATACAAGAAACAACTTGAGGAGTTAAACAATTTAGTCATCAATCGTCGCATAACCTCCCTTCTTGATGTTTCCACAATAGAATTTCATGGATTTTGCGATGCATCAGAGAGATGCTTTGGTGCCTGTATATATCTACGATGTACAGACGTCAATGGTAAAACTTCAACATATCTTTTGTGCGCAAAATCACGAGTAGCCCCTGTAAAAAACATTTCTCTCCCTCGATTGGAACTTTGTGGAGCAGTACTAATAGCTCGTCTTACCAAGAAGATCTCAAATACGTTGGGAAGTAACATTAACTCATACACATTTTGGACTGACTCTATAATACTACTCCATTGGTTGGCTTCGCCTCCAAATACATGGACAACCTTTGTCGCTAATAGAGTCTCTGAAATTCAGACAGCAACTAAACATGGAACTTGGTATCACATTAAGTCTCAACACCAGCGGATATTTTGTCACGAGGTGCGTTCCCCAAGGAGTTGATTAACTGTGCTTTGTGGTGGACTGGACCTGCATGGTTAGCAGAAGAAAGAGAATGCTGGCCAAGCAACTTATCGTGTGACTCCAATTCTACAACCTGCAAGTCTATAGAGATAGAAGAGAGAAAGACGACCATCGCACATACGTCCATAAATTCAACCTTTGAACTGAAAACAAAATATTCATGTTGGGCTAAACTTCTGCGTATAACTGCCTATTGCAAACGTTTTATTCACAATCTGAAGACTCCTGCAAATAACATAAAATGTGGCCCACTCATGGTAGAAGAAAACTCAAGAAGCGAAGCAGTATACGTTCTCTAGCCCCCTTCGTAGATTCAAACGGAATTATCAGGGTGGGCGGTAGATTGACGCAAGCAAAAATTCACTATGATCAGAAACATCCAATTTTACTTCCTGAAAAGGACTATATAACAGAATTGATTATAAGAAGAGAACACGTAATATCCATGCATTCAGGACCACAGGCACTACTAGCACAAGTGAGAAGACAATTTTGGCCAATAAATGGCAAGCTACTGACCAAGCGAATAATCAAGAAATGTGTAATCTGCTCAAGAAATATTCCAAATGTCATATTTCAACCAATGGAAAACTTACCGGCATGCAGTGTTATTCCTGACCGACCATTCATAAACTGTGGTATTGATTATTGTGGCCCAATATTTATCAAACGAGTTATGCAACGAAAATCAGCTCCATACAAGGCTTACATTGCACTTTTTATCTGCATGGCCACCAAGAGTATCCACATTGAAATCGTTACAAGTCTCACAACATCAGCCTTTCTAGCTGCGTTAAGACGCTTTATGTCCAGACGAGGAAGCCACTAACATATACAGCGACAATGCAACAAATCTTGTAGGAGCAAGGAATGAATTACAAGAATTAAGGAAATTCAGAAGGGAAAATAAGGAGTACTTAACACAATCCTTAGCGGAAGAAAATATAAACTGGCACTTCATTCCAGCGAATTCACCACATTTTGGTGGCTTGTGGGAGGCAGGCGTCAAAACTGTAAAACATCACATAAAGCGAGTTGTTGGGAATATCCAATTAACATTCGAAGAATTTAACACGTTGTTATGTCAGATTGAAGCCTGTGTCAATTCACGCCCCCTTACCCCACTTTCTTCCGATCCCAAACGATTTTCAGCCGTTAACCCCAGGGCATTTTCTAATTGGTTCCCCAATTACTTCCTTCCCTGAACCTGACTTATCTGTAACCCCAATCAACCGAATTAACCGCTGGCAACGAGTTCAACAACTGATGCAATTCTTCTGGAAACGATGGTCCACAGAGTACCTGTCTACACTGCAACAGCGCACGAAATGGACTTCTTCCGCAACACCAATACAAGTAGGAGCCTTGGTCCTCATCAAGGAGGAGTTCAGACCACCCCTCATGTGGAACCTGGGACGTATTAGAGAGCTGCATGCTGGTCAAGATGGAGTTCCTCGTGTCGCCACAGTGCAAACCTCACATGGACTCCTGCGGCGGGCGATGTGCCCTCTCCCCATCGAAAACACAAATTGAAAGGCCACATACTTTCAAGGCGGGCGGGATGTTCAGCATTCTTCAACTGCGCGGCGTCTTCCAAGTGTGTGCTGCGCTCTGCAGGACGGGAACTGGTAGTGTGGTGTCGAGTTAGTTAGCAGTTAGTTACGAGTTGGCCGCGAACCGAGACAGACATAAGAGTACAGTAAAATGTCAAATCAATGTATCTTTCAAGCTTAGTGTGTTATAATAAATTCGTTTCAGCAAAAAATTACCGAGTTTTTATTCTCGAACAAGGACGAAAAACGAGTTTATTTGGAAACAACTAGAAATTATCAAATTTAGCGAGATAATAAAGCTTAGAGTTTCTAAGGGTTTCACGGCTGGCGTCCACATAGTTGGAGACGCTGTTAGGCCGTGGTCTAGAGCCTATGCTGACAGACGTTTCGGCCTCGCCATCGAAGGTCATCATCAGTGCCGGTGAGGCCGAAACGTCTATCAGAATAGACCCTAGACCACGGCCTAAAAGTTAGGTGAATAATGTTTCAAATTATAACAAAGCTTCTTTACTTACTTTTTAATTACTTGAAACAAAAACTAATAAATTTATGGTGTTTTTAAAATTGTAAAATTGATATCAAGGAGAAAGAGCAGACCCAGACGGCGGTGGATACATGAAGTGGACGAAGACTTAAGAAGAATAGGCGTACAAAACTGGGGGAACGTGCAACAGAGTGAGAGAGAAAGAGAACTGGATGCGCGTAGTGCGGAAGCCAAGGGTCATCCAGGCCTGTAGAGCTTCGGAAGAAGAAAAAGAAGAAAAAGAAGAAGAAGAAGAAGAAGAAGAATGTAGTTTGAGATTTATATTACCTTTGTAAACTAATTAAAAACCAAAATTAAAAAAATGACATTTTTTCAGCCCTAATGAAAACTTGATTAACCCTCGGTTTTGTAAATAAGTTAAGATGTATCAAAAATATCAAACAATTATAATGATATTTTTGATAATTTATGAAATTGTAACACCACCTGTTCGTCAGGCGAGACGAGCAGAAAAGTATCTCAAATTAGTCATATAATCAACACCACCACCATCATTGTCGTCGTCATTACCCCTCCACGGAACAACTGTGAATGCACAGTAAAGTGCTGTTGTTCATGTTTCACGTTGCATGGTGACGAATGCACGTCATTCAGAGCAACAGCTGTTCCATTAAGCTACCTAGAGTTGCATTATTATAAAGATTTATATGTAATGCGTTATACAGGCTGATGTCTATCATAGAAAAATCGGGTGCTGTGCTCTTGTCACGACAGTCACTGAAATCTAAAGAATTAAAACCAATAGTAAAATAATAATGTATTCGTACCGATTAAATTTAAATTGTTTTCTTAAGCATTTCCCATTTCCACGTAATACAAATTGACTAAATTACGGCGATTTTCTACATGCTAATTTCTGAATCAGAAATGAGAATAAATCTATATAATCTGTGCATAGGGGATAATTCACTTGATGCGGTTAATAAGTTTAGATACCTGGTAACATGATAGATAATGAAGGGTCCATAAACACGACGATTCATGACAGGATACAAATAGGAAATACGCATTATTATGCAAACAGTAGACTATTGAGAAGCAAACTAATTAGTCGTAACAAAAAAATAAAAATATAAAAGTCACTTATCAGACCGATTGACTGATATGGAGGCGAGACATGCACGTTAAAAAACAATGAACAAGGAATATTAAGAAGGTTTGAAAGGAAGATTGTATCACGTGTTTATAGCCGGTTAAAGAAGATGATGAGCAGAGAATAAAAATAACCAGTAGATATTGAAGCATGAGGACATTGTAAGATTTGTGAAGGCTAGGTCACCTAGGGCGCAAGTCAATAAAAGCAGAAAGACTGGCCGACCTAGAATAAGATGGTTGGATGATGTGCTATAAGATCTAAGAAGAATGGATGTGACGGGTTACACTGAGATGTTAATGGATGGGAGACATTAGAGAAGATTGATGTTGGAAGCCAGAGCTTACGTTGGGCTGAAGTGCTAAAAAAGAAGAAGAAGAAGAAGAAGAAGAAGAAGAAGAAGAAGAAGAAGAATAACACGATTTACACCGGAAAGCTATTGCAGACTAAATGAAACATAATGCTTATTTTTAGCAAATAAAGCAAAAATATTGATTGGTTCAAACAACAATTTACACAATTCCTTGTACTGTATAAATATATAATTTTTTGTTTACTTTGTAACCCTTTACAATAAAAACCGACCGAGTGAGTTATTTAACGTCTGGTCGCTTTCGAATCGCCTGCTTATCTACTTGCGTTGTGTACAGGATTCTTTAGGCAAGGTAGGCTGACTTATGTGAGCTCTTTGATATATAATAATGGCAGTGTAATCATCACAACGCGTCAGCTGCACATAATTGGTCCAGGATGATACACAAAGTTTTGATTTCCACAGGATGAGCCGACCTGAGTGTGAAAAATGCACCCCTGTTTTTATGGTACGCCCGAAAATCGAACTCCTGCCCTCCAGATTAGTAGCTAGGTACTTTACTCGCTGTTGTACTGTAGATATGTGTAAGTTAAGAAATGCTAAAATCGAAAAGAATAGACTTCTAGAGTGTGAAAGAATAGAATACGATATGACAGCTGCAGAATTTTCCAAAATGAGTTCCAGGAAACGTACCAAAAACCGAAGAAACGTTGCGGGACGTTTATTGCCAGTTGAGGACAAGTATTAAAGGGGAGAAGATTGAATAAAATTTTAATTACATTAATGACGTTTTTATTACAAAAGTTAAATTTTGTTTAACACACCTTGTATTAAAATATTCCTCAGGCTTTCACGGCCGGTGTCAGATGAATTGTTCATGATATCCGGGCTGTTTGGCCGTGGTCCATGGCTTATAACAAAACCAAACGTTTTGGCAGCTCCACTGGCTGCCATCATCAGTGGTATAAAAAATCCTGCACGCCGGGTGTTTATGTACAGGCCTACAGTACTGTGGTATAGGCTTTTTTCGTAAGTCGTTTGTTTAATTGTTGTCACGCTGAGTGAACCGAAGGTGCATGTGTCCTTTGTGGGGAGGGTAATTACGTATTAAGTTTTTAGAATGCGAACGTGTTAAATCAGCTAAAATTTTGCGCAGATTGTATGGACAATTTGGCAATACACTTTCTGGGACTTGATTGTATGAATGACCTAATTCTTTTTCTGCGCAGCTCGCAACGACATTTCTACCCTCACTCAGGCGCTTCGTCTCAGAAAGAGCGTTACATCACAAAACATTTTGCATGTTCAAGACCTTATTCACAACGACTAACGAATAACTGTTTGTGAAATTAATTCATTAAATTCAGTAAATTATGAAACTGTGCAGTCAATTATAAAACAAATTAAAATTATGTAAAATCTCTGCGAATAAATGTCAATAATTCTGAATGGAAATCAGAAGGCTGTAAGAGGTAAACCTTTTTAAAGGCTTTTACACCGCTTTGCAGCAAAGGAAGACTCATGTTTGATGGAGATTCTCATATGTGATGAATTCTGGGTAAACCACTGTACTCCCGAAGTCAAGAGGTCGAAGATGGAGTGGCATGCAAAAGATGAAACAACTCCAGTGAACGTAAAAACACGTTCCTCACGACTGTCTTTTCGGATGTTAAGGACAATTTAAAGGATGTTAAGGACAGTTTAGGAGCGGTCGTGGCGTAGTGGCTAGCCTGTGGCGCTGATATGCTGTCGGCGCGGGTTCGATTCCCGCCAGGGCCACCTGATTTAGATACGAACGTTCCCGCTCGCAAGGCGATGGCAGACCAACGAGAGGTATCCTGCTTAGTATAAACACTCCCCAACTATGCCGTTCGGATCCGGCGTTAAACTGTAGGTCCCATACATCTGTGAGAGACTCCATAACACACTTACCACGGGTATATGCGGGAGGGTACAAACCAGTCGAAAGACTGAAGGAGACGATTTAAAGTCCCAATGATGCTTTTGTTATAAGAAGTCGATTTTTCACTTAAACAAAGAACAATGAATGCTTCGTACTACTCTGTACTATTAAGCAAGGTTAGACAATCATATCGGTCCAAACGTCGCGAGATCGCGAATCTCAACGACTTGATTCTTTCCGGTAATGTCCGGTCCACAATAATGCTTGGACGCAAGCAGAATAGGAAGAATTTCACTGGGTAGCTTTAGACCATCCCCTGTGGTTCAGATTTATTATCGTGTGATTGTGTTTCGTTTGGACACCTCAAAAAGATAAGAAATGTTTTCCGGACTGTTTGGCCGTGGCTACGGTTTTATGACAAACCAAACGTTTCAACAGCACCACTGGCTGGCATCATCAGTGGAATTCAAAGAAATCCAAGACCTCCTGAACGTAGGTTGTTCTCGTCAGGTCCACAGTACCTACGTTCTGGAGGTGTTGGATTTCTTTGAATTCCACTGATGATGGTAGCCAGTGATGCTGTTGAAACGTTTGGTTTGTCATTAAATCGTAGACCACGGCCAAACAGCCCGGAAAACTTTTCTTATACAACTGACACCGGCCGTGAAAGCCTTAGGACAATTTTAACTCAAAAAGATTTGGAAGGGGTAAAATCTTCCTGCGTCAAAGAGGTGTAAGATTTCGTGCACAATCGGCTGCGAACATGGAGCCGGAGTTACATTGATAACAAGAACGGCTAACAGTAACAGTTACTTTTTTAATTAGTAATATTATTATTACCAACGCGTGTTATTCAAGTATTAAAATAATATTAGTCTTGGTGTAGTCGTATTTTTTATAAACATGTTATTTTTGTGTTTGAAGAATTATTCCTGTATGCATTATAATTTACTGTAAAGAAGGCGCATGACGTACATACGGGTATACTGTGCACCGGGTATTGCGCTCAGCATGCTGTGTATGACTGCTTGTTTAACTGAGCTTTATAAATGACGAGACAAAGTCAAATAGCATTGGCAGTAATTCCATTAACCAATTCCGTGAGGTGCCTTCGCTTTGAAGCTCTGCGCTTGCCGTCGAATTGAATTTGGCCCCATTAAGATGTGTGCTTTTGTGATTCAGCGTTTCAAATGACAACGGAGCGCTGTGTAGTTTTAATCGAGATGAATATAATTGAACGGAACCATTCGCGGACGAATACATCAACGAGCCCGCACGCGCACAAAATACAAATACATTCGTGCGATACAGAATAGAAATGTAATTAGTTACTAGACTTAGATTCAAAGTAACGTAGACCGTCGTATGGTACAGTGGAAAACAAAATACAAGACACCAATTACGTCACTAATCACCAGCTTTAATTATCACAATTAAACTGTTTGTAATCAACAAAATAGTCTCTTACAATAAATCAAATAAAAAATTGTTTACACGCAATAAAATGTCAACTAATATAAAACATAATTGTATTACAATTGTCCCACACGATTATAAAAGATATAACACTTCGCCACAATTACTTTTCACTAATAGCCACTTGAACGCACAGAGTAATCGCCCGACAATAACTCGCAACTCAAACTGAAATGAACGTTGCTGAGTACTTGTATTTATACCCCGCCGAAATACCAGAATATTCCATTCTACGCATTAGCAATAAAGGAAAGGATTAAACCGTAATTACTTGCGGCCTTGACACAGTGCGCGCGGCTTCTGTCACTGTCTAGCTAATGCGTTGAGAATCATGTACTCACACACATTACAACCGGATTCCACTGGAACATTCGATAACCTTGTAGAACGTTCCGTATTACGTAACACTTTTTTTGCATTACGTAACACTATTAATGTGTATAACAGAAAACGATGGAATTTTTATGTGAAAATAAGTGTGCCACAATATTAGAGTTCATGTGTTTGTTTACAGATTAGTGTCGGGTGGTGATTTGAAAAAGTAGCGGTTGTAGTCTGTAATACACATTCTTAAGTTCTTTAATTCTGCATTCTTTTGATTCTTTAGTATCGTAGGTAATGTCTGTTAAAGCGACGACTAATAGAATGTGTCAACTATACGCGATAACAAATGATCTTTTTTCTTTCGTTTTAAATAAATTAAACAGGTTAGTTATAACATGTTGATAGTTGTTGATACATGTTGATACATTTATTTTTGTAATATAATTTTTTATATTTAGTTACAATATTTTTTTTAATTTTTAGCAATATAGTAAAAATATAACTAACTGGGACTGACATCGTAATAGATAAATCTAACCTAACCTAATCAATCTAGAGCGTACGCGACAGAAATCTCTAACTAGTTAAAATATCAGTATGGAAAACCATACATGACTTCCATGTTCTAAGATTTATATTTAAAATCATTTTCGAAATGAAATATTTTCATAGAAACTACTTCTTTTACTTCTTTCTTCAGCCTTAACCGCAGTACAAGAGTCTCTTTGCCGCTTGGATGCGACTGGCCTGGTCTTTCGTTAAAGTCAAATTCTCAGACTCATAAAGAAGTGTGGGAAGAGCCATCACGTTGTAGAATTTTAGGCGTGTTCCTTTACTTGCTGTCTTAAGGGTTCGCCTAATGGTCCCGCACATAATGTTGAACTTATGCAACTTATTCACAACGTTGTTGCTTCCATTGTAAGACACACTGTAGTTCATGTATTCAAAATTGCTATCTTGTTCTAGGACAGTAGCATCTATAACAATTTTTGCCCGTACGGGACGAGTTCCACGAAAAGCCATGACCTTGGTCTTACGTGTGGATGTCTGCAATCCAGAGATTTACAAATTCGATTTAACAAATGTATCCCCAGCTGCAATCTGTTTTCAGAGTCCGACAGAATAGGCTGATCGTCCGCAAACAGCAAAATGTCAATTGTAGGAGGACCAATCTTAAAATGTTCTGGAAGACACATCTTCCAGTTTTGTGTGACATCGTCAATATATAAATTAAATAGAGAAGGGGATAATGGACATCCTTGCGTACTCCACAATTGATCGGGCTAACTCTAGGAGCTGGTCTCGGTCTCCCTGCTTCTATTAAGATTTTATTGTCCACATAATGACTCTGTATTGCTCTGATTAGATGTTGTGGGATCCTTTTCCTTGCCATGACTGACCTTAATTCTTTAGTGTTGTAGGTAATGTCTGTTAACCCGACGACTAGTAGAATGTGTCATCGATACGCGACAACAAATTATCTTTTTTCTTTCGTTTTAAGTAAAGCAAACAAGTTAGTTATAACTTGATGACAGTACTTTACATTTATTAGTATAACATAATTTTTTATATTTAATTACAATTATCTTTTTTATTTTTAGTAATACAGTAAAGATATAACTAACTGGGACTGACATCGTAATAGATAAATCTAACCTAATCAATCCAGAGCGTACGCGACAGAAAGCTGTAACTAGTTAAAAGTTAAAATATCGGTATGGGGAACCATACATGATTTCCGTGTTCTAAGATTTACATTTACAATTATTTTCGAAATGAAATATTTCCATAGAAACTATTCTTTCTTTAGCCTTAACCGCAGTACTGTGGTCACTAACGTATACCACCCTCGATTAGTGAACTCGATTTTCACTGATGTTGGCAGTCGATGGCACTGCCGAAACGTCTGGTTTTGCAGAAAGCATTGGACTACGGCCAAACAGCCCGAGAAGGAATTTTAACAACAAACTACTTTTTTATTGCCGATAACGTAGTACATATATAAAAAAGTAGCCCCTCCCCCTTCAACTATCATTTTCATTTATAGACAATTATCCCATCCCCTTTCAAATACCGTTTTTATTTATAGATATTTCATCTACCTTTCTACAGTGGATTATTACAACCTTCTTTTCAAGATACTTTATTTATCAAAATTAAGTACTTTACTCTTGTTAAAACATAAAACCTTGCCGGCAAACTACCCCTTCCCCTTAACCGATCTTCACTAAAATCAATACCTAGACCTTGAGTCCTCTACAACTCAGGCACATATATAAAAAATTATTTGATTTTGTATGAATTTGCGGCAGTTATCGTTCGCCATAGGAAAAATTACTCTTTGTAAAACATAAAACGTTGCTGGTAAACTATCCCTTTCCCTTAACAGATCTTCTCCAAAATCAATAGGCCTTGAGTCCTCTACAACTCAGGTACATATGCAAAACATTATTTGATTCTGTTTGATTTGCGGTAGTTATTTCGCCATAGAAAAATACTACACACAGACACACGCATAGACAATTTTCGGAAAATGACTTTTCTTCATGTTTTGAGTTCATCAACTTAAAGTTGATAAATAAAATATCCTGAAAAGAAGGTGATAGTAATCCACTATAAAAAGGTAAACAAAATATCTATAAATGAAAAGAGTAGTTTAAAGGGGGAGGGGGTAATTTTCTATAAATGAAAATAATAGTTGAAGGGGCGGGAAAAATTTTTTATACGTGTGCTACGTTATTGGCACCAAAGAAGTAGTTTCAATGCAAACATTTCATTTCAATTTGCATAAAACTCGATTTACAAGAAACACATCTAACTTGTTAGAAATCATCGAACCGCATTCAAGTAAATGATTTTAAATATACATCTTAGAACATGGAAGTCGTGTATGGTTTTCCATACCGATATTCGGAACATGTTTCGGGAATCCTAATGTTCCTAACCTTAGTTCATGTTCCGATCCTTATTTTGATGAATACAACTGTTCCTAAGCGGAAATCTTGACTAACGCGAATTAGCACTATTTAACCTTCAAATCACTTAACTCTGCGTTCTAATAACGCCTTGATCTAGCATATAGGTATCTCTTACCTAAGATCTTGGGACTGTCGTCACCCTTATAGAAAATCTCGCACAGATAGTACGTCTTACTAGGACGAGTTACAGACGAGAACTGTACGATCTTTTCTTAAAACTCAACGCTCTAAAGCACAACTCAAATGGAAATTGGAGTTCCTGATTGGTTGAAGTCTAGAACACGTAATAGATTTTTACCTTTATAGCTAGACATCATGTAAGACTATGCCAGAGTCTGCAAAATCTTGTATAGATTTTATCTAAAAGTTTAATGACTTTTCTGCAGATAAGGCTTCTACAGAAAAGTGAATTCTGTTAAAAATACATATTAAAATAATATGTTTTGCGTTTATGACATACGAAAAATGTAGCTATATTTATGACACATTCGTTGTCCAAGTTTAATTCCGATACATTAATTATTATAGGAGTTATTCACGAAAACACGAATAATACCCGCACACGGGCACTCGCGCAACAAAATTTGCACTTTACATGACAGAGAATAAATTTATGGGCATTTTGACATATAACACATAATTACCCATTTTTTATTTAAAAACTTACATCTATTATACAAAATTTTGAACAAGATCAATTTAAAACATGTCTATAACGTCATAAAGTGTGTAACAACGTCTCCGCATATTTAAAATTACTCTTATTGCATGTTTCATTGACACACGCGCGCGCGCACACAATTAAAGAAACATTATATTATATCTCTGATAAACTTTCAACGGTTGAAAGAAAACGAACACAGTAAACGTACACTTTAAGAATACTCTAAGCCCTCAAAAAAAAAAAAAAAAAAAAAAAAAAAATATATATATATATATATATATATATATATGCTTTGGTGTGTGTGAAACGCTTTGTGTTGGGGCCAATACAAGTAGGCCTATTTTTGTGTTGACAAAAAATAGGTCTCCTTTGGGATTCTGTTTATTTTCAGTACAAAAGCGTCTGTATCTACTGAGAGCAGGTACGTGGGTTATATAGTATTCCCCAAAAGCCGCACGTATAGTATGGGTACCACACGCACCGTTACTGAGGGCCAGCGTTAACTCAGGGATAAAATATACAGTTTCAGAAATAGAATTATGCTGTGTACCCAGTGTTGCAAACAACAGTAAGGGCTGTTAAGTCGTGTATCCGTACTGTACTAGTGACGGTAGATTAACAAATGACAATGTTTTCCTGAGGTTCCATCAATAACGTTTCGAAAAAATTATTGTCGTCAGGATTAGTATATGGGCGAAACAGAAATAATACTCATATCGTGAGTTTTCTTTGTTTAAATATGTGAGTATATGTTACATAGAAAATAATAAAAACTATTAAACACGTATCGTTAGTTTTGTGTTATATTAATAATTATACAATAATTACAATATTAATAATATATATACAATACGTTCCATAAATATTAAAATTTATTACACATAAGCCTATATTAGTTATTTATTTGTTGCCAACATACTATTCCTGCTGATGACAATGAATTTGGAAACTCGCTAATAAAGGGTCGAAAAGTTGACAAAAATGTTTTAAAAAGCTGATTACAAAACCTTTAAATCCTAGAAGTTATAAATAGTACATTTTTTTCAACTGACTTCTTTGTCAAGTTTATCTGAGTGTGTCATTTACAATTATTTATGAAAATATTACGCAAGAAGTATAACTAGTAACTGTATGTTTCCTATTTCCCTAATGAAGATCAATGCTTACACATAGTACTCTACACCAGGTCTTCTCATACTTTTCCATTTGGCGACCCCCTTTACCCGAGCAAATATTTTAGCGACCCCGAGTATAGAGGTATATAAAGTAGGAATAAGACAAAAAGGAAACAAATTTTCAATAAGAAACAACTTTTCTTTAGGGCAGACAGGACAACTATAAAACGAAAATTAAGGGAAAGCTTTCTTCAAGATGGAGACATCAAAGCAGCACAGAATTACCGGCTGAAACAAGATCTACCTAATTGTTTGCAGCTGGAGTAGAAAAGATGGAAGACGATCAATCAAAATAAAAAAAACGATGAGGCTTCTACTAATTAAACTTAATTAGGTGAGTTTAAAGATGTGAATGACAACGAATGCTAAGGCAGGAAGCTTCAAGATACTCTGGTCTGCCCAAAATAGTCCAGCCACCATCATACTAAAAGACATGTGGAATGCAAGCAAGACACCGCTCGTTTGTGGGCTAAAAATTGTACACATATCCGATTACGTAAAAGTAAAGTAAACAAAATTTGTTTCTTGATAATTTCAGGCCTCAATTTTATGAATAGCTGGGGTATATGTTGGTGGGGTATCTAGAATTTGGATTTGGGGGGCCGGGGTCGGGTCGGCTTCATACAAAAGAAAAAACAAGTTTAAACTAGTCAACATTACTATCTTTAAAGTGACTGAAAAACGCATAATGACATCCTGAAACCAGTCCCATTAAATTAAACGGACATAAAACAATAAAATTACGCGTTATTGAAACATTGCTAAAAGATACTTACTGAAACTGAATTATTTTCCTATATTTTGTATTTCATACGCAAATCCTACTCCTGTGTACGAAACCTGTTTGTATATATAAAAAAAGAGTTACTACTATATTAGCGTACACAGCCGAAAAAAGAGTTACTACTATATTAGCGTACACAACCGTAAAAAGAGTTACTAATATATTAGCGTACACAGCCGAAAAAAGAGTTACTACTATATTAGCGTACACAGACGAACAAAGAGTTACTACTATATTAGCGTACACAGACGAACAAAGAGTTACTACTATATTAGCGTACACAACCGAACAAAGAGTTACTACTATATTAGCGTAACAGACGAAAAAAATAAAATAAAGCAGCATAAAAATTAAGACAATAACAAAATTCAAATTGTTCGACGTTCTGGAAAGTCCGGTCCTGTTTGTCCTCCCCGTAAATACGTCCCTGATATTTATGAGAAGTATGTTGCCTTTATTAGTTAGTTAAAGAATATATAGTACAAGTTGTAAGTTACTACATGTATTTCATAAATGCACCTATTTGTCTGCGTTGGATCACGGTAAAATCACTTTACTTTAAAGATAATCGAGTCTTTGTAGCAGTAGGGTCTGGAGTCACGCTGAAAACAATTTCATTAAAGTCTTTCTAAACCAATTAGATTAGAGAATATGTAACGCATTTTGTACGAGTGTGTATGTCCACTGTCCACTGCTGTTTTTTTAGTCTGCAGCTAATCTGAGATCGATAATCTCGAGTCGTCATGAAACGCTTAGCTGTGCACTAGATAACAATATGGTTGACTTACTGCAGTCACTGCACTTATTTTTTATTTAGTTACGGACTCACCTACCGCTAACGCTGATGTATCAGCTAAATTAATATAATATCTTGTTACACAGACAGGGGAGTGACGGTACATAAAGAAGTATTGTTTGCATGACGCGCGAGCGCGGGCACTAACAGATGCTGACACAGAAGTGGGCATAACTTTTATTTGATGTAGAGTACATTGTGGGGAGCTGAGAAGCTGAGCCCTGGGTAAACAGCATCGTCCCAGCCACAACATCCCACTGTAATACCAATAAAATCTTTACATAACAACCGTTCCAGCCCCTATCTACATACAACGTGAACGAACGCTTCATTATCCGTTCACACGCAGACATACACACGACCCCTCAACTCACATACTGTATATGCTTTCAGAATTCTCAACGAAATTATTGTAGTGTGTTATATGTATACGGAAAGATTTATTACCAGACTAAGTGGTTGCAGTAATTAATCTTAAAAGGCTTTGACTATATTTTACATGTTTTGTGTGTTACACAAACAAAACAGGTTAGACTAGTTCAAAGCTGTTTTAATTTATCAATACAATTTTTGCTTGTAACAATGACTAGTCAGTAGTATTTCTAAAACTATATAAAATATTCACAAAAAATTTTGTAAGTATTGTGCACAAGAAAGAAATTTAAATAATGTTTACACATTACGAATTAAAATTATAAATGCTTAAATTATTTGCACTCAAAACAATATATCTACTTAAATCTTTAGCAAAAAATGTTATAACAAAAGATGGTGTTACCTCTAGTTACCTCTAGTTACAAAAGATTACCTCTAGTATAAAGATTATGATTACTAAAAATTTGGATTATAATCTTTGACGTTACATTTCCTCTGAATTGGCAATACGATTTATTTTTTTAATTCAGTTATACTAAATTTATTTTAAATAAAGTCTATTTGCCAAGACTAATACAAATTGTACTTATTTAACAGGAACTATTTACGATTCCGTTAGATTCCTGAGCACAATTTGACATTATTTAACGTAAAATGTGAATATAATCGCTTCCTGTATCTTCAATAAAAAGGACTGACAGGAAGAATTTTCGTCTTACATTTTATTATCGTTTTTATAATCAACTTCTTTTTTTTTAAGATGATATGACATGAAAAGACAGAACTAATAAGTCTTACCAAGTTCAACCTAACCAATTACTTTCAATTAATTTACGGGAGAAGCATTTATTTAGTTCATGAATTTATAGTTAAACAAAACATTAGTTAAATAGTAATGACGATTCTACACATATATATGTTTGATTTCTAAGGTTCTTGATAGTAATTCTTATACTTCATATTTTTAAAAATGTATCAAAACTGTATAAAAATTACTGATAAATTATATAACAATAGAAATTTATTTGAGCAATAATTAATAAGCCTTTTTGCATAAAGTATTGTTAAATATACGCAGAGATTAAAATTAAAATTTGGACTTTTTTGAGCGGAAAAAATAGGTCCGCTGGCCCTTTAAATAAGTGATACAGATAGGTATCGTAAATAAATGATTTAATCTAAATCGAATGTGTGAAAAATGAGAGTGCCATCAATCTGCCTGGATACTGATTATTGATCTCAAGGCTGCGTATACCACTATGTTGACGTCCTCGTAGGTTGGATAAGGATCCTGTATATTTCAGAAAGTTTTATAAAATATCTGTCACGTTGTTTCATTCTGTCTGTACGACTTTTCGTTATAATTTACAGAGTCCTGTTGATAATAACTGTTGCAGATAATACGTTCAGTAATAACCGGTCAAGCCACGCCCGGTTACAGTCAGGTGTTGTCTGCCCATTACACTGTTATCTGTGCGTGTTCAGTCCAGAGTACATCCTCGTTAATCAGCTGCAAACAGTCCACTGCCACTATTACTGGTGTCTATGGTCGCTAGTTTCCTAATGCAATTTACTGTAAAATTTGCATTTTGATTAAGTAAACATTTAATAGTTTCAGCATTTTGAAAACAGGTAGAAAATCAAACTCTTTATTAACAAATAATAATTAAAATTTTATTAGCATATAATTTGTAAAAAGACTACAATCAATAAACTTTGCTTGGAACTATGATAATTTCAGAGCAAAACGGTATTTTATTTTTATTTTTTTGTCATTGACTATTCAGTGTAAAGTTGTGAGCATTTATTCACATCTAAGACTGTTCAGTTATCGCTAGGTAACTATATAATCGCAGATTTTTCTCTAACAATTGACAGGTATCCTTCTCTTGTACATTACAGGCAGGGTAGCGTTTGGTAGCCAGAGGGTGGTAGCCCCACCATCGTCTTGCCCTGCTATATATTGTTACGACGGATCGTCGTATGGTACAGCGGAAAAACAAAATTACAGACACCAGTTCAAGATACTAATCACCAGCTTTAATTAATCACAAATACAGTTTATAATCCGAGCAAAATTTGTCCACACGCAAAACTAATGTCAGCTAATAGAGTCCCGCACAATTATAACATTTTCCCACAATATTTCAAACCTCACTTGAATGAATCGCCACTTAAACTGACCTGTAAGCGACAGCTGTCGTTGTTTAAATAGATAGCACAAGTGTTCCAGAATAACCCATAATACGCGTTAACACTTCTCGAAAACACTAGAGCGTAATTGATTGCGGCCTTGAACACAGTGCGCCGACCGGTACGGTCTGGAATACCCTCGTTTGTTGACGCATGTTAAGTGTCACGTACGCACACAAACATTACAGCTGGGCTCTGCTGGGATAGCCGAGAAACGTGTAGAACGTTCTGTAATAGCGTCACAATATGTTAGTAACATATCCAGGGGACATATTACTTAAGTAAACAGTGGCAGGGCGGAATGCCAAACATCGGCGAGAACGTTTGGACCAACTTAACTGAATGGATGACGCAATCCCAAACAACTACTGAATTATATGCCGAAGGGAAGGAAAAGTATAGGACGTCCGAAAAAACCAATAAAATTTACATTTATTACCTAAAAAAATATGTATTAATGCAAAACAATTTCAATATAATTAAAGAGTTTTCAAACGTTTTAAACAGATGTTTAAAACGAAATGGATTTTTGAAGTTTTAGAGTGGCTTATACATTCTAAAATGGCTTTGAATTACTTGTTTGCAGGAAAAAGACGTAAAAATTTAGAGAAGAAAACCAAACATGCTTCGTTATACCAACTGTTAAATTGACGAAATAAATTAAACATTAACAAACTTTTTTGTTAACACTGAATATTTTGTGTAATAACAAATCTTTGGTTGTACTGAATTGTTGGCAGGAAACTAGTAACAATTAAGACTTTGCAGTTACTGAAAAGATAAGAAAATTTCAGTAATATTTTTTATAATTCAAAACGTTACATAATACATTTAACCATTGTTTATCAATTACTGAAAACATTACAAAGGTATAGTAGAAAATTACGGCAACAAAAGTAATTTGTACTTTTGTTAAAAATCTTGCTACGATCGTTGATATCATAAACAAATGTAGACTATATCTGTTGCTGACGTACTATGCTGTGCAGAGCTTGTTGACATTACCGTAGCATTAGTCTATTACTAAAAAACAAGAAATTTTAAGATTATACTAAAAAACACAGAAAAGTAAAACAAAAGTGAAAAAGAAGAACAAAAAGGAAGGAAGAGAAGAAAGACAATAAAAATAAAAAAGACCGGAGGAGGAAACGAATGAAGCAAAAAAGAAGTAATGACGTTTACAACGGTGATGATGAAAACGTTGATGGTCAGTGGAGGAAGATGTGAATATGGTGGTTGATAATGATAGTGGTGGATTATGATGGTAATAGTTATTGTTGTTATTGAGGTGATGGCAGTTATGATGGTGATGATGATGGTGTAACAGGAAAACTAACAGTCCTTTTAGGTAAATTACAATTTTGATGTTTTTTTTTAAGAATGCAAAATAATTCAAATGTACTCTACCGATGAATACGATAGATCTCAAAACTTAAGCAGTAGTATTTTAAAATTCTACCTCTGGTGAAATATGATAAAATAAAACTCTCTTTGTTGCTGGCAATTCACTACAAATTATTATGTACAACTTACTTTAAAACATATATATTTACAATGTTATGTTGCTTTATAATTATGTTTAACGCGTTACGGTACGTTCTAAGGTTGTCAGCGTTTTATAGAAGTACTACCTGTTACCCGCGGTTTCGCACGCGGTTATTTAACTTTTAATAAGTGTTTTAATGTAATGTTTATTGACTATGTCTATTTGACGTTATGTCAGCTCGTATAACAATTTTGTACTCATTAGTCAAAATCTCTTCAAAGCTGTTTTCAACACTTGTACTGTTTTAACTTGTACTAAATTATTATGTTGGTGTAACAGCCTTTGGAGATTTATGGTACCCGTTTATAAAGCCTTTGGAGATATTTATGAAGTACCTGTTAAATCAAAAACGATAATTTTTTTATTTTAGGTATTACTGTGTTAGAAACGTTATAAGACACATTAAACCTTATGTTTTCCTCAGCCATGGCTTTTATTTGTTTCAGCAGTAAACTAAAAACCAAAAACCGTTGTCACCTAATCTCACAAATGAAAACAACACGTATTTTCGCGTTGCATTAAGTAATAGGACAATTTACAATTAGTACACTTTCCACATCGTAATATATCGATACAATCGCATATTATATAAAACATCGAAAATGTACAGTTTCGATGCCGCTAAATAGCTTTTGTTTTTTTATTTGTTACTATGGTAATTAACTCTGGTCTCCATGGTGTGTCTTTATACCCGTCAACAAATGGCATAATTAAAAGGGCCTAAATCGTGCGAACGGGGAAAATATCAAACTCCAAGCTAGACAGAATACCTAGGGGTGTACTTATAAGTACTAAAAATCCTTTATACATTATTAAAGGTATTCTTTGACTGTTTCATAAAAATTACTATGGCATACCAGCCAACTTCAGTCAACAAACTTATTAGTAAACTTAAAAATGACTCAATAAAACTTATGAAAACCAATTTGAACATCATTTACAATAAAAAATGTAAAGAAAGATCTATTACTCCAAGTTACACAAATATCACTATAAGGAGTAGGCCTAAATCTTAGGCTGCCCAAATGGCCTTTAAGAAAGCTCAAAAAATTTGGTTACGTTATGAAATAAAACATCTGTATAAGAAAAAATCCATTCTAAAAAAGAAATAGATACTGTTAAACTCCAGTTACAATTAATCATAGCTAAAGCTGATTATTCTTCCATTACGCAGAAATTTAATAATCGAGTAAATAAAATACACAATTGTAAAGAAAAAATACAAAATAGAAAACTCGATAAACTTACAAAAAACGATTCACAAAGCAGCCCTTTCACTTTTTATAATAGACTTATAAATCTTACAGAAATTTACTTTACTAATGAGGAGACAAAGGTTTTAGAATCGTACACTAAGTTTAATCCGCAACCATTAAAACCTAATATGGCTAATATTAAAGATATTGTAATAAATTCAGAAATAGACATTCAAAAGATTCCCAAAGGAAAACAGGAAAGGATTAGATTTGCAATAGCAGACAAGATAGAACATATAGTTAAAACAGGCGATTAAAAATATAAAAATAAAAACAAAAACAATTATCATATGTCAAACTACAATAAAGTCTTGAACGGAATTAAAGATAAGTTATCAAACAACGCAGCTCTAATGATACCTGCCGATAAGTCAAATTGTAACGTCATCATCTCTAATTCAGATTTACAGAGCAAGGTCGAAGATTACATTCGACAAAATAATATTGAATATGTTCCAGATAACACTAAAAGTTACAATTTTGAAATAAAAGAATTCCTCAATAATAACTGCATCATTCCTCCTGAAATAAATAAATATCTGTTTATGTTCATGCCAAGCCTCCCATCCTTGAACCGTTAATCAAAACCCACAAACCCAACCACCCAATAAGACCTGTCATTAACGCCACCCCATCTCCTTCATTTAAACTGGCCTAATATTTAAGCAACATATTAAAGAAAAACATAGAATTTACAAATCAACACACCATAAAAAATTCTGTGGATTTAATAAATAAAATAACATCGCTACGCATAAACGACACATACATGATGGTATCTTTCGATGTTGACAAGATGTATGGTAATATACCACGTACAGATGCGTTACTAGTTTTAGAAAGGAAAAACAATCCATTTCTAAATAACATTGTTTTCTTATGGCCGATACGTGGATGATTCCATTGTCATAATCAAGGGTACAGCGGAAGATATTAATTAATTTTTGAAATATCTGAATTCCTGCCACTCAAAAATTAAATTCAAGCACGAAATTGACAATAACAATGCAATAAACTTCCTAGATATTACTTTCACCAAAACGAATGGAAAAATAAAAACAGGAATATACCAGAAGCCCACACAGACAGATTTGGTTATCCCTTATGACTCAAACCATCCTTATAGTTACAAACTGGCAGAATTTCGAAGCATAGTTTTCCGCCTACTTAATTATAAATTGGACAAAACAGAATATATAAAAGAAATAGCCACAATAAAAACAATAGCCAGAAATAATGGATAAAACCAATACTTAATAGATAATTTAATAACAAGGATGAAGAATAAAAACAATAGGCCTACAACTAACAACTGCTCAGAATCCACTAGCAATAGAACAAAAACAAACTTCCTTTCACTGCAATACACAGACGAAAATTCCTTAAAAATAGGAAACATTTTCAAAAAAATTTGGCTTCAATCCAGCCTACAAAATAAAAAGGCACAACATAAACAGGAAAACACAAGTTACGCCAAAAGAAGAAGCCAAAGGCGTTTATATGATTACTTGTGATGCAGGGGAAGAAGTTTGCAATAAGAAGTAGGGCCTACATCGGCTATACCGACCGCACTTTTCGTAAAAGGTTCAATGAACATGCTGCAAAAAATCATCGTAAACCTTCGGCGCAACACCTAAAAAACCACCCACAACACAACATCAATTTCAACACCTCATTAGAAGTATTAAGGTATAGCTCAAACAAAGAAGCATCAAAAATATACGAGCAATACCATATTTACAAATACAAACGAGGAGCCGGTGAAAAAACACTGCTTAACAGAAAAGAGGATTATAGGGATTTGGTTACGTTTAAAAAATTAGATTACCCGAAGAGTACGCAGAAAGCTCACGTGTCGGGTAGTTTATCGTTAGTCGGCTTCCGTATGATTTGCTGGCCAGCTACGATTTTTAAATCGTCCGTTCGAATTCGGTTTTCATTGTAATGTTAACGTTATTTTAAAAAAATTTCAAGTGTTGTGTTTTTATGTGTTTTTAAGTGTTGTGTTTTATGTTCCTGTGTCGACGACGCTCACCTGAGTGGAAATTTTTTATATATGTAAGTTTACTAAATGATTCCGATTGAAGATGGAACACAACTGTTCCGAAATGCATCTTGGATGAAAAACTAAGAAAATCACCCACTGGAATACCTAGAGGTGTACTTGTAAGTACTAAATATCCTTTATACTAGACAGTATTTTGCGCCTTGTCTAACTTTTGTAACCTTTGACCTGTGCAAAATCTGGTGGCAATCGGTGTAACGGTGTGGATTTGTATTCAGTACCCATAAATCCTCAGACTTGAGTTTTACATATATAGATTTTAAAAAATTACGGCAATGAATGTAAAGTTTTAAAACAACAATAACAACGACAATAATAAAACAATAATAATAACAACAATAAGTGCTTTTGTTATACAGAAACCATTACATGGTCTGTCAAAATATTAAGCACGCCGTACCTCAGAGGTATTAAGTATTATTCGTACCTCAGACTGTCATGCCAGTAAGAAAAAGTTGCACTTAGAAGAAAACTTTCCGACTGAGAACACAAGTCAAGGATACTCATTTCCTCTGGGTGCGCTTTTTCAAAGTAGGCCTACTCGTGAAAGATGATCTTCATAAATAACAACGTATTGTACATTATTACTCTTTATTACTCTCACTTTTCTCTTATATTCCTTAAGTTTATACACAAAGTTCCATAAAAATATCATACAATTTTTGTTTTTTAAAAACTATTTTTTCTATCATCTACATTTATGTTGCCCTCTTCAATTTTGCCAGCGTCGTGTACAACACAATTAAGACAAATATAAAATTAACTAAATTTAATTAATTTTAGAAATTAAAAACAATAATAATTAACAAAAATTTAACAAATGAACAAACTAAATTCTGTGTATCCGCTTTATTAACAGCTATTATTTAGTTTAGTTAATTTTATATTCTGCATTCAGATTATATTTAGTTTTTACAGACACTTGACCTTCCCTTAGCTCCTGCAACCCCCCCCCCCCATCATCACACCTCACACATGTTCCGATACACGCCCTAAACAGATGTCAACAACCCTTTCATCCTCTGTTTAGTGCTCACTCAGCTCTTTGACAATGGCTTAAGAAGTCGAAACAGCTGTCAGAGTAAATAAAGAAACCGTGAAACGTACCAAGTGTTTATATATTAAAAAAATATATAGCTGCAAGTTACGTCTTCAATATTATTCAAATTATTGGTACATAATCTATAACCTATACCGTATATTATAAAGTTAAATAAGAAAAAAATAATAAAACAACAAATAAAATAACAAAAATTAAAAGTACAAAAAAATTATACCATTTTATGATTGGCCACTCTGTAATTGACAGTTTGTTGTTTGCGGACGATCCGGCTATTCTGCCGGACTCTGTAAACAGGTTGGAGATTGGTATACATTTGTTAAATCGAATCTGCAAAGACTCTGGATTATAAATATCTATACTTAAGGCTAAGGCGATGGTTTTTAGTGGAACTGATCCCGTACGGGCAAAATTGTTATAGACGGTACTGTCCTGGGCAATTTTGAATACCTGGTCTACAATGTGTCTTACAATACATGCAACGACGTTGTGAATACGCTAAGTTGTATAAGTCCAACATAATGTGAAGCGTAGACAAACCAAGTAATGATTTTCGAATTAAAAAGTAGGCCTATTCGTGAAACAGCACTTGTCAGGATTGTTTCCAGTCTTTTTCTACTTGATTCCACTCCAGTCTTTTTCTATTTCAGTTATTAAGACTTATTTACACGTACGTTGCAAGAAGTATTGAAACATTCAAATTAGTTTGTGCGTCTGCATTCCTAGTATACAGTAAATATTGGTGCACGACACACACACACACACACACACACACACACACACACACACACACACACACACACACACACACACACACACACACACACACACACACACACACACACACACACACACACACACACACAATGCAGCCAATCAATAGGGTACGTTACACGTTATGAAGTATTGGACAATCCTGCGGTTGCGGGATTAAGTAAAATCTGAAATTGTATTGCACAACCAACGACTATGAATATTTAAAAATTCTTCATTGAAATGTTTACTCTAAACTTGCTCTAAACACATGACGCAAATATTGGATTAAACAAACAGTATATCGGTGGGGAGATTAAAATTGGTTACATATTTTGCTCAGCGACGCAAATAAAATATGAAACAAGGCTTATTTATCCCTACTTAAATAAATAGTTAGTTTAGTAAGAGTAGTTACGTGTCTATGAATAATTTATTTGTAGCAACGCGAAACATTCCGCTATAAGCATTAGTCTTTGAGCTACACACATTGAGCTGTAGTGGACATGTGCACACACCGTCCGTCGGATTTTTAACTAAGTGTGTGTATTAAATTTTACTGCTAACTTCATAAAACCTTTACAGAGAAATTTCCACTGCATTCCAAAGTTATCATTACCATTTGAATTCATACGCAGTTGTTGACCGATCTCAAAATTAAACAAAGGCAGTCAACAAAGGAAGCACGAATTTTTCAGTGACACAAAGCATCTAAGTTTTTTATACAAGAATTAAATTTTACAATCTAATATTGATACCCACTCACTCAAGAAGTCTCAGCAATTAAAAGATGATTTACGATTACCACATCACGAGCTCTCTTCCCATGGTCTTCGTCATAGCTTTAATCTGTACAACCAATGTTTTTCCCTCTTTAAAAATGCTTAAAATAATTGTTTTGTCTCATGCAGACCTCCCCGTATGCTTAGTTGAACAACCATAATGTTTCTGTAAAGTTTTAGCCAAAATTTGTTGCAAAGTGTCATACGTGCACTTTGTTCTTCGAGATCTTTCTTAGTCACTTTGTCACTAACCTGATAGACGGCGTGTTCCAGTCTCCAGTCAATCTGATAAAGCTCAAAGAATAATAATTTTATCAGGACAGAATAAATGGCAGTTTCTTGTCAAAATCTGTCGCTAGGCGCGGTCAAAATCGCAGATCGTTGTTTGTGTAGGTCGATGGGTTATTCAAAAAGTTCGGCATCTCTTTTAAACACACCTTGTATATGTAAGCGCAATGTATCCTGTTCCTTAATTTTTCTGTTTCATATTAAACACAACAGGATGAATTACTTCCAAATGTCTGTCACGATATACAAATTACACATAACTTTACTTACGAGCTGTCGAATGAGTGTCAAGTTGTTGCAAATTGGCAAATCTTCATACCTGAAACATATAAATGTAACTATCAATACCCTTTCTGAAACCAATGAATGAATTTTAATACAAAAATAATGCACAAACATACCTAACATTCATATTTGTTTTACAGAATTGTTGGTTTTTGTTTGTGTGCGAGTTTTAACCTGAAAGATATAAAACAGAGAAAATCAATTATTCCGTTGGAGCGACAGAATTTAAAAACGTAATATTTATTTCGCCAAAAATTGATACGATAAAGTATGATGAGGCGTTTTATATTTGTACTGACAACAGCTCAGTAGAGTACATGGCGGTACGAGTCAAGTCATCATCATCATCATCATCATCAACATCATCTTCTTAACGGTTTTAGGCTTTAGCGGCGTGTTCCTATTCCACAGTCCACCTTTTCGTAAGTCTACCAATTTTTCTTCTGCCTCTTGGTTTGCAACCTTTCGCCATCTTTGGTATTCTACTTTCTTCCATTCTATGTATGTGTTGAATCCATTTTCTTCTGTATTCTTTAATCCTTTCATTATCTGAAAAACTATCTAAATCACTTCTTATCTCTTCATTTCTTATACGATCTCGTCAGCTTTTAACTGATCTTAGAAAATTAATTTCTGCTATTTGTATCTTCTGTTTATCTTTTACCTTTATGACCCAAGTTTTTGAACCACACAGTAGTGTAGGTATTGCCATTGTTTTATACAATTATATCTGGGTTTCTTTTCTACATTTATTTTTCAACGTCCTCTAAATCGTTCCACACATTCTTGTGAAATCCGTCACTTTATTTTCTATATCTCTATCTTGATCATAAGTAATGTCACGTTTGAGATAGCTGAAGTCTCTTACTTGTTCTATGCATGTGTTTTCTATGCACATTTTGGTGCGAACCGGTTCATCTCCTATAAACCTATAAAAGGCGATTACTTTTGTCTTTGATTCAGATATGTTACAGTTATATCCTTTACAAGTCAAGTGCATTATATAAATACACGTGCATTATATTCTCTAATGCACGTTTCTGACGGTACTCATCTGGACATGGAACTGTTGTTTATAGAGGAGAAGTGTGAGGCATTTATAGTTATCTACCCTGACATTATATTCCGGCCTGTAGTTGATCAATCGTGGTACAAAGGGGTGACCATAACGTGTTAAGTAGCTCTGTAGATGAAAATTAATTTTCTACATAAAGCTACCTAAATTAAGTTCTCTCAAAACAATTAAAACGCTATGCATTAATTTTAATTATATTTTTAAACATTGCGGGTGAAGATTATTAATGTATACGAGGATCATCTCAAAAGTAAATTTCCCTGTGTTAGAAAAATAAAAAACAGATGTAAAAATTAAAAAGAAAAGTATACTTTTATTTAAAAACATTATTTTCAATACAATCTCCAGCCTCGTCAATACACTTTCTGTAGCGTAAAACCAGTTTTTCAATTTGTACGATATTATTTTAAAAGATTGAAAGTAAGACGGCTCTCTTACTGGATAATTTGATAGCCTCTGGTGAGCTCTCTAGCAGTGTAGCATGCAGAATTGCTAACAAGAAATAAATAATATGAAAATGACTTACCGTAATCTCACGACTGGGTTGATCCAGACACTCAGGCAGGATAGACTGGTTGGGAAGAGGACAGGTTACATGTACGGATTTCTACCTGCCGAGGAGTCCCGACTCGTGGATGTTTACACTAAGATGGTTGGCGTACGACAAAGGCTGCAGGTCCAGTGCATGAATGGACCCTACAAACGTCATAGTGCCAACTTCGGAAAAATGAAAATTGTTCACCGGTTCGATCCGAAATATCGAACACAATTCCTTCTTTGAATCACTGCGTGCCAAGATTTCGAAGCCAGGCGTCAACCACTTGTTTGACTTTCGTACCCGTTTCGAAACGTTGTCCTCCCAGGTGTTCTTTGAGATGAAGGAACAGGCGGAAATCACTTGGAGCCAAATCGGGTAAATATGAGGGATGGTAAAAAATCTCCCATCGAAAGGACTCCAACAAATTCAGCGTGACTTGCGAGGAATGAGGACGTGCGTTGTCATGGAGCAGAACTTTGTTTGCTTAATAATCGCGGTTCGTCGTGCACAATTATTCTCCCTCTCAAGACCGATGTATGCCACCTGCGAACAATTTGAATGCTCATGGACTCAGGTCCGTACACAGAACCCAGTGACAATGAACTTCAACCGCTGATTCATTTTTTCAGCAAAAACCGAATGCGCACTTTGCAATCGGACACGCCGGTAATCAAAACGTCTATGATTTTAGATTCCGTGTTATTTCGTTGCTATGCGACGGATGAGGTTTTCACAGTACTGCCACTACACACAAA
Source organism: Magicicada septendecula (assembly GCA_034769895.1). Classification (NCBI taxonomy): domain Eukaryota; kingdom Metazoa; phylum Arthropoda; class Insecta; order Hemiptera; family Cicadidae; genus Magicicada; species Magicicada septendecula. The sequence continues at coordinate 90,929,386 of CM068373.1, forward strand.
CAAAAGTTCTCCAACCTACGTCGGATGCTTACGTAATTTTCCTTTGAAAAAAATAGGGAAACTTACTTTTCAGATGACCCTTTTAATAAGTTGTAATTAAACTAATCTGCCACGTCGGTAACATGTGTTCGAAATTTTACATAGCCCTAGCCGAAAATAATATTGTGTATAAAATACATCGTACTGTGCTTTAAAGCTGCAGATAAGGAAATATCTTGTTTATCTTATAACTTAATTAGCCGAAATATAGAAACTACATCAGTTGTGGCGAATTTTAGCACACTCCTTATAATTAATCTTCTTTCTCTCCCAAATTTTGTACTAAGCGCTGTGGGGGAATTTTAGCACTCCTTATAATTAATCTTCTTCCTCGCCCAAAGTTTTTTGTACTAAGCGCTATGGGGGAATTCTAGCAAATTCCTTATAATTAATCTTCTTCTCTTCCAAATTGTTTTGTACCTTCGAAATAACTAAAGAAACAATTTACTTACCTGGAACAACCAAATTATTGAAATAAAATGGATCAGAGTTAGGTAAAGAGGATAATTGTACACTACATTAATTTATACTGACAAATTTTAATGCAGTTTAGCTGTGCTATGAAAGTTACCATTTGGTTGCTCGTTCCGAGACACCATACCATGTGCTGAGGTTTGTCGTCTAGAAGATATTTTTAAAAGGTTTGTAGTACTGACATGATGCTGCAAAGAAATTACGCCGCATTGAGACTTAGTAAGTTTACTGCAATGTTTTTGTATCTTGAGGAAAGTCCAGTGAATTGTGGACCGGCATATAAAGTAAATTTCTCTTCGAAAATGCGCGGAAAACATACTGTCTGTCTGTCTGTCTGTCTGTCTGTCTGTCTGTCTGTCTCTCTCTCTCTCTCTCTCTCTCTCTCTCTCTCTCTCTCTCTCTCTCTCTCTCTCTCTCTCTCTCTCTCTCTCTCTCTCAAGTGCACACACACACACACACACACACACACACACACACACACACACACACACACACACACACACACACACACACACACACACACACACACACACATCCATGCATATATGCAAGTACTGTATGTGACAATAAAAAAATAAAATGTTTGGATCGAAAACGGTTCTAAAGCAACACAAATCAGGCTATAACAAATCAGTCTCGCGTTGACAATATTTTAAATACTCACTACTTCAGAAGCTAACTAAAAATTCTGACAAATTTAACAATTAAATAAATACAGTTCTACTTAATTTTCAGTGTAGGTATGAACAAGCAACTTTCACGATAGGACTACTAACACCCTAGACTAGACACTCCAGTGAATCCCATTAACAACTGATTTAAGAATTCAAGTACAGCTACGGTATATTTTCTTGCTCGGTGTTGATCTGTATGTGAAAGAAATAAGTACTATATTTCAAAATTTGTATAATGAAAATAGTTCATACACACGCTAACGTCCATAATGTAACGCTCAATTGCGTGAGCACGCGCGAATAAAACTCAATGACAAAGAAAAGTTGGTTGCAATATAGTAAGGTCTTAAAGTAATCAACAACAAGTTGACTTGAACTAGACAACTGGACTGTGAGACTGTTGGACCGGATTGGTCGAGCAACGAGTACAAAGGACGACAGGAAAACTTAATTTTATTAAATACTTTTTGTTTTTTCTTTCAATTACTTCTACTTCTGTCTTTTTTATCAAGTATATTGCAGCTAGATGAAGTACGAGAGAGAGAGAGAGAGAGAGAGAGAGAGAGAGAGAGAGAGAGAGAGAGAGAGAGAGAGAGAGAGAGAGAGAGAGAGAGAGAGAGGGACATACGCGCACGCTTATGTGTATGTGTGTATCACATTAATTTAATAAACCACTCTGCCAAGAACTTACTTTTCTAATTGTTTAAGTACTTTTAACGACCGGTCTTTACCTTTTCGTCAGTACTTGGCATTATTTTGCTTGTTGCCGTACTCGCTCGAGTGTGTAACAATACTGTGTCTTTTGATTTAATAGTAAATTTATTTCTTATTACTTTGACCGCATTATGTTGTTTATCGATAAGACGAGTCAAAGAGTCAAAGGGTGCACCCTAAGAGATCACATAAGAAATGCAGACATAAGGCAAGAGCTGAACATATACTCGATAAATCATAAAATTAAACAAAATAAAGAAAACTCGATACAACACATAAATAGAATGAGTGACTTGAGAATACCAAAAAAGGCAATCCAGTACAAGCCACTTGGAGAACGAGATAGAGGCAGACCAAGAATACGGTGGCTGTGAAGACGGAACAGCTGCAAGCCTACTTGCAGAAGAAGAAGAAGAAGAAGAAGAAGAAGAAGAAGAAGAAGAAGAAGAAGAAGAAGAAGAAGAAGAAGAAGAAGAAGAAGAAGTTATAATTAGATGAATGAAAGTTTATTAGGGCGGTATATTGTTTTTATGGAAACGTGAGTTAGTCATTGAGAAGGTACAAACAATTCAGCCCAAAAAACACGAACATAAAACAGACGTAAATGCTTCAGATGGATGCTAAAGATACCATGGTGAAAAATTTAACGAAGAAAGATTAATACCTATTGGGAAGACGTCAAGAAAACAATGATGTGGGCTGATATGTAAGTAAAGGCAATTTTAATTCAAATTCAAACATACCGAGTAACTAAAATTTGTTGTAATTTAGCCGTACTACAAGCCACAAATGGAAATACAAATTTTCAAAAATTGTAAAAGTCTATGTGGGATATTAGATTGCAAGGAATTTTAATCAAAATGCATAACAGTATTTTTATTAATTTGACAAAATTAATATCTGTTTACACCTTCTGCAAATGATTAACCGCAATTTAAAAATGTATAACCTACGGGTGCAAAAAGTATTTATTAATCGTTATTTATAATTAAGTTTAATGCTTAGCATATTGTTTGCGACTATTTTATTTTATGTGTACACAAAAAGGCGTATAAAGTAAACAAAATTAAAAACAACAAGAACGTAATGTGAGAAACGACGTGTGGTAGTTCTCCTCGTCGTGGAGTTCTCAAGTGACAGTAAGAATAGTACTAAGGATAAAACTTTACTAAGAGCTCTAAAAAATTGAAGATTGTAAATTGATTACATCTAATTATAAATGCATTTCGGTAAAAATGTTTAGCGAGTTATGCAGTTTAACGAGCCTACTATTTTAATGTCTTGTAGGTTTTTCATGTAGGTAAAAATATATAATTAAAGTAGTATTGTTACGACTGTCTCACTGATCGTCGTATGGTACAGTGGAAAACAAAATAAAGACACCAATTAAGTCACTAATCACCAATTTTAATTAATCACATTTAACAGCTTGAAATCAACAAGTTATTCAACAAGATTATACTTGTACAATAATTTAAGTCAAATTTACACACATGCAATAATAATGTCAAGTAATATAGTCCCCTACAATAATCACTTTTCGCTAATAACCACTTGAACGCACTGAGTAGGCCCTAATCGCCCGACGTGAACTGAAACTCTAAGCGGCAGCTGTTGTATATTTATACCCTGCAGGTTTTCATTGTATTCGTCCTTAACAAGCACTCGAAAACTCTATAGGATACGTCAGTGCGGCCTTGGCAAAAACACGCACGCGCTGGGCTAAGCGAGAAACGCGTAGAACAACGTCCTCTATTTTACCAGAACGTTCCGTATTGTGTAATATAATGTGATGTCAGGACAGAATTTCAGCTTCCACTGTAAAGCGAGGAAGGAAGATAAGAATTTATTTGAAGCAACATGTACGCGCAAACATAAGAGCGGTCGTAAATCGTCTGCCGACCATAAAACTCTGACGTGACTACAATTTTAAACGGGGGATGCAGGGAATTGCAGCAACAGTTTGCCATCTAAAACGTAATTCTGTGTCTGGTAAACATAACAGATACCGAAACAGGACACATACACTTAGGTCCAACTGTTCTAGTTCGCACGAATCGTACACAAATACTAAGAATCATCATCATCAGCTCCACAGTTTAAACCACGTTTAGTCTGTTCCAGTCCCAAGTATACAGAGTCTAGCACTTACCACATCTCTACTACTTCTCCGCCCTTCCGGTTTATAGTCCATCAGTTGTTTGTGGATGAAGGAGTATTCCCAATGATTGACATTGGTCGAAATGTTTTTACGGGAAGCCGGGTGTTAAGAAGGGCCAAATAACATGTTATGATTATCTTGTTGATTCATCCTCTTCGTTCACTTATTAATTTAATAATATATATAAAACTATAAATTCCTAATTCCGTAACGGTTATTCTGTAATCGACATTCAGTATACTCCCACTGAAGAAGAGGTACATCACCTTGAAACGTTTGGGAAAGTGACAACGAATAGTAAGTTCATATGTGAAAGTTTTATATATATTATTAAAAACATGTTATGTTTCCGAGTTCAACAACTTATATCGATTTATTTTATATTTTTCCACTAATGCTTAATACGTGAACAGAAAACGTTTTAATAGTTTGATCAACAAAATTTGCGTGCAGTAGGCCCATCCTCTGTACAGCCATAACACTTTCGTTCAACAGATGAGCATGAAACTGAAAATAATAATTATTGTTTTACGCTACGTTTGAGTCATAATAATATATTGCATTATATGAACATTCGTCGTATTACGAATACGTATAACTAAAATTACTACTTATAAGTACAGGGTTGTATAAGAACTATGAGTAGCCTATATTATAGGAGTCTAATGAAAATTTCTTACAAATTAATTGTACAAAAAATTTGAATTAAATAACAATTTGTATCTCAAAAATGGCTTAATTCAATATACAATACGACTGCTTCTAAACCAATACCTCATAGTCAGCTGTACCTTTTGTGGAGACAGATGATTTATGTATAACACTCTATAGGATTGCTGAAAACTTACAGATGTCTGGAAGACAGGAAGAAACCCTGTAACAGAAGAAAGTTTTAAAGAAAATAAAAATAATACAACCGGGGCGAAGAACTAAACAGAAAACGGTATAAATTCTGCGACGGCTTGAGGATTTAACATAGTGACTTGGAACTAACAAGGCAATTAGTAATTAACAAGGCAACAACAATGCAATTGCAATTAACAAGGCAATTGGAAAAGGTCAAAACAAAATTAACCAACGTAATAAACCGACGTTGAATACTGTACAGCATCAAACTTTGGCTTACTAAGAACACGAATATTCCTAATAATCTGTAGTGCTTCAAACTAAAATACTAAAAAAGAAAAGACCCTTAAAAAGTACTATTAAACCTACGCTTGCCTTGTCAATCGCAGACACCAAAATCGTGAGGGTTGTTTTGAAAATGGAGCTTGCAAATAACGGAATTCAAAGAGTTTCAAAGAAAGATGAGGAAACATTAAGATAGAAATTTTGAACGTGATTGGAATTGACGAAACGGAAGTACGGTACAAAGAGGAAACTATTTGAATCGGTGTACAGTGTTAAGGGTCAGTTTGGTAAAGGGGTAATGTGATAAAATAGAACAGCTCTATGCAGGGGGCAAGATAAATATTGCAAACACGAATGTTATTAATAAATGTTAAACTAAGCTACGAAATTTTATGAATTTGCTAACTGCTATAATTTTTATTGTTCGACTAAGCTTTCGTCGTCACTGACATCATCAGGTCTTAAACAACATCAGGTTGTTTAGGACCTGATGATGTCAGTGATGACGAAAAGCTTAGTCGAACAATAAAAATTATAGCAGTTAGCAAATTCATAAAAGAAATAGTAAGGATGGCTGCTAATTTAAACAATACGAAGAATAAGCTATGAAATACTAATAAGAAACTTATAGATGTATGTACTAGTTAAACAAATATATCCAAAGGATTAGTCTGAAACTAGATTACAATTTCATGAAATACTGATTCGGTTCTTCAATAATACCTGCAGGAAATAATATTATTTATTAGAAAAAGAAAAGGAAGAAGAAGAAGAAGAAGAAGAAGAAGAAGAAGAAGAAGAAGGAGGAGGAGGAGGAGGAGGAGGAGGAGGAGGAGGAGGAGGAGAAGGAGAAGAAGAAGACGAAGAAGAAGAAGAAGAAGAAGAAGAAGAAGGAGGAGGAGGAGGAGGAGGAGGAGGAGAAGGAGAAGAAGAAGACGAAGAAGAAGAAGAAGAAGAAGAAGAAGAAGAAGAAGAAGAAGGAGGAGGAGGAGGAGGAGGAGGAGGAGGAGGAGGAGGAGGAGGAGGAGGAGAAGGAGAAGGAGAAGGAGAAGGAGAAGGAGAAGAAGAAGAAGAAGAAGAAGAAGAAGAAGAAGAAGAAGAAGAAGAAGAAGAAGAAGACATTTTTAATGGACCAGAAAGAACCCGTTGTAAATAGTAAAATGGCTGCAAGGGTGATTAATGTTATGTGTGGGTGCGTGCGTGCGCGTATCTGTATGTGATTACTGCCGCCAGTTTGCCTTGTGTCTTAATTTTCTAACAGGAATGTTAACTTGAAACCCCCGCCTTTTTAGGGGGTAGGTAACTTAATTTTTTAAAACTAGACAGTTGGTCTAGATGGAAGAAAATTGTAACTGGGCCCATACATGGTGACAGGACTTGAAAATGAAACTCTCATGTAACAATAACGAATTTGCATATTTATTGGTGTTCTTGTTTATAACATTTTCCCTTTATAATTTCAATCTTTCTTTTACAACATCTCTCTTTAATAAATTAATAATAAATTAACAATAATCATTTAATTCTTTCATAATATCTCTCTGTAACAACAATAGTGTTCTCTCATAATATTTTTCTTCAATGATTTTAATATTTCTTTATAACGTTTCTTTTTAATAAGATTAATGTTCCCCAATAATCTTTGTGTTTAATAACATTAACATTTCCTTTATAATATTTCTCTCTAATATTAAGAATTTATTTAGAGTACTTATAGTTAAGAACACCAGCATAGGATATTATATTACAGTTTGGAGCGTCATATACAAATATAATTTGTAGGATATTATATTACATTATTCTTTGTGTCAAATCTCATATCTTCAATGCAATTACTGCATTATCTGAGATATCTTATATGTATACACCTTGCTACAGCAAATCTTATTTCTAACCATGTCGGGACAATACACATATACATACATATATTCACACTTCTACATACATACACAGACACAGAATTATTTACATCAAGTGAACAATCTCCAGTAATGGCACCCACCCAAGTTAATAGTTCCCCAAGTAACACTTTGATTCACTCCATGATTCATCAATCTGCAAAATTGCAAAGTACTTTTTCCTTTTAAAGTTACCCAATATCATTCTGAAACATAACTCCAGTGTATGCCTCACTGGTTGGCATAACCGTGTAATTTACAAACTATTTGAATGAGGAAGCTATCCTCTCATTAACAATAGGGAACAGCATGCATGGATATTTGAAAGACCTGTTGCAACCCATCATAGCCGGTTATGAACAAAGTACCCTCATTTAAATTTGGTTTAAATGCTCTATATATGTGTGTATGCTCTCTCTCTCTCTCTCTCTCTCTCTCTCTCTCTCTCTCTATATATATATATATATATATATATATATATATATATATATATATGCGTGTATATCTTCCTTTACATAAGAATTTTAATATTAGAACATTTTCATAAAGTAAATTAATGGGGCATATCAGAATAAGATCTATTACACAGTCAAAAACAATTTTACACCTGCATGGTGCATGTTCTTACCAAAACTTACAAGTTCACAGATTTAAGTCTACAATTCATAAGATTGTTCACAGGTTTTGTTGTATAGAACTGAACAACTGTGGAAGGTGTCTGAAGTTAGTAATAATGGAGAGATCCCACCTGAGTTTCCAGACTGTAGGATGGGTTTCGGTCCTGAGTGATGCCGGTAATGGCGAGTGGATGGTCCTTTCTAGACGGGATTAATCATTATGCTGGATGCGGTACGTGGGCTGGCGGCGTGGAGGAGACTAAACGGCTTGCTCTCTGCTGATGATGACAGATGGGCGGTCAACATCGTCGTCACCCCAATCTCCCGACGGGTCGAGAACCCTGAGACGCTTTTAAATTAAACTTGCATAATAGAAGCAGATACTAAATGCATGTCCCAGCCTCCAGTCCCCGAAGTGTTCACTTCGACAGTTAAGAAAGGAAAAAAAAGAAAATTTGTCTCGGCTAAAACACGAGGCTTCAGAAGGAGACGGTAAAAAGTATTTAATCAGCTGATCCGGAACCTGCCACACAAATATTGTCGGTCAAGGTCACCGCCAACTAGTGTACGCTATACAATAACACTGCTCGCTAAGGCGCCGACTTTGCTTAGTAGACGACAATTCCGAAGGTCGTGGCCCTCGCGCGCGATTTTTCAAATAATTGAAAAATTATGCCGAACATACTTCGGCACAAACTGAATCTGTGGTGATATGTGTTTTGGATGCTGTTTATTGCCAAATCAATTGTATTTATATTTGTTCGAAATACGCAAACGTTTCTGCCTATAATATAATTTATGTTTATGTAATGTAGTACATACATAATATTGTTACGACATCACAGAACAATCTACGTGTTTCTCGAACGATCCATTGGAATCCGGGTGATTGTGGCGTACGTGATTTCAACATGGGCTTGAGACTTTTCTAGACGCCGCGCCGCCAGCCTCGCTGACTGTGGCAAGGCCGCAATTAATTACGTCGTAGTGTAGAGATAACGCGTAGTTGTGGAATGTTGTGGTCTGTGAGCATTGTATAAATACAAGGCGTCAGCGGCCCTTAGTTTCAGTTTATTGTAGGGCGATTACAAGTGATTATTCTGTGCGTTCAAGTGGTTATTGTGGCGAAGTGTTATGTTTTATAATCGGGTGGTATAATTGTAATATAATTGTGTTTTATATTAGTTGACATTTTATTTCGTGTGAACAATTTTTACTTGATTTGTTGTAAGAGACTGTGTTGTTATTTAGGAACTGTTTAAATGTGATAATTAAAGCTGGTGATTAGTGACTTAATTGGTGTCTTGTTTTTTGCTTTCCACTGTACCATACGACGATCAAGTAGACCGTCGTAACAATATTGTTACTTTTATTTTGGGTAATTGAAAAAATTAATACCAAGATTTATTCAGTTATATCTATCATTTGGTTATCAGCATGAGCCGGCTTCTGGTCATCAATCCAGAGCCAGTGTTCATCTACGTGACTCTTGATTTCACAAGTGGAGTAACGAAGCATTAACAACACAACTGTATTGCCGGGTTATTTATTGTTTGTATAAAAACTGAGGAAAACCTTTACCACTTAGAAGCTTAAAATTTATTCCTAAAGTACAGTTTTTTAAACAAAGTTACTGCATACAATTTTTGTATAGAGTAAGTATTAACTTTGTCAATAAAAGTGTTTGAAATTTAATAAACTTGAAAAGTTGTTAATAATTTAATAAATGCCGAAACTTTAGGTCGATGACAAATTAATGAGGGGAAGAATTCTTTATTAATTGAGATACTAATATTTTCACTCTACAGCGATAATTAATTTATAATTTTGTAGGTTGGGAAATGAATCGACTGAGAGCGCTAGAGACGGAAAAGTGGATGCTCTTTACTGCTTTGGTTTCTTAGATTCCTGTGTCTGTGATGATGGCGTCTTTTGTACTTTTTCGCAGTAGCAATTAATGGGCTTTGCTTGTTTTACGAGTGTGAATATAACACTGCGCAAAGTATCAAATTGTAAAGTCAAGAAGATGATTTTACACACGTTTTGTATTAACATGCGAGCTTGTAGAATTTACTTATCAGACTACACCTTACCCACAGATAATAAGTTCGTAAATTAGGCGACATTTTGATAAGAGTGTGAACTTTACATAAATTATCCTACGGCAATTGGAATTTGAAATTGTAAGTAGGTGATTGATTTTCTTCGTGAAATGCTATATTTTGCCTTGTGTAACAGCAGTGCAACATATTGAAATGAATGTTACGTGTAGAAATAGATGTACACACACACAGATTATAGTAGAAATAAATGTAAAATACCGACGCGGCTGACTGAACCCGCCAATAAAGTAACAGCCAAAAGGCAACGGTCTTTACATCAAGACTTGTTTACAAAAATGTGTACGCTCTGTATTGCAAGTAGAGCTATAAAGGAATTGTCTTGTTCCATTATTGTATATTTCCGATCAATAGAAGTTTGGAAAATTATTTACCAGTTGCAAAGAAGTGTACGTATATACTAGCTCACCTCACTACCGTTCGATGAGCTATCTGATTTGAAAGCGCTAATCGGGAATTTTTAATTATAGTGGTGTTCAACAGTGTTATTTCTGTTTGTGATTGTAACCACTAACATAGCTTTATTAATTAAATTACGTAACCCTTTCCTCGAGAGCATCATTCTACACGTTTCTCGACAGCCTAGCGCGTGCAGTCAGCAAGTTACATTCAAGGTAGCGTTTCTGACTTAGTCTCCAGATTGTTCCAGCGTCTGTAACTGTGCACATTATGCTCGCAATGCCTCCCGAAAGATTATTCTGGAACTTCTGCGGGATATATATATATATATATATATATATATATATAAGCATCTACGGCCGGTTTAGAAGTCAGTTACTGAAGGCGATTTCTTTAGTGAGTCTAGTACAACGGTTGATAGAGTAGAAGGGAAAGGAAACGAAAATGGAGACAGAATGAGAGAGATGGTTGTTTCTTATTACTGTAAACGTCGTTCTTTGTAAATATAATACAGACGGACATCACAATTTCTGTCTGTCTGTCTATCTCTCTCTCTCTCTTTCGAGCGCGCGCGCGCGACTATACAACTCTTCATCTGGCAAATGGACGGAAAATTATTTACCAGTTACAAAGAAGTGTACGTATATATTAGCTCACCTCACTACCGTTCAATAATCTGATGTTATTACTGCAGTTCTGTGTAAACAAATCAGCATTAAAACACGGCAAATCAAATTACTTGTAGCACAAGAGGCTTGTTGCGCGTCCTGTTGCGTAATAATGGAGAAAACTTTAGCAAATATAAAGTGGTAAAGTGTATAAATTTTAATTATTAACTTTTAATGATGTTATAAATTTTATAATAAAAAAATCGGTATAGAAAACCATACATGACTTTCGTGTTCTAAGATTTATATTTAAAATCGTTTACTTTAATTCAGTTCGATAATTTCTAAAAAATATCCGCCACCTTCAAACTATTTTCACTAGTTATAAATATTTTTGTTATTATGGAGTAGTCGTTTAATATAATGTTATTTTCGAGTCACCTATTCTATAAAAATTAGATACTTTATTCTTATAAAGAATCTGAACCACGCAGATAATCACGCATTAATTACATATTTATATAGTTATCTAATTATGTGGCCACAAATTATTTTGTGTCCTGCTGGGCCGTGGTTGCAGATCTTCACGTATAGATGATTAAAATTAAAATTGTAATTTTATAGCCTGGCAACAAAATTATTTTATTTTTAACAATTACCGTTGTTTGTAAAAGATTAAAAATTCATTTTTATTTAATTTCGTCACGCTGATTAAATTAATACCAAACGTAAAAAATAACCCCCTCCCCTTTTCCCTACTCTTTTCATTTATAGACATTTCAACTACCTTTCTACAGTCGATTATTATGACCTTCTTTTCAGGATACTGTATTTATCAAAATTAACAACTTTACTCTTGTTTGAACGTAAAACGTTGCAGGTAAAGTAACCTGCTACTCCTTAACCGATCTTCACCAAAATCAATAAGTCTTGAGTCCTCTACAACTCAGACACACATACAAAAATTGTTTGATTCTGTTTGAATTTGCGGTAGCTATCGTTTGCCATAGAAAAAATTCTACACACAGACACTTTACGGAAAATGACTTTTCTTCACGTTTTGAGGAGGGTACAATCAGAATCTGCTCTTTATCTCGAATACGATATTTTTCGCCAACTCCATACTTCCATTTGCTTTATGGAAGTAAAAAAGATATTCTGGGTCTTGTTTTTTGCTTTCCACTGTACCATACGACGATCAAGTAGACCGTCGTAACAATATTGTTACTTTTATTTTGGGTAATTGAAAAAATTAATACCAAGATTTATTCAGTTATATCTATCATTTGGTTATCAGCATGAGCCGGCTTCTGGTCATCAATCCAGAGCCAGTGTTCATCTACGTGACTCTTGATTTCACAAGTGGAGTAACGAAGCATTAACAACACAACTGTATTGCCGGGTTATTTATTGTTTGTATAAAAACTGAGGAAAACCTTTACCACTTAGAAGCTTAAAATTTATTCCTAAAGTACAGTTTTTTAAACAAAGTTACTGCATACAATTTTTGTATAGAGTAAGTATTAACTTTGTCAATAAAAGTGTTTGAAATTTAATAAACTTGAAAAGTTGTTAATAATTTAATAAATGCCGAAACTTTAGGTCGATGACAAATTAATGAGGGGAAGAATTCTTTATTAATTGAGATACTAATATTTTCACTCTACAGCGATAATTAATTTATAATTTTGTAGGTTGGGAAATGAATCGACTGAGAGCGCTAGAGACGGAAAAGTGGATGCTCTTTACTGCTTTGGTTTCTTAGATTCCTGTGTCTGTGATGATGGCGTCTTTTGTACTTTTTCGCAGTAGCAATTAATGGGCTTTGCTTGTTTTACGAGTGTGAATATAACACTGCGCAAAGTATCAAATTGTAAAGTCAAGAAGATGATTTTACACACGTTTTGTATTAACATGCGAGCTTGTAGAATTTACTTATCAGACTACACCTTACCCACAGATAATAAGTTCGTAAATTAGGCGACATTTTGATAAGAGTGTGAACTTTACATAAATTATCCTACGGCAATTGGAATTTGAAATTGTAAGTAGGTGATTGATTTTCTTCGTGAAATGCTATATTTTGCCTTGTGTAACAGCAGTGCAACATATTGAAATGAATGTTACGTGTAGAAATAGATGTACACACACACAGATTATAGTAGAAATAAATGTAAAATACCGACGCGGCTGACTGAACCCGCCAATAAAGTAACAGCCAAAAGGCAACGGTCTTTACATCAAGACTTGTTTACAAAAATGTGTACGCTCTGTATTGCAAGTAGAGCTATAAAGGAATTGTCTTGTTCCATTATTGTATATTTCCGATCAATAGAAGTTTGGAAAATTATTTACCAGTTGCAAAGAAGTGTACGTATATACTAGCTCACCTCACTACCGTTCGATGAGCTATCTGATTTGAAAGCGCTAATCGGGAATTTTTATTTATAGTGGTGTTCAACAGTGTTATTTCTGTTTGTGATTGTAACCACTAACATAGCTTTATTAATTAAATTACGTAACCCTTTCCTCGAGAGCATCATTCTACACGTTTCTCGACAGCCTAGCGCGTGCAGTCAGCAAGTTACATTCAAGGTAGCGTTTCTGACTTAGTCTCCAGATTGTTCCAGCGTCTGTAACTGTGCACATTATGCTCGCAATGCCTCCCGAAAGATTATTCTGGAACTTCTGCGGGATATATATATATATATATATATATATATATATATATATAAGCATCTACGGCCGGTTTAGAAGTCAGTTACTGAAGGCGATTTCTTTAGTGAGGATCAACCGATTGTAGCGGATTAGTGGAAAGTGATTAGTGCGGAACTGTAATAAGGTGACATTTATTATTGCGTGTGGACAAATTTAACATGAATTATTGTATGAGAGTGCCTTTGTTGATTTCAAGTTGTTGCTTTTGACCAATTTAAGTTGCTAGTTAGTGACTTCATGGGTGTGTGTTATTTTGTTTGCACTGTACAGTACGACGAACCGTGAGACATGACGGAGTACAACCGTAGACAGGACACGGAATAATGTCTTGTAAGCAAACGTGTTGTGAAAACCGTATAATATACTGTATGTGAAAACGTAGAATTTACGGACGCTGAACAACAGACCGCTGCAATGGAATTTTACAGTAGTGCTGTGTTAAGCGTGATTTCTCTGACGTTGCGTCTAGTGGCGAGAACGGTTATAAATAAAATACAAAAAACGTAGAGCAATGGAAGTAGGAGCAATAACTGGGTAGACATAAAGTCTAGTACAACGGTTGATAGAGTAGAAGGGAAAGGAAACGAAAATGGAGACAGAATGAGAGAGATGGTTGTTTCTTATTACTGTAAACGTCGTTCTTTGTAAATATAATACAGACGGACATCACAATTTCTGTCTGTCTGTCTGTCTCTCTCTCTCTCTTTCGAGCGCGCGCGCGCGACTATACAACTCTTCATCTGGCAAATGGACGGAAAATTATTTACCAGTTACAAAGAAGTGTACGTATATATTAGCTCACCTCACTACCGTTCAATAATCTGATGTTATTACTGCAGTTCTGTGTAAACAAATCAGCATTAAAACACGGCAAATCAAATTACTTGTAGCACAAGAGGCTTGTTGCGCGTCCTGTTGCGTAATAATGGAGAAAACTTTAGCAAATATAAAGTGGTAAAGTGTATAAATTTTAATTATTAACTTTTAATGATGTTATAAATTTTATAATAAAAAAATCGGTATAGAAAACCATACATGACTTTCGTGTTCTAAGATTTATATTTAAAATCGTTTACTTTAATTCAGTTCGATAATTTCTAAAAAATATCCGCCACCTTCAAACTATTTTCACTAGTTATAAATATTTTTGTTATTATGGAGTAGTCGTTTAATATAATGTTATTTTCGAGTCACCTATTCTATAAAAATTAGATACTTTATTCTTATAAAGAATCTGAACCACGCAGATAATCACGCATTAATTACATATTTATATAGTTATCTAATTATGTGGCCACAAATTATTTTGTGTCCTGCTGGGCCGTGGTTGCAGATCTTCACGTATAGATGATTAAAATTAAAATTGTAATTTTATAGCCTGGCAACAAAATTATTTTATTTTTAACAATTACCGTTGTTTGTAAAAGATTAAAAATTCATTTTTATTTAATTTCGTCACGCTGATTAAATTAATACCAAACGTAAAAAATAACCCCCTCCCCTTTTCCCTACTCTTTTCATTTATAGACATTTCAACTACCTTTCTACAGTCGATTATTATGACCTTCTTTTCAGGATACTGTATTTATCAAAATTAACAACTTTACTCTTGTTTGAACGTAAAACGTTGCAGGTAAAGTAACCTGCTACTCCTTAACCGATCTTCACCAAAATCAATAAGTCTTGAGTCCTCTACAACTCAGACACACATACAAAAATTGTTTGATTCTGTTTGAATTTGCGGTAGCTATCGTTTGCCATAGAAAAAATTCTACACACAGACACTTTACGGAAAATGACTTTTCTTCACGTTTTGAGGAGGGTACAATCAGAATCTGCTCTTTATCTCGAATACGATATTTTTCGCCAACTCCATACTTCCATTTGCTTTATGGAAGTAAAAAAGATATTCTGGGTCTTGTTCTTTTACTGATACCATTTGGTGTTGCATCGGTTACTAATTTGAAATGGGAAAATTCGTTGGCTTTGCAATAATAATGATGGCTTCCGTTTGTATTGTAGCCTACCACCAACTTAGTCTAGCAGTCGCAGATTTGGACGCTACTAACGCGTGGTATACAAGGTAGGAAGTTAAGCCAGCAATATATTTCAGCCACCCATTATGGCCTGAGAATGTTATTATTTCCACAGGCTGAGTCTACCTAGAGGCTGAAAAACACAACTTTGCAATAATAATGATGGCTTCCGTTTGTATTGTAGCCTACCACCAACTTAGTCTAGCAGTTGCGCAGATTTGGACGCTACTAACGCGTGGTATACAAGGTAGGAAGTTAAACCAGCAATATATTTCAGCCACCCATTATGGCCTGAGAATGTTATTATTTCCACAGGCTGAGTTTACCTAGAGGCTGAAAAACACAACTTTATACTATGGTAGTAACCGAATCAGGGTCCTCTAGATTAATAGGTGGCGCCGACCTGACTTTTGAAAATTCTCATTTTCAAATTTATTTGTAAATAGCACGGAAAATGTTAAGAAACATCTAGTATAAGAACGATTGACACGAAGTTACCGAATCCCTGCTCGAAAACAGAAGGGAAAGTGCAATGGTGGATCCTCCACCATAAATCAAGGACCTACGACTAAAATATGTGGCCTCCCTACACAAGTCTTCTGTTGTCCCAGCAGGGAATAGCGGTTTAACGACGGGGAGATTTACCCAACTAAAAGCTTCTTTATTTATTTATACCGTTTATAAACAGCAAACAACAGTGGTCTCAGGCTGTCGACTTTCTCAACACCCCCGTCATTAAAAATTCTTTCAAAGATTCATCAGTCCTTCTAATTTTCCACTTAATGTGTTGTTGTTTCAGGTTCTTGACGAGTTTATCTACTTGGGAGGATGGTTGCTTGTTCATCTTCTAGTTTGCCGTCTTATTGTTGTTAGGTGATTACTGATTATTCTGACCTATAGATTGACTACTAAAGATGACAAACAAATGTCTCAGAGGTTTTGGCAGATTGTTACTTCCTCAGTTTTTGTAAATTGCTATCATGGTGATATTGTTTCAGCTTGTCGAAATTCCCAAGTCTTATAGAATTTTTTAACCGCTTGAAAATGAGTTGTCCCACACTCTTGAGTATTTCAGGACTGATATTAATTTCTTCGGCATCTGTTTTTTACTGATTGTTTTGTTTAAAGCTAATCTAATTTTTTCTAGCAAAATTTGTCTCTCTTCTGTTTCTTTAGACACTTCAGCTTTATTCAGAATATTGGCGTGGCATGAACACACCAGTACGGGGCTTAGAGGGCACTGTCTCCGTGTCAGTGTAAATAGAAGTTTACGCTTTGGAGAATTTGTGTGTGTATGTATGTGTGTACGTGTGTGTGTATGTAGTAGTAGTAGTAATAGTACTACTACTACTGTATAATCTGATACGTCTCCACCTAAAGTAACTTTAACTTTAACAAATATATTGATATTTGAAATGTCACAGAAAGCAAATAATAAGCGAGGCTGTGCCCTATCTTGAAGAATCCAAATACTTTTCTGACGCCGAACTGCCAAAGTCTTCCAAATTAATAAAAGAAAATAAATGTAAGTTAATTGATCACTTACATTAATCGCGTCGCCTGTTATTATCACAATTAGATAACACAATAAGTAAAGAAGGAAAATCGTAAATGAGTATTTGCTGACGTTAAAGCCTACGTGTCGACAAAGACATACAGATTACGGAATTGAGTGATTAAACTCTGACGATGGCACTCAGCACGTGTTACACGTATAATTAATGACACACTTTCACGTTCGCTTCCCGTGTGAACTTCATTATTAATTTGTAATCTGTTTACTGCTGGCGACATCTGATGCTGCTACTAATGAGTTTACAATACGAGCTCAACGTGTCACGTGTACTGCGTGTCTCACCTTTGGTAACAACTTGCACAGATTAAGACCATCCAAGCCCGAAAAAAGAGTATAAATTACAAAAGCATTATGTTTCTAGCAACAAAATATCTAAAGTAAATAAATTTTGTGCTTTAAAAAATTCATAAAGCACCTGGTCCGAATGGTAAAAATACAGAACGTTTGAAGTGTGGAGGCATTCTGTTGCATTTGTGTAAATTACATTTTATGAATATGTGTTGGAAAAAAAACAGAATTCCTAAAGAATGGACAAAAGCGGTTGGAATTTCATTACTCTAAAAAGGAGATGGGACAAAAATTGATAATTAAAGAGGAATTTCTATTGTTACGACGGTCTACTCGATCGTCGTAGGTACAGTGGACACAAAAATACAGTACAAGACACCAATTAAGTCAATAATCACCAGCTTTAATTTTCACAGTTAAACAATTCGTAATTAACAACACAGTCTTTTATAAGAAATAAAATAAAAAATGTTCACACGCAAATAAATGTCACTAATATTAAAACCCAATTGTATTACAATATACCGTCCGATTATAAAACACAACACTTAACTAATAACCACTTGAACGCGCAAAGTAATCTCGCCCGATAATAACTTGAACCGCTCTGTAAATAGGCCTATATCGCCACTATACTGAACTAAAGCAGCTGTCGCCATGTATTTATACCTGCGCTCACAGACCAGAATGTTCGAAATTGCGTCTTAGCGTCCGGTGAACTACGTAATTAATTTCGGTCTTGACACAGTCCGAGCGGCTGGCGCCTTCGAGAAAACTCTCGCGAATGCGTCTAGAGTCACGTACGCCACACACATTAGAGCGAGATTCTTCTGACACATTCGACAAACTAAATTGTTCTGTGATGTCGTAACACTTCCTCCTCCTTAAGCCTGTTCGTCCCGAACTGGTAAACCGTGTCTGAAGTAATACTTGACCAGGCCATCTAGGTGGACGTCCTTGCGAAAGATAATTCTCCGGTTCTTCGAATTCAGTCTCGTGTGATCCGAACATCACGTTCCCAGGAATGCGAGTCTTCCGCTCAACCACTAGTTTGCTGGAATCACTACCGTTGCGTCATGTACTGATGACCTAAACATCACTGGCTGATCCAAGTTTGTTTGGTTCTCGTCAACAACCTCTTGCGTAAACTCATCTTCAGCCACTTTGCCCTCGGGTGCTTCTATCAGCTCAGCAACAAGCAAGAGTGTTGTTTCGACACCTATAGTTGGCTTTCGAATCACTTCTTTTGTCGTTACACTTATTTTTACTTCCTCTGCTAGTTCTTCCTCCATTTCCGCTTGCAATAGGGAGGGTTCCTCTTGACCAGACCTGTTGACTTTTTCTTCGGCCAATGCCACTTGCTTAATCGAATGGATGGTAGACCCTGTCAATTTATCCATGCAAAGCTTTATCTTCTCTTGGCCAACCTTTAGGACATTCTCTCTTAAATCCACAACGAATCCGTAGGCAATCATAATGTCCGTGCCAAGAATCACTTCATCGACAATCTCTGCAACGAGCATTTGGTGGCTAAACTCGAGAAGACCCAGGCGTACACGTACGTCTACCATTCCTAGCACCTTGAAGGGGCTTCCAGACACAGTCTGTATTGTACAAGAGCTAATTAGAGGCTGGCGGTTACTGACTAAGTCAAGGCGCACAATGGACATTGTTGCGCCCGTGTCAACTGTAAACGATGTTGGTTTACCTTCCGCAAATCCATTAACAATCAAGTTTCCACTGGACTTATGTAGCGTGGATACTGTGTGCTGTTCTGAGGCTTTACTTCTCCAATTGGTGCGATCACTCTCTTCTCTCGGTATCTTCTTCTCCCAACAGTCTTCCTGTAGATGACCACGTTTTCCACAGTTGTAACATTTCGGTCTTCTGTCTTTTTCAAATCGTTGCGACTCTCTTGAACTTTTGAATTGTTTGCCCGACAACATTGTTTTTCTGCACCCATCGTAACGGCAATGTGATACAGGGATCTCCTGACTGCAACGTGATGGCACAAACCCATTAATGTAGCGGGACGCTGACTTGGCAGCTTCAAACTCTAGGGCGTGAACAAGAGCTTCTGAGCTATTTTGGTGTCTTGCCATTCGTAACACTTGCTGAAGTTCACAGTGTCCGATGCCATCAATAAATGTCTGCACCGCAAACCTTATTCGGAAGTCTTCTGCTGCTTCAGGATAGGCCAATCTAATCAATCTGTCGATACTTGCTTCAAACTCTTGAAGGCTCTCCCCGGAATGCAGTCGCCTTGCTCTCAACTGGGTGCAGTACACATCTCGCAAATGTTTATCACCATACCGTAATTCTACAGCTTTTATCAACTCGGCATAGATGTTCTGGCTATCAGGTGGCACTTTCTGTAGTAATTCTGCCGCAGGTTCTTTTAATGCGAGAGCGAGTGAGACTGCCTTGTCTATCTCTGTCCAATTATTTGCGCATGCAGCAGTTTCAAATTGGCGGAGGTACGTTGCCCAGTGACTGCTTCCGTCAAAGGTTGGAGCTTTGACATGAACTGTCCCTACTGCAGGCATAGTGACTTTCTCTATTAACTTATTTTCTGAGTCTTTTTGTGTCTTTATCATTGGTACAGTCTGTTCACAAAGTTGTTTTGGTTGTAACTTCAGGCACTGCTCGACTTCATTTTTAATCTGCTCTTTTATATTTGTAATCGAGTCTTCTATTTTTGTTGATATAGCTTTTTCCACACTCAAAACAGATTTTTCTACTTCAGCTATTTTATTTGACATGAATTCTTCTACGTCAGATAATCTGGTAATTTGATTGCTAAGCTCGCCTCGTAATTCACCTACGTCACCACGTATGAGACCCAATTCTGCTGTAGTATGTTCTTGCATCTACTTTTGATCTTGAATTAACGCTTTGATGTCATCTGCTTCCTGCTTCCGTTCCTCTGCCTCCTGCAGGAGGGTTTTCTGTCTCGCTTCCGCTTTCTTGTCTTGTCGTTTTTCTGCTGCTTCCTGTTTCTACCGCAGCAGTGTTTGTAAAACTTCCATCATCTGACTGGGATCCATGTTTACCGATTAATTACGAATCACACTCGTCTTGTACAAAGTGTCCACTGTTTCCACTATTAACCGTTTTATCCCACTTCTGACACCACTGTTACGACGGTCTACTCTATCGTCGTAGGTACAGTGGAAACAAAATAAGTACAAGACACCAATTAAGTTACTAATCACCAGCTTTAATTTATACAGTAAAACAGTTCGTAATTAACAACACAGTCTTTAATAAGAAATCAATTAATAATTGATCACACGCAAATAAATGTCACTAATATTAAAACCCAATTGTATTACAATATACCGTCCGATTATAAAACACAACTCTTAACTAATAACCACTTGAACGCGCACAGTAATCTTGCCCGATAATAACTCGAACCGCTCTGTAAATAGGCCTATATCGCCACTATACTGAACTAAGGCCGCTGTCGCCATTTATTTATACCTGCGCTCACAGACCAGAATGTTCGAAATTGAGTCTTAGCGTCCGGTGAACTACGTAATTAATTTCGGCCTTGATACAGTCTGAGCGGCTGGCGCCTTCGAGAAAAATCTCGCGAATGCTGTGTGTGTGTGTATGTGTGACTGTATGTCTGTGTGTAAAATTTTTTCTATGACGAACGATAACTGCCGGAAATTCAAACATAATCAAACAATGTTTTACATATGTGCCCGAGTTGTAGAGGACTCTAGGTCAATTGATTTTGGTGAAGATCGGTTTAGGGGGGAGGGGTAGTTTACCTACAACGCTTTACGTTTTAACACGAGTAAAATACTTAATTTTGATAAATAAATTATCCTGAAAAAGGTCAAAATAATTCACTGTAGAAATGTAGATGAAATATCTATGAATGAAAAGGGTAGTTGAAGGGGAGGGGATAATTTTTTATTATATGTGTACTACGTTATCGGCAACAAAGAATTAGTTTCTATGGATATATTTCATTGCAATTTGTCAAACATAAAACTCGATTTACAAGGTGGGGATAGTTTTTTTTTTTTTTGATAGTTTTATCAAACCGAATTCAAGTAAATTATTTTAAATATAAATCTTAGAACATTGAAATCATGTATGGTTTTCCATACCGATTTTTTATAGCCTATTGTACTACGTTATCGGCTACAAAGAAGTAGTAGTTTCTATGTAAATATTTAATTTCAATTTGTCACACTTGCTAAGTTTTTCAATTTATATTTAAATTATTTTAAATATAAATCTTAAAACATGGAAGTCATGTATGTTTCTCCATACCGATTTATTTACTTCCGCTTAATATTTTTACTTTAAAATTGTTACTGTATTTACAATCATTTTGTAAAATAACTCAGTAAAGAATGTAAATTATTTCCTTTAAAAATTGTGCGTAATTTTATAAAAACATGTTATTTATTTGCACCAAATTCAGAAGTTGTTAAAAGATTCATAGTAAATATCAGATTCTGTTAAAATTAACGTGATAACATATCTATTGGTTTTGTCACTATATTTAGTATAATTAAACAATCGTAATTTGTAATACAATTTCATTGATAATTAATAACAAGATTTTGAAAATACTGTACGTTTATTTAAAAAATTAACATTTAACATTTTTTGTTTTTCGTTTACCAAATTAATATAAATATTTACTTGTTTATATAACTTTCCTGTTAACTGAATATCATCAAATCGTCTAATGTTATTAGACGTATGCCTTTACAATATGTCTATGTTTAGTGACATATTTGAATTTTTAAATTTGGACAATTTTCATGACCTAAATGCACTTCAATGTATATAATTCGATCTGAATATATTTTTCTATGGTCCTATAGTTCATTCATTGGTTTCGCGCGTTGTACTAATTTTGTGGCAGGTCAATCGATTTCATATGAAAAAGGACAGAAAGCGGGTCATAACGGCGACCCACATATAATGTTTCAGCAAACATATATATTTGTTTGTCTGCTATGTGTGTGTGTTTGTTATGACACAAAGACTGTTACGTCTTTCTAATGCACAAGTGCAGCTCCGGTTTCCTTTTTTACTTTTACATTTTAAGAGTTTGTTACGTTACGCTTTGTAAGCGTGTTTTAGTAGACAAGATCAATGTTTGTGCAAGTAAGGTATTTGAGATTTTATTTCTTATTTTTGAAAAGTTGGTCTTGTTATGCTTTGTAAGCGCATTAGTCTTCAAAATCGTTGTTATGCGGGTAAGATATTTCAAATTTCCTGCGAACTCAGCTGAACGTGTTTACCATCATAGGCCTATAACGTTTGCGCAGTATATTACTGTTGTTATTTAGTTGGAAGATAAAACAGGAAATAAATCAAAACGAATATTAGGATAGGTAGAGATAGATAAAGAAAAATTAAAGTTGAAACTGGTAGGTTCTGAAACCTCTTAAGTAAAATGGATCTAATTATTGTAAAAAAGTAAAAGTTTAGTAGACGCAAAAACGAATTTATGAAAGGAAGTTTAATTAACAAATTAGCATCTCAGATTCAAATAATTAATGCTTGATGCCTTTACTTGGTGAAAATCCATTGTAAATTATAGTAAAAAATAAAACCATAAAATAGTTTTTGTGATTTCCACTCGTCAATTTATTAAAAATTATAAAACCATGACAGCTGTTTCGGCAACACAGTGCCTTCATCAGATGGTATAAGCTGACTAATTTTCGTACAAACGATACAGAATATAAAATATAATACAAGTGCTGTTGTATAGAGAGCGATAGTAATCTCGTGTCAATAAGATTTATACTATTATGAATAATTCTTTGAACATCATTTCGCACTTTACGGTCTAGCAAGTCAAATTCTATATTATGCAATCTACGTAATAATTCTGTATGTATAAACTTAAGGTAAATATTACAAACGTCTCTTTTATTGTATTGAATCTTCATGTCGTATAACATCCATTTTCTAATGCCAGCTTCAACCCCTTTTATCGCTGATAAACTTTTGTTGTTCGTCTTCAAACTCATGTAATGTGGTGTTAAGTTGTCCATTAAGCACTTTTTGAAGAACCAAATATTCTGCGATGTAATTTTTGTACGGAGTAACACTTTAAAATACCACAAGGCCAACATGCTAGTTGTAGCATCTTTCAAATAATTAATGCTTGATGCCTTTACTTGGTGAAAACCCATAAATATCCATTTTAGAAAAAGACCATAGTTATAATGACAATTTTGAAATTTTACATTTATCTGATAAAGGTCCAAAGCTTGATTTATTAGAAACCCTTGAAATTAATAAACACAAATATTTAAATGTATTATTAAATGATCAGTTAGATCTAAATAGCTCGCCTCTGCTTAATTTGTATAAATAGACTTGGTATATGTTATGTTATATGTTTGTGTAATGTGTATAAATCTTATTGACACGAGATTACTATCGCTCTCTATACAACAGCACTTGTATTATATTTTATATTCTGTATCGTTTGTACGAAAATTAGTCAGCTTATACCATCTGATGAAGGCACTGTGTTGCCGAAACAGCTGTCATGGTTTTATAATTTTTAATAAATTGACGAGTGGAAATCACAAAAACTATTTTATGGTTTTATTTTTTACTATAATCTCAGATTCACGAAAAGAGAAGCTTACTTTTAGTACGGAGTACATTTTTTAAAAGTAAATGTGAGTTAGACATTAGATACAGATCATGGATCATTCTATTCAGAAAAAAGAACGAAAAACAAATTTAGAAGTTTTAGAAGAAGATCACAAATTTTAATGCAAAATTAGAACGGAGAAAGATTAAAACAATTTGGAAAGACGTCAAGACAAGAATGACATGCGTGAGTTACCTTCTAATAAAATGAGGACCATCAGAAACAAGAAACGAGTGGTCACAGCGATGAGGAGAAGCCTTTAGATCATGACGATGATTATGATTGTGTGGGTTTTATATTTTATGTAAAGAAGATGCAGAAATGTTCTAAAGCTTTTTAAAAGTTCTAAAAGAAAGTTACACAATGCGTTTTTAGAGCTACGATACAAACGGTCCGGTTTGGTAGAATGATAAAAACACATTGCTTGTAATGATCTTTTTTTGTATAAAATACATAAATGCTTTGAAATTAACCACTTCGCCATTTTCATCGGCAAGCGGCCATTGTTAGTAACTGGACTAGGCGAAGTCAATAGAGGAGAGGAGAGCTGGTGGATTACAATCTGTCTGACCTGTTTACCGTTTAAAAAACCGACAATCTCCCTCAGATTAGGATGGATACATGTATGACAGACAAACCAAAGGAAACGTTCAAAATAACGAGTATAGTGGACTGGATAAAGGAAAAGCGATAACTCCAGAACGGCCGGGACTAATCTGTCATAATAAAAAAGGTCAGACAGACATAATCGTCTGAAAGATAAAATGAGAATGAGATGGAGAGATTGTAGGGAGTGGTAAAGTTGGTTACAAACAGGGAAATTACTCTGAAGCAAGAGAAGAAGAAAAGGTAGAAGAAGAAGAAGGAGAAGAAGTATTATAATTTCAAGGTTATTAGAAGACATCTGTTTAACGTTCATTTTCCCAGTCTTATATTTAATAATAATATTAAATTGCAAATTTAAAGGTGATACACATCATAGTAATCTTCTTTGTCTATATATTTGTTTATATAAAAAAATTTAATTTATTTGCGATGGATAAGTATGTGAAACTGGTGCAGAACGTTTATAAAGAGACGTTCTGATGTCTACGACAAAGAGAGGAAGGAAGTCAGTAGGCTTTGTTGTTGAAATAAACATAACATGTGGTTCGTGAAAGCATAGATTAAGAATTTTAATCTGTTTGTCAATTATCCTTAAAATACAAAGTCAGCTGTCAATGACACTTTAATCGCATAGGTTAACTACAACAACGTTTATGCACTATGGCTACAGCTATGGCTCATTCATAACTACAGGTTTCATAGAATCTGCACATCCTTGGAAGTTTGAAACACCAGCACGACGAACTCGAGCTTGTGTTCAAAAGAATTTGCAAACTTTGAATATAAGAAATAGCTAACTCTTCACTTGAATGAAGGAAGACATGAGTAGTAGTTAGGAGGTTTCTTAGTAGTTCACTTAGTAGTTAGGAGGTCAGCGGTTTACGAGACGAAATTTGAAGACCAATGTGAACGGCTGGAAGAGTCGCCTCATCGCGTCATCATCAAGCGATAGCCTTCTTTGATGAGGACTTTGGAAATATCGGCATGATAAGTATCTTTATCGACTCTTTATCGACAAGGCGGTTATTTAGAACAATATCTAAGCAATGAGTTTATGTATTTATGCAATTCATGTTTGCAAAATGCAACATTTTATGCAACATATTCATTCTGATTTAGTACTTTTACGATGTTGAAAAATATCCATCATATATACACTTTATTTTCCAATGTTACCATTTATATTTATGTATTACCTCCTTTTTAGTCTGCTTTCCTCATATTTTCTGCATTTATTTGAAAGATATTGAAGAATTTACTAATTTATGAAAAAAGTTTCTATTTTTAAATCTTTATTCATGTAGTAGACTACTTTTAAATATTTTCTTGACAATTTGTATAGTTTACTTAAAACTATCAAATTAAATATTTACTCTCTTATGTTCCCGGCCACCAAAGAGTGTCATTCAAGTGTCTTTTACTTGAATCCAAATTTTATAAAATATCGGTCTAAATTTAGTCTGAAACGAACTTGGCTTATGTTTCTAATTCCGGACAGTGTAGAAACTCATCAAATTTAGTGATCTGTGTCGTATCCGTTTTCCGGGATCACGAGTGGCCGGTAAGTAATCCCGCGCCACTGAGAATTACTCCAGATTGGAAATATTTGTGTCACCGAGTTTATTTGTATCCGTACTGACGTGACAAATACCAATACGCTTTTCTAGCAAGAGTCGTTTGATCTATTTAACTTATAAAATCGAAAATGATGGTAATGTTGTCTAATTGAAAACTACACCGTATCCAAATTTAGATCAGACTTAACATTTACAAAACTGCTGCTCTGACTACACGTGTATTATGTGTATTTATTTGAAAAATTAAATAAATTACTACATAATGTATTGTATATTTATATAATGTAATAAATTAAATTTTATATAATGTAAAGTAAATTTAAATTTAACTTGTAAATCTAACTCTTCGTCGAAATAATACGAAACACGACAAACATGTGTTGTTAAAATTCCTTCGCGAGCTGTTTGGCCGTGGTCCATTGTTTTCTGCAAAAACAGACGTTTAGGCAGTGTCATCGGCTGCCATCATCAGTTTCAGATCGAGTACGCTAACGTGAGACAGCCTTAACCACAGTACTGTAGTCACTATATTATACCACCTCACGTTAGCGTACTCGATCTTACACTGATGATGGTAGTCGACAGCACTGCCAAAACGTCTGTTTTTGTAGGAAAAAATGGACCACGGCCAAACAGCCCGCGAAGGAATTTAACAACATTGACTCCGGCTGTGTAAGCCTACAAAGTACATTACGACAAACATATGTTCGTAACGATGTGTCAAATGTTAGGCTACAGCTGATATATAACTCGGTTTATGTTATTCACGTCTAACGTAAACCCCCGTATCTTTGTCTTATCGGTTTGAAAGTTTATATTTATCTTGTAGTCAAATACATTGCACTAAACGAAAATATTTTAGCCGATTTGCGGTGCTGGGTACACATGGTTTCTACACACGATTTGTGGACTTAAAGAAATTTACTACTTCTTTACATGAAGAAACGTATCTCTTTACATACTAGTGTTGTTTAAAGAATGGTTCTGACCAGTCTACGACGGGTATTATTCCATATCATTATGTTGCCCAGCGTTCGCTTACAAGCATGTGTGATTGTAAATTTCTTCTAAGCGTTAAACGGCCGGTGTCAATATTGTTTAAGTTATTTTCCGATTCCGGGCTCTTTGGCCGTGGTCCAGTACTGTGGTAAAGGCACAATTAAACTACTATACCGTGAGCCTTTACCACAGTACTGTGGTCACTAACGGCGACATCTGCGTTAGTTTGAAGCTCATATTGCACTGATTATTTATGGCCGTCAATGGCACGGTTGAAACGTGTGCTGATATGTGCAGCACTGGACCACGGCCAAAGAGCCCGGAATCGGAAAATAACTTTAACAATATGTGTGGTCGTATTTATCGTCTATTATACAAAACAGAAACATATACTCTACGCCCGGTCTCCCCCCTCTCTATCTCTCTTTCTCTTATGAAACTCTGATGCCTTAGAAACTGTTTACCAGTTGACAAGGTGAATTTCGGTCGTCCCATTACATTCAATGCTACAATCAGATTATTCATAAAGACACAGTGTAGAAGACGAACGGCAATTAAGGATGGTAATTTCGTGGAATTCAATACACACTCAGTACACAGAACACATTCTATTTTTCACTGTATGGGATATCGACGGGACGTGGCTAAAATTGCTGCATATCAACGTCATCATTGCTATTGCTGTAACGTTAGTCACATACGACAGTGGAAACATTGTATACAAGTGACGTCACCCTGCAATTACAATAACATTATGATCGGTTATTAGTGTTCTGTTAGACCGCGCTCACCACAAATGTCGAAACAATTCTCTAAATAATGTAGGTATAGTCGTGTCTGTAAATGTCGCCGTTTTCGCCGATTACCGATTACTTTTCGGTAATCTTTAAAGATAAAGTTTTCATGACTAACAATACATACTTAACTGTGGTAGCAAACAATCAGTGTCAGCCACGCAGTCCGCTAGGCTTTGGCAAGTGTTGTATCCCGATTACAGCTAGGGACCGTGTTGCCAATGTGCATTGCATCAGTTTGTCTCTTGAAAGTCAACATCAATTAAAATTGATGTTTTAATTTACATTCGCAAAGTCATAAAATTATTGGGGCTTAGACCTCTCTGGGCCTTGATGTTTTTTAGCAGACACACACTCAAATACTCACAAACAGTTCGGCATTTTTCCTTACATAATCTGTAGCAGACCAAGCGAATTGTTTATTATCCTCTCTTATTACATACTGTAATATCTTTCTATCAGTTATGTTTTATAGTGTAACGGGAATGGTATCGAACCGCGTAGAACAGCTGAGAATATTCTCCACTCTTTCCACCATCCAGTGTGGCAGGTGTTGCCCCAGTCAAGACCGCTCACAAGTAAGTTCCAGTATATTCAAGAACACTTGAGATACGCATTAAGTGGCGTGTTACGTAAAACGGAACGTTCTCGTGCGTTCGATGGTGTCGTTCTACGAGCTTCTCGACTAGCCCTACCGGTGTGTGTTTCTGCCAAGGCTGCGTTAAAGTATCCTCTAGAATTTTCAAGTGTTTGTTAAGCACGAATATTATGGAACCCTGCAGACTATAAATACCCCATACCTGCCGCTCAGTTATCAGTTTATGTCGGGTGATCTACTTAGTGCGTTTCAAGTGGTGTAATAGAGGAAAGTGATTGTAGTGCGGAATACTTTATAGTTGATATTGTGTGAACAGATTAACTTGAATTATTGTACAAGTATAATCTTGTTGGATAATCTGTCGATTACAAATGGTTGTGATAATTAAAGCTGGTTTTTAGTGACTTTATTGGTGTCTTGTATTTTGTTTTCCACTGTACCATACGACGTTTAATTAGACCGTCGTAACTATATGTTTGTAGTGTTTGCACGAGAGCCACGCCTATGGCATACAGGCATTCTCCGCTGGGGAACTTCCAACTACAGGCCTTTCTTCAGTCATCTCATATTGCCTACTTGCCTACTACGTCCTTGTCAGGTGAGCATGTAGGCCTACATGTAGTTTAATCAGCTGTTTATACGTATGTGTGTATTTTGAGAGCACAATAATAATGGTTTTTTAAATGTGGATAAATAATATACGTGCATATTTTGGTGTATTTAGAGTACTTTAATGTTCCCTAAGTTTCATTGATTTTGCTGATAAATTAGGTCCTAACACATTAAAACAATTGGTATGGGGAACCATACACGACTTCTATGTACTAATTAATTATAAAGTAGGCTACCGGGGGACCGAGCTTAGCTCGGTTTTAAATAAATAATAATTTTTTTTAATAAGATTTTACATTTTTCTTTTTACATAACAAAACAAAAACAGACATGCATTTTACAATATTAATTTAGAAAGTGGAAATGAATTTTATGAAATTGGGAAACTAAAATAGTAAGCTTATAACTCATCACGTAGGTTAACAAATATAATATATTTAAAAAAAATATATATAGCAATGTATTTAAAAATTTAATTTTGTACAATATTTTATAAAAAAGTCACGTTGAAATCATCCAAGTTGTCTGAAATGTCCAGAAAAAGATGTTCATCATCAGTATCCATTTGTAGATTATTCTGTACATTATTATTAGAATCACTATCATTCAATGTTTCTTTCCACGCTATATTACGAGTGTGTCGAGGATTTTCTTGTGGTAGAAGAACTTTTAAACTGCCTTTCCTTTTAACTCGGGAAAAAGCGACGTATAACATTCCATGCATAAAAACTGGTGTTCGTAAGTCAACACCAACGTACTCAAATGTTTGACCCTGGACCTTGTGAGCTGTCATATAAAATGCCGGTCTTACGGGAAATTGATGTCTTTGCATAGTACAGCCAAGTTGACCTTTGTTAGAATCCAATGTAATTCATGGGATATGTACCTCTCGACCCGATTTTCTCCAGTAATTATCTTAGGTTTGATAATGTTATTGCACAACTCTGTAATATTTAATCTAGTTCCATTGCAAAGCCCTTCTGTAATGTCTAAGTTTCGTAAAAGCATTATTATATTATCCTTTTTCAACTTAAGTTCATGTGGCGGTAAATCGGCTATGTCAACAGAATTAAGGAAATCTGAAGTAAATTGAAGAGCTCCTTCTGGTTGATCTTTTACAGAGTCGTAGCTGTGATAAATTTTGGTATCTCCAGGTAGTTTTTCAGTGATCTCAGCATTAATTTGTGTTACGTTCAAAGGAGCAATTATAGCTCTGTCTTTCATATCTTGAAATCTATTATTAGTAACACAGTTTCCAAAGACTTCATCAATTAGATTTCCATTAGAAAGAATATCCACTGGTAGCTCAATTTCGTCCATATTATTTACAGGCAACTCTCCGTTCCCGACCTTCAACAAATATTCAGCAAAATCTCTTTGCTCTGGATCTACACGCATATTTTCAGTCAAAGAAAAGAGATGGAAATGTTTCCAAAGGTTACTTCTTTTTATGCATAGATCTATCAGTTTACTTTTGTTGGCACGTTGTTGAACAGGCAAGCACTGTCGAAAATCTCCTCCAAAAACAACAATTTTTCCTCCAAATGGTAATGTGGATTGCCCAGAGCGCGAAACAATTGGTCCATATTATGCACTCCATACTTAGGTAACACGGGTGCTTCATCCATTAAAAAAACTTGAACTTGAGCGAGTTCCCTGCCTTTCGAAGATCCTGGTTTTAAATTTGAAACAGATTCAGCAGTTAAAGGAACTTTAAGTCCAAATGTTTTGTGGAAGTAAGATAGACGCAATTCCAGTGAACGCCATGCACTTTACATTAAAATTTCTTCTAGAAAGAATGTGGAATAGTGTCTTATAAATTAAAGTTTTTCCCGTACCACCATGTCCATCAATAAAAAAGCATCTTAGCTCAGATTGACCTTCAGCAGCACTTAAAATTCGATCCACAATTTCTAATTGTCTTCCTCGAAGACGTTGATACATGCTTTCCCCTAATTCTGCGTATTCATCAACGTTTACTATTTCTTCATTGAACTGATTTTCGTAATTGTCTATATCGTCCATATTGTATCTCTATACCCAGAAACGGAAATTTCGACCTGTAGCTTCTGTGTTCAATTTGTAGGCAATGATCCGATAAGCTCTTTATATCGCTTCTTCAATAGAAGTGTTATTACGTCTGGCCTCCCTAATAAAGTCTTCGGCCAATTCTTCTTTGAACATATCCCATAAAGCATTAGGATTTTCAGGAGCGCTAAGAATAAGAATTTGTGTGAATAGTGTTCTCATTACTGAAGGCATTTTTGACATGGCAGGTTCTCTCAAACCTTCGACCCATTGTTGATCATCATATGTTAGTCCTCTAGCTAGGCAGGCTTGTTTATATGTAGCGTATCTTGTTCCTTCTACCAATAAAAGGTCATCGAAGCTTGTAGCATCCTTGACGTGGTAGAGCAATAGCCGTAGATGGTAAAGTTCTGGTTGCGAAACAAAGTTTATGCTGTGAACTCTACCAATAACTCGAAGGCGTCTGACCCTGGGCTGCCATTCACTGTTACTTCCTATCCACCTAAAGTGCTCTGGCATCTGCCAATAATAATAATAATAATAATAATAATAATAATGTATTTCTTGTTGATTTTCATTGTGGACTTGATTATGTTGTTGCTGCTTCGAATGTGAATTATGTCTAAAGTAAGCTAAATGGCAATTAAATTTTTTTTAAAGGTAAGCGTTATATGAAGCAACATGGCGATTGCCTCTTGTTATTCGTCTACCTTGACTATCCTTACGATAAGCACGTTCGTTTTCTTGCCGTCGTTCACGCTCTTCTGTTGATTCTGCCAATCTTCTGCGTTTATTATTTATCTCCCTTATTTGCTCACGTAATTCTTGCGACTGGTAATCGTTAAGCTCCCTTAATACTTCATTTAGTCTATTCATACAATCATTCTTGGCACTTCGCACAGGTCTAGAAGTTGATGCCTGATTTTCATGAATGACGTTGTTAGTATTATTCTGAGGAACTTGTTTTCGGCCATTTGTTACTTCGGGAAGGGGAAGGGGTCTTCAAGTGGATGCCTGATTTTCATAAATAGCATTGATAGGATTATTTTCAGAAAGTTCGTCTCTGACATTCGTTATTTCCTGAAGAGGCTGTGGTAACTCATTTTCTTGCTGTCTTTGTTGCGGTAGCCTTAAGTTATTAAAAATTCACCGTTTAGGAGGTGTCCGCGAGACATCTAAAAAATAACATTTTCAAATTGATTTTTTTCTGCCAAAAATATTTAAAAGCACTTGAGCATAAGACTGGAAGTATAAATAATGTTGCACAGTGTCAAGTATAAATAATGTTGCACAGTGTACAATGCTTGGTGGGTATGCACAGAATAGTAATATGTAACCTAAGGTGATAACACTTACCTTCTTAAAAAACTATATAAATTACCAACCGAGCAAGAATTTGTGTCGCTTTGCACTTGCACAAACACTGTAATGGTTTTTTATTGTAAATAGATCACTGAGCAGAGAAAAATTGCAATTATTTTTTATTTTACTGAGCAGATCTAACACTAAATAACTGATTGGAATAAAATCACTGTAAAAGACAAAGAAAATGATCACACAAATCGATTAATTTCTGAAATAACTCACATATAATTTTCAAATAAACCTTTGAATAAACAAACAGACACAACGTTTTTGAATAATAATGTGCCAAAATGTCTGTGTTTGTAGAAAATATTAGACTACGCCAAACAGCCCGGGAAGGAATTTTAACAACAAACTACTTCTTTGTTGTCGATAACGTAGTACACATGACATATAAATACAAATTATCCCCTCCCCCTCAACTATAATTTTCATTTATAGAAAATTATCTCCAACCACTTCAATTAGCCTCTTCATTTATAGATATTTCATCTACAGTGGCTTATTATGATATATTTTTCAGGATACTTTATTAATAAAAATTAAGTACTTTACTCTTGTTAAAACATAAAACGCTGCAGGTAAACTACCCTTTCGCCGTAACCGATCTTCACCAAAATCAATAGGGCTTAAGTCCTCTACAACCCAGGCACATATGTAAAAAAATAATTGATTCTGTTTGAATTTACGGTATCGTTCATCATGAAAATTACTGTTGTTAAAAAATAAAACGTTGCAGGTAAATAACCCCTTTCCCTTAACCGATCTTCACCAAAATCAATAGGGCTTGAGTCCTCTACAATTCAAGGACGTATACAAAATATTATTTGATTCTGTTTGAGTTTGCGGCTGTTATCGTTTGCCATAGAAAAAATTCGACACATAGACTCACAGACAGACAGAAACCCACAGAGACTCTTTTTGAAAAATGACTTTTCTTCATGTTTTGAGGGTAGTACAATCAGAATCAATCCTTATCCCGAACACGATTTTTTTCGCCATCACCATACTTTCATTTTCTTATGGAATATGGTAGTAAAAATTAAGTACCTTACTCTTCCTAAAACGTAAAACGTTACAGGTAAACTACCCCTTCTCCTTAACCGATCTTTACCAAAATAAGCCTTGAGTCCTCTAAAGCTCAAATACACTTGCAAAAAATTATTCGATTCTGTTTGAATTTGCGCTAGTTATTGTTCGCCATAGAAAAAATTTCTACACACAGACAGACACACAGACACTTTTCGGAAAATGACTTTTTTTCATCTTCTGAGGGCAATAGAAGCAAAATCAGCCCTTATCGAGAACACGATTTTTTTGCGATCACTTCCTTACGGAACATGGAAGTAAAAAATCACTTCGTATTGTTTAAATTAGCAGCCATCCTTACTATTTATTTTATGAATTTGCTAACTGCTATAATTTTTTTATTGTTCGACTAAGCTTTTCGTCATTACTGACATCTTCAGGTCTTAAACAACAAGTCTCTTGTTTCAGTAATGACGAAAAGCTTAGTCGAACAATAAAAAAATTATAGCAGTTAGCAAATTCATAAAAGAAATAAAAAATCACTGCTAAAGGAAATATCTTTCTATACAAAGGAAGAAGATACTTTTCAGTATTTCATTTTAATGTGCAAGTTGTGGACTAGTCTAGTATCTAAAGAGCTTCAGTTTTCTAACGAAGGCAGGTTATCTGATGTTTGCTGTCCTTACGTTGCCAACCACAAACAGGTAGACAAGTTATATAATTTAAACATATTGTTTAAATGTACTGCTGACTTTATGCTCGATACGTTAAAGAACATACAGTTTTGTTCCTTCAAAAGTTACAGACATTGTCAATTCAAGTAGGTTGTTAACCTTAATAATATCGTTAAGTCTGTTTCCACGGAAACGCCCTTTACGTCTCTTAAATGTAAATACAGAATACGGTTAATTGTAACTTGTGCAAATTTTGTCTGTTCCCAGTTAACTTATATACGTATTGTCATAGCTACACATTATTTCAAAATCCATCTAATTTAATAAGTGAATCTGTAGACTTATTTACTTGTATCACTTGACATTATTGAAACAAAATCCAAGCTTTGTTTATTGACAGCTTGCCATGCAAACTTACAATTACGATTATGATATACTATAAAACGTTGAGACAAATTTAAAGTTTGGATTACCTTTAAAGTATTTACTCATAGTGTTGTATATGTTACCGGCAAAGTACAAAATCAGAGATTTTATAGAATGCTTAGCAATTTTATACAATGCCCGAAGCCGGCAAGGTATGAAATAAAACAAATTTCATACATTGGCTAGGCATTGTATAGAATGCCTAACGTCTTCTAGGTAATGTATATTATAGGTAATGTTAATGTTTAATATTAGGTAATATTATGAATATGTAATATTAACAATGTATGCGCTATGGTTTCATGTTCTGAAAAGTGTGTAGAGATTTGCGTAATACGGGTGGAGATTTTTTTAACACTAATGGCAATAGTTGAGATAAGTGTGACAATGGCAAGAAGCTGTGTGCTCTCTGCTTCAAAGTAAAAATTGTAACTGAATAGCCTAATGAAAAAGGTCAAAATCATTTCTAGAACTTCAGGCAAAGAAGATGAAACCTGATTCTGACAAAAAATTCGTCCAGCTCCTGTGGTCGCATCTGTTCGAGTTCCAATTCCCGAAGTAGACAATGGGGGGGGGGGGAGATCTTCGAAACATCCTGCCAATCGTCGTGAGTGTGACAGATGACGAAGTTTACAAACTGGGAACCACTAACGGATTGTTAAAGCAGCTGTACACAAGATTCCAGTTGACTGTATGCCCAAGACCACTATGGGGGTTGAAGACGTTCCTGAACAAGAACCCGCACTTCGTTCTGATGCTACTGCCCAATCATCAGGATCCGGACAAAGGTTTGTAAAATGTGTGTGCAATACTTAATGTCAAAAAATAGTAATAGTAATTGTATACAAAATGAAAAAAGGTGTACTTCAAAGTGTCACAACTATCTGTCTTGTTGTAATAAGTACAGTATATTCCATATATTTAGAATTAATAAACACCAATAATATCTAATGTATTTTTTAACAAGATTGGTTAAAAAAAGATCTTATACAGCATAATTTTAATAAAATAGTATCTGAACATAATTAAGTAGAGAATAAATAATCTCGAAATGTCATATAAAGTCCTCCTTTGTGTATAATCAAAAAAATTGTGTGCGGTTCTGTAATAAAATGTTTTCATTTTGAACGTAGTAAGCTTATTTTACACTTTGCCTAAAGAATCAGTAGTATTATATAGAATGCCTAGGCAATATACAGAATACCTGGGAAAAGTATACAAATATTTGGGGAATATCCTATTCTGTACTTTGCCAAAAAAACCCAGGCATTGTATGAAATGCCTAGGTATTCTATGCAATGCCTGGATTACATAATTTGCCGGTAACATATAAAATATTTAAATATTGGGACTGAAGTAATTTTGTATGTACGAAAGAAAATGCACTGTCTCACGTTGTGTCTTTATTTACGTTGTACTGCCTTTATGTTATTTATTATGATCTAATATATTCTTACTTATATTTTTATTCTGTATACACAGTGGTTCTTACAATAATAATCTTTACCTTTATATAAATTTTAATTATAAGTATACGTTAGTTTACTTCAACACCTTCGATATTTACTTCCATGTTCCGTAAAAAAATTGAAGTATGATGATGGCGAAAAAAATCGTGTTCGAGATAAGGGCTGATTCTGTTTGTAACATCCACAAAACATGAAGAAGTCATTTCCTGAAAAGTGTGTGTGTGTATGTTTGTGTGTCTGTCTGTATGTCTATGTATCTATTGTGTAGAATTTTTTCTATGGCAAACGATAACGGCCGTAAATTCAATCTGAATCAAATAATTTTTGCATATGTGCCCGAGTTGTGGAGGACTCAAGGCTTATTGATTTTGTGAAGATCGGTTAAGAGGGAGGAGTAGTTTACCTGCAACGTTTTACGTTTTAACAAGAGTAAATAAATAAATACTTAATTTACATAATTTTTATATATAAAGTATCCTGAAAAAAAGGTTATAATAATCCACTGTAGAAAGGTAGATGAAATATATATAAATAAAGAGGGTAGTTGAAGGGGGATGGTGTTATTATATAAATGAAAAAGATAGTTGAAGAGTGAGGGTGTAATGTTTTATATGTGCACTACGTTTCTGTCAACAAAGAGGTAGTTTGTATAGAAATATTTCATTTTAATTTTTCAAACTTGTCAAAATTTTTAATTTATATTTAATTGAATTTAAATATAAATCTTAGAACATGGAAGTCATGTACGATTCTCCATACCGATTTTTTTATACCGTGTCTCGGTGACAATAAACACACCATTATATTATGAGCCCTTGTAAGCTTTAATACGACCACTTATTTTCTTGAGATATTAAGACCCGTTTATTGTGGTGGGTGACTTTACATTCTCTACTCTTTAATGTCTTGTAACTTTATGGGATTCGTTACTTCTTTAAGTATTTTTCCCAACTTTCTCTTTTCAGTACTTTTTCGTCCATTCCACAATTTATATTCTCCTTATACCTCTCCCATCGAATTTTTTTCCTCCATCTTCCCTTGACTTTACTGCCCTTATGGTTGGCAGTTTTCCATTGTACAGGGCTAAACTAGTTTATTAATTGCATCTATATTAGCTTCAGTGTTTTTCATTCCTTCGCCTTTCCTTGTCAAACACGTCATCTTCGCCGCATACTTTAACATTGGCCTTATTATTATTTATTTTTAATGACGGAAAGTTTAACCAGGATCTATAATTACTATGTAAAATATTGTGGTATTGGAATATACAAAACAGAATGTCTATCTGTTTTATATATTACAATAAGTTTTATGTAGGCTAGACTAAGAAAAAACTACTCGATAGATTCCTTTAACATCGCAAGGCATTTTTAAAACCAGATATTTATAAATCTAATTTAGCCATACATTGTCTAAATAATAAACACCAATATCCAGGGATTGGAAATATAAAATGACTTAAAACATACAAAAAGGTTAAAAATGAATATTTGGGAAATTCTTAATATTTACAAACACAATAACAATAATTTGTTAATTAAAGAATAAACTTAAATAAAAACAAAATAAGATGATTTATTTAAGATTATAAATTTATGAAAGTAAATAAAAATAAATAAAATGTAAACATTAAATTTTTCCAATTTAACCGAAAAAACAGCTGCTTACGTAAATAAACTGCAACGGAACACAGGATTATAAGCTATGTTGTTTGTATCAGAGCACATGGATGACGACCATTTTCATGTTTAAATTGGTTTTATGTAATACTTTGTCTTTTAGCCGTAAGTTTTGTATTTAGAAATGGATAAGCATGTAGGATATACCAAATTCTTCATAAAAAGGTGTTCTTTATTGTCATGTATTTTTTGAGTGTATTTGTGCGCGTGTGCGGGTGTGATAACGTGTGATCGCTATATTTTCCGCGGTAATTAACCGATCGACGTGAAACTTTGACAATGAATTATTTATGTAAATAGCTTCAATGTATGTCTACTCTATGGTTCATAACTATTTTAGAAATATGTTTTTTTAAGTAGGAAAAACTCAATTTGAAACACTTATCATTAATAGGGTTATAAAAATTTGTAGATAATTCAATGCAAGTTAGTGCATATTTATACAAACTCTTTCTGGAAAAGTTTATATCTGTGGAAACCATCAATCATGTGACTTGGGTTCAGCCAATCGGAATACACTAAATTCAGTAACATTCATTCGTTGTAAAGATCGACACAGTCTGTCTGTAGAAGTTGCAAGGTGAAGTTGTGCTCGTGCGTGAGAAAGTTGTTCTCGAGCGAACACAGAAAAGTATAGTTTAACATAGTCCTTGGTACTCTGTACGAAGTTCTGCGTACAGAGTCGAGTGGGTCAATTATTTAGATAGAATTATAATATAGTATAGTGCTTTTCGTGTAAGTTAAGATATCCGCTTAGGGAATTTAAAGACACTTCAAGATTGCGTGGAAGGTGTACGACTAATACACCTTATTAAATTGATACCCATATTGTGATGGTACATCTCATCACATATGTATAAGATATATTATAACGATAAGATATAAATAACAAGTACTAGCACTAGCCATGAAAAAAAAACTTATTAAAAAGTATGTGACTAACATTAAAGTATCAATTCCAACATCCAACAAAAGTAACCAAAGAAGATTATATTAATATTATATAAGAAACAGTAGTTATAAAAGGAGATTCAGAAAAGAACAAACAAAGAAAAATTTCTAATAACGTGACAAAACCCAATAGTTATGGTAGGTGAGGGGCATGAACATTAACACGAACAATATGAACTATATGAACAATAACACGAACTACAAATGGACTGATAATAAAAGAAAAATGAAACGGGCGACTATGAATATCACAAGAAAATCAACATTGAATAGAAGAAATGAGAAGAGGCAAAGAACCAGATTTAGAACTGAGAAACAGAAGTTTGTACCAAAAAACATGACAAATTGACCCAATCTAATGAGTAAACTAATCCCATTCTTTTAATAAACAATACAATTGATAGGAGTACCCAATAAAGATAATATAAAATTAAGAATGCAATGCAGTAGAGTAAATAATAACAAAACATGTAATAATTTAAGAAACCAGTGTAAATCTATGAGTTCAAACAAGTGAAAATAGTGAGAGCACAAAATAATTAAATGATGATCAAAAGATCATAATATAAACCAGTGGGGAAGTGAAAGCCAGTGGGGGTTATCATTAAAGTGATAAAGGTCTTATGAACCACATATATGGTAATAAGAACCAAAATATAGTGACAAAATGTTTTTTTTATTAAGTGTTTTGGTAAACTCCAATGTACTATGTTATGTATAATTATTTATTCATAAGGGTTGAACACTTATTCATTTTTTAATAATAAGATATAGTGACATATAAAAGAGTTAGGGTAATAAACACCCATGTTCAGTTATATTAGAAATAGTTAACATGGGAGCCTGTGTGCACCATTAATTTATATGTTATGAAAAGTTTGTTTAAAAAAAAAAGTTAGTTATTTAGTGAACAGAATGTTCATAAACTGTTCAGAATGTTAATCAGGTAATTGGGAAAGATCTAATATTATAAAAAGGATATTGTGCAGAAATAACTAACTGTTAGACATGTAGGCCTAAGGAATTGAGCCAGACCCAAGCAACATTGAAATAGTCAGATAAACACTACTAAATTAAATAAAACTAAAAACAAAAGCTTGGTTTTGATGAAATATAAAGATGTTAATGGAGGGAGATGTATAAACCATCCATTGCTATCATAATATGGATAATGAACATAATTATAAAGTGTTTAGTAAGCCACTAAGCTGACATGGCTTCAGTATTATTGTTATTGTCAGAAAAATAGGTGTAGATATTTTATATTGTATGAAAAGTAGGAATACTCAGAATTATATTTAGTAGTAAGAATTACAATATTAGAAGATATTCGATCTGTAAGACATACAACAAAAAATGTCAAACAAGATTAGGTCAATGCCTCAAAGCACAAAAGTATAAACCTGCCAAAACAGTAGATAAGAGGCCAAAATGGGGCGAGATTAGTATCAAAACAATTTAATTTTAATGGACAATAAAATGGTACTAATTAAAAATAAATTTAAATCAAAATAAATAAAACGTAATCTGAGGTGACAAAATTAAAAACGCCAATTTTCAAAAATAACTTAGTCACGTGACGTGGGGTCAAGGCTCTAGACCAATCAAAAACACCAAAAGCTAGGTCACCAACGAGATTTAAATATTTTTAGAGAGACAGTTGGATTGTTAGATATAAAACTGAAAACTTCAACAGCATATTGCTGGCAGTAAAAAGTTAATATTAAAAGAGTGAAAACTTACTCCAGGAGAGGCGATTCCGATAAAAGTAATACCGAAAGATCTACAACACATGACACGACACCAGAACCAAGATAAACCAACACACTAACGAGAATCTGAGAAAATAGATACCCATCTCAAAAGCGTCCATCCCGTATATGCACAGCAACGGTGAGAAATTTTGGTTAATTCCAGCAGCATACTACATAACATCACAACACAATTTCCACTAAAAGCAGCTGTTTCCAGATAAAGGAGGCTA
Organism: Magicicada septendecula; assembly: GCA_034769895.1. NCBI lineage: Eukaryota > Metazoa > Arthropoda > Insecta > Hemiptera > Cicadidae > Magicicada > Magicicada septendecula. Next base: position 90,970,285 of record CM068373.1, read on the forward strand.
TATACCAACTATTATTACAAACTACTATAACTAAGACTTTATTTAAAACACTTTAATTGGAATTTAAAGAACGTAGTTTTCTGAGGCCAGAACTCAATACTCGGCCATGTTGTGTTACTGTAGGCACTGTTGCAAACTGTAAGCGAACAACTTTGAAAAACATTATTATATACATTTTGTTAGTCGATAAGAAGTAATTATATTTTGTAATGCATTGTATTTTTAAATAGAAGCATATTTCCTATCTTTCCTAGCAACTCCAAGTACCCATTACCTGAGAAACATAAAATATATATATTGTAAATTTTTTGTTACCACGAACTATTTGTTACGGCGGACGAACTCGTCCAATTGTAAATCCTCGAATAATGAAACGGTAATTTGACCAATGTTTCAAAGAAATTACGAATAAAAGAGATAATATGTCAATCGTACCAGTCCTAGTTTATTCCAATAAAGTAATTGTAAAGACTATTAATTACAGGAACCAGAAGAGAAAATTTGAAGAGGGCGCAAGGACATCCAGACACGAAAGAAGATCCAGTGGGCTGCTTACACGATCTATTTGACCACTACTAAACAAATATTATTCACGCGCCGATTTCAAACGGACGGTGACATACTAAATTCTCGTTCCTATAAAATCGTTGCTAATCAACGAATACTGAACGACAACACAGTAAACGACAACAAAATAACTAATATAATTAATAGTCACAACATAAGGACATTTACGAGCCGATTGACAAGTACAACCAAGTTTTGAAGGGTAACTTATTTCGTTATCCACAGTTCGTAAAATACACCCGTAACTATTCTGGATTGTTATAGATTGACGCATCCAACGTGGGCCTTTAAGACTCACAGACATAAAGTCACAACACAAATTAGTTTGTTACAGATTGACGCCTGCAACGTGGGACTTTACAAGTCAACTCCACACCCCAGCACTATTCGTATTGTTATAGATTGGCTTCCATCGCGGGGCTTGAACAAGACGGACACTAAATATATTGTTACAATATTCACCCTGAGATTGCTAAAATTTACATATCAATTAATAATAAACTATTCTAGGGAAAATAATAAGCATTGTGTGTTTAACGTATTTGAGAAGAGGACGACAAGACGAAGAGAACGCCGGACGAAGAGGACGTCGGACGAAGAGGACGCCGGAAGAAGAGGACGCCAGGACGGGAGCGGTGGTAGGAAGCGGAGGATTGCACGTACTGAGGTCGTAGCCTCAATCAAGTAAAACCGATATATTATCGAACATTATAAACTATTATTGAAAATTACAGTACATAACAATTTATAATACAATATACCTCTTTCAAAACTATATTTGGGTGTATAATAAATAATTTTTCATCTCCTCCATAATAGACTTGTTTGTGAATTTTACACACTCACTATATCCTTATTAGTATAATAAAATTTGATCTGTTGCAAAACATTAAAACAATCGTAAACTAATCTACTTAAATCTATTAACCGTTATTTTACATTAAAATCGAAACAAATTCCATTATTCGTTAATTTCTGTATTAACGTAGAATTATTTCGATTGTTATTGATTTGCTTACAGATCTCTGATGAAGCTGATATGTTTTCAGTGAAACGTGCGTCAGGTATTAATACGACAAAAACGCAATACACTACTTTCAGAAAAAACTATATTGAACAATAACACAATATTATATATATGTATATATATATATATATATATTTACTTAATATTTATAATCACTTTACCTCAAGATATTTTCTCCTTATTTGGAACATGTTTCGGGTACCATCTGGTACCCATCCTCAGCCTCCCGGGTTTTGTGTTTGGTGAAGAATATATATGTGTTGGTTGGTTATTATTGTGGCTTCCTGTTGGCTTCTGGTACTTTAAATTGGTTTTATTGTGTGTGATTGTGGTGTATGTGTTAGTATTTTGTGTATTTTCGATGTTGAGTGCTTTGAAAATTGTGTCATGTTTTGTATTGATTTGTATTTGTTCAGATATTAGTTTGTTTTGTGTTTTATGTTTGTATATTTGTATATTTGTAAATTTTCCCAAATGTTCATTATGGTGCCTTTGTGTGGTACGTGTTTTATTAGTGTCATGTTGGTTATGTTTGGGAATTCATGTCCAGTGTTTATTGTATGTGTGGCTAAATTAGACTTGTATATTTTTGGTTTTTGTATGCGTTTAGGTGTTCAAAATAACGTTTTTTCAGTTGTTTTTTTGTTTGTCCTATGTAACATTTATTGCAATCTTGGCATTCAATTCTGTATATACCATTGGTTGTTGTCTTTTCTTTGTTGTGTGGGTTATTTAGTTTTTGTAGATTATTTTTGTTAGTTTTGTATGCTATTTTAATGTCTGTGTTCTTAAACAGTTTTCTTAGTTTTATCATTTTATTATTTATGTATGTGAATGTGGCCCATATTTTATTGTTGTTATTATTTTTGTTTTGTTCATTTTGATTAATTCTTAATTGTTCAGTTTTTATTTTATATTTGATTTAATTTTCAATTTTTTTACAGTGTTTTTATTATATCCATTTTCACAAGCAATTTGGTATATTATATTTATTTCTTTGTCTGTTTCATGTTTGTTTAGGGGTATTTTGTACGTTCTGTTAAATAGTGAATAGAATGCTGCCATTTTATGTTGTGGTGGGTGGTCAGAAAGGTTAGGTATAATGGTGTTAGTTGAAGTTGGTTTCTGTATATTGCATATTGTAGGTGGTTATTGTATCTTGTGATGGTTATGTCTAAATATTTGATATAACCACAGTCACTGTGGCAAAAACAAAGCATCTTTCGAAGGTTGTTGACGAGAACCAAACAGACTGGGATCAACGTATACCACTATTCTTCATGGCGTATAGATCATCAGTACACGACACAACCGGCATGACTCCAGCAAAATTGGTGTTTGGGCGGGAGATTCGTCTTCCTGGGGACTTAATGTTCGGATCACCTGAGACTCAGTCCCAAGAGCCGCTAAACTATTCCTCGCAATTAGAAAACCAACTGCGAGAAATGAATCGCTTGGTAAGAGGACGGCTGAAGATTGCCAGTGATAAAATGAAAACTCGGTATGACATTCGCAGCAATACTGTGGGTTTCAAAGAAGGAGATCAGGTCTGGTTATTCAATCCAAAGCGCCGTCGTGGTCGCACACCTAAGCTTCAGTCTAAATGGGAAGAACCATACACTGTGAAAAAAGAATCAACGAAGTTGTTTATCGGATTCAACAAGAAGGACAGCGAAAGTTCAAGGTCGTCCACCTAGATTGCCTGGCTAAGTACTACTTCAGAGACGGTTTGCCAGTTCAGGACGAACAGGCTTAAGGAGGGGGCAGTGTTATAACATCACAGTACAATCTACGTGTTTATCGAACGTTCCAGAGAGATCTAGAATATACGCGTGTGGCGTACGAGCTTGTTGACGCATTCGATAGACGGTGCGATAATTCACACAGCCGCTCTCACTGTGTCACGGCCGCAAGCAATTACGTCGTAGTTTAATGGTAATACGTAGTATGTGGAATCGTCTAAATTTTCGGCGGCTATAAATACTATTACTCAGGGACGCTCAGTTCAGTATAGCAGCGATATATTTTCAATGCGGTTCGAGTTATTATCGGCGAGATTACTGTGTACGTTCAAGTGGTTATTAGTGAAGTGTTGCGTTTTATAATCGGGAGGTATAATTGTAATACAATTGTGTTTAATATTAGTGACATTTTATTGCATGTGAACAATTTTTGTTTGATTTGTTGTAAGAAACCGTGTTGTTAATTACGAACTGTTTAACTGTGAAATTTAAAGCTGGTGATTAGTGACTTAATTGGTGTCTTGTACTTATTTTGTTTCCACTGTACCTACGACGATCAAGTAGACCGTCGTAACAATATGTAATAAGTTGGCGTTTCATTAAGTGATGTAGGCCTAAAAATATCGCTGCTACTGATTCAATTGCATCGTTAATTTCTATTTGTTCATAATACAATTTGGCCTGTAGTTTCAATGGCAACACTATTAACAGCAAATTACACACGCTTTGTAAGAGAAAGGTAGAAAGGCATTACTTTCCTTGCAGGCAAGACAAATTCAATCAAGTATATAATATTCCGACGTCATTTTCAGTAACCAATTACTCAAGTAAATTTTCCTCAGCCATAATTACTGTACTTGACTGTGGCGTTTGGCTTACTTCGCCGCATCAGTGGCAAAGTCACATGTGGTGTCTATTGCCAGTACAGTCATAAGACGCATCTGCTACTACCAGCACACATTAACACGGCTCCCAAGAGCCGGCCATAAATTTGTACTAGTGAACAGCTTATAGTTACTGCTGTGAGTATTCACTAAGCGAGCAATTAGCGGTGAAAACAATGTTTCTGTTATTTCTAGAGAGCTTTATACAAACACTTTAATTTGTGCATGATGTACTATCTTTACATCCTATATCTAATTGAAGAATTCGGTTTGCTCAAACTTAGAACCTGTAAGAAACAATCTTATACGTGATTATCTTGTTCTTGTTCTCTTCTCGTTTTCTTGTTCTGCTTGCTCTTGTCGTTGTTGTTGTTGTTGTTGTTGTTGTTGTTGTTGTTGTTCTTCTTCTTCTTCTTCTTCTTCTTCTTCTTCTTCTTCTGCTTCTTCTTCTTCTTCTTCTTCTGCTTCTTCTTCTTCTTCTTCTTCTTCTTCTTCTTCTTCTTCTTCTTCTTCTTCTTCTTCTTCTTCTTCTGATGCTCACGAATTAGACATTTTCCTTGTTCCGTCTTCAAAGAGTGTTTCTCCATCACACTCTTGGTCTTCCTACATCTCTTGTACCAAAGGGTCTGTATCAAAACGCAACCTTATTTAGACGTCCATCCTGCAAAAACAAAACACTGTGTAGCTTTGTTTTTGTTTCTTGCTTCATTTACCACAGTGGTAACCTCCTGATTTGGAATTGCGTAGGCTTCCACCCACTTAGTAAATTAGTCACCTACAACCATGATGTACCGGTTTCCTTAAAGTTGTACTCTTGCAGACGTTCGAGCTACCTTGCCAATTGTCCTTCCGTATTTTTAAATCTCAAGAGCCATGCAAGCGCGGCATGGTCAGTACGTAGTGAAAACTCTTCCACAGAGGTATTTATGGAAGTGCTCCAATGCTCGGACGATTGCCAGCAACTCTCTTCTTGTGACGCAATAATTTCTCTCCGGTTTAGAAAGTGTCTTGCTGTAGTACGCTATTACTCGTTCTTTTTAGATGGTTCTGTGAGGTTAGATGACCCTTTTTGGAGGGTATGTTAGGTTAGGTTAGGTTAGGACTTGTCGTCATTTTCCATCACCTGAAGTATTTGTTCGTCAGTAAGAAACTTTCGACTCTGACTTGACATTTTCTGAAGCAAAAGAAATTACTTCTAATTATTTACTGTGCCAATAATGCTTCAGAAAATATCCCTATACAAATTACTTTTACATGCACGCATTTGCACTAAAGTGTATTTGTCCCTGCAGCGGGACATCAATTTGGGAACATCTGTTCGGAAGTATATAAAAACATGTAACTTAATAAAGCCCAGTGCTAAACTAACATATTTACTTACCAACAAAAGGCAAATATCACAAATCTAAACACAATATAAACATAACACACATAAGCACACCTCGTACTCTTCAATACACATCGACATTTGTTTACGTCTGGAGTTAGTAAATGCAACGCTAGAGCGCGTCGGTTGCACGCATTGTTTCTTATGAGGTCCCGTGTGTGGTACAAAAGCAGACAAAGCTGTATGCGGCCATAAAAGTATTGCATATGCTGTTGAAGTTTATGTCCCATCCAAAGGACAAATCCAGTGAGACAATAAAGGAATTTTAAACAGCATTGTAAAAAAAAGAAGATTAGAAAATATTTGATCACGGAAAATGCAAAATTGGATTTAAAAACTTGCTAAAAAAGAAAAACCACGTCATTTTAGACATAAGTGAGAACTTATTATTCAAAGAAGGCAATGCAAAACTTTCTACGTTTTTGCCCTACCAAACACTCATATTTGCTTATAGTGGTTGCTTCCGATTTCAGGAGACCCGCACTTTAAGAGAGACGACTAGATCATGAGTACAACACTTCAGAGGCATACTGTAATTAACGTATGAGACATACCTGTTTATTTAAACGTCCAATGTGATGAACGACGGGCGACACCTGTCTACTCTACCAGCGATTGGAAGGGTAACTGCGCCTGAAACACACCCAGCGTGTAAGACACAGAACTCCCAATTGTACCTAATCAAACTTAACCATCGCTTATTTAGTACATAAGTTTTTCATTGTATGGCTTTACTCAAAAGCATTATGCTACGGGTACTATGCATAATATGGGTAAGATTATGGCGGATAAGAATTCCAGAAATTACACTGCAGTAATAACATCAAACGTACTAATTTTAAATGTAACAATAATATATACAATAATATTAAATATACAAAGTAAAGAAACCGTTAACATTGATAATAGAACATATTTAAATTATATCATGATTACTTTATTTTATTTTATAACAGAAAGTTTGCATTTCTCCAATACAAACGCTATTTGCTAAATCCAACTAAATTTCTTTCCGCACTAATCTAAACAATTAGTACAGTTGGAAACATTATTAGTCGTGGTGTTAGGCCATCGTCTATTGTTTGTGTGGACAGACGTTTTGGCCTCACCATTGGAAGTCATCTTCAGTGTGGGAATCAATTGGCACGGTGTCCTCCAGTTCACACGAGTGATGAGGTAAAGGCTCTGTATTTTTGTCTGAGAAGGCCGATTTATGTGAAATTTCATACCAGCACGATATAAGCTGGAAACCAGCATCAACCAATCAGCATCAAGTGGTATCTGGTATCTAGAAGTTCTACAAGGTGATGGGCCCTCCTTACACTTCTCTATAGATCTGAGAACTGGACTTTAACGAAATCCCAGGCCAGTCGGTTTCAAGCGGCCGAAATGAGATTTCTCAGACACGTGGCTGTGGGTACATCGTTCACGATCGCAAAAGGAATGTCTATATACGGCAGGAGGTGAATATTATAAGTATAGTCGATAGAATTGCCCAATATCGGCTAAAATCGTTGAAACATCTTAATTTAATCGATGACTGCTGCATCTCCAAACAACTATGGAATTATAAGCGGAAAGGTGCGGGGCGTCACAAGAAGCGTTGGATTGACCAGCTCTAGTCTATCTGCTTGGGTCTGGAAGAAACCATTTTTAATTAAACCCTTGCTGAAGATGACGACGATGAAAAAATTTCTATATAATTTTACATTTGATAGTACACTGAATCCTACTGAAATAGCGGCATGAAAACAACCTAAAGACGCTGTACAATGAAACAAGAAAGATGAATATAGTGGTTTGGTAATAGACAAACTCACTATTACATTGTTGTTAGAGGTGCCGGACTTTACGTCACTGTCTAATATTGATACCAACCGTCCTCTCACTTTCGCATTGTTATATCGAAATTTTGTATCTAAACTTGACATAAGCAACGCGAAAGAAACAGTGACAAGCGACACTCACCATTATATGAATATGAGTTACATCAACAGGCAACGGTTGCCGTGTTGCTAGCGGTGATTAACAGATTATTGTTTATTAAACAATGGTGTTTCACTTATTTCTTGTTTTCTTAGATCGTATTAGACTAACCTTTTTAAGAACGGGACACCACCTTCAGAAATAAGCGAGGTTTGTTATAATTTTATAGAGTTTTGAACAGAAACTAAATCTGGTCACACAATAATTTTAGTGTGTGTGGAACACTTTTTTGTTAGGCTGCAAGACGAAAACGCATCACAAACAATAGAAAATTATTTCAATTTAACGACACCATGCATCAAAATGAACAGCAAACAGTGAACATCGGCCAAGCTACGGGATTTATGATTGCAGCCGTCAGAAACACAATTTTAGGTTCAGGACTGGTAATAAGTTTGACTGCTGTAGTCACACCTTTTTTATTGTTTGCTGAAACCTCAAACAGATGAAGAAGTTAAGACTTTTTGTAAATGAGTTAATATAAACACGTTACGTTTAAAAAATCAATACTCTGTCATATGATTTATATTTTTATCGTGTTATTCAGCAGCCACACAATTCTCGTTAACTGAAATGATTATGGCGTAGCACTATGTTAAGTTATGTTATGAGCAATTCTACGATTAGGTTAGGATTTACATCAAAATTGCGGAAGGTAAAATTCTAAAGATTTATGTGTAATGTGTGACTAGTAAAACCTAATTGAGAATTATGCTATTGTAAATAACGTAGGAACTCATTTACAAGTTAATAATAACGAGTAGTAAATAACGAGTAAATAATTAAATACTCGTTATTTAATAACGAGTAAATAATTTATTAATTACTTTATAAGCGTCCCCAAAAGTACTGGAGAGGATGAGTAATGTCTTATGGTCTCATTCCTTGATGAAGGGAAATATCCAGCCGCACCTCAAAGTGGTGAGGGATGGGCAACACCTATGGGTGGCTAACGCGTCTCTGAAGACCGAATGACAGCCGGTGTAAGCTGTCCCTGCTCTTCTTGTCATTGTCAAGTAAAGGTTAGTTCACCCTCTTGCCCTTGGGGTGAGAAATTGCCCCTAAAGACGGTTAACCTTCTATTGGTCAACGACGTAGGATGTGGGAGGCAAAGAGATACCACCACATTAAAGATCCTTATCGATATCTCAACAAGGAAAACTGGTCTCTTTAGTCTGGTAAGACAACCAGTTTATGGGAGCAGACCCAGACAGAAAATCGGGCTGGACGTTAAGCCTGAAGGTGGCAGCCTTACCATACGTCTTACCCTGGAATATGCTAGTAACATATCCTGGGGACATATTCACTACTAAATTGCCTCAAATAAGGAATAGCCGGACGGATAAAAGTTGCTGACCACAGCAGTGAATAAAAGGAGAAAACGACTTAGTATTGGTTTGCCGAATGGATGATTCCCGCACCCCCAAATAACTATGGAACTATAAGCCGACGGGACGGAGAGTAGTGGGACGTTCGAATAAGCGCTGGAGTGACCATCTGTAATATTTGTCAATTTGAAAACGGAACAGATAGAGAGCCAGCAACGTGATCATTTAACCGGAAGATGTAAAGCTAGAAACCCTCTAGATCGAATGTACTTACTGCCATGAAACGTGAAATGACCGTCAGCTACTCCTCACCGGTTGCTTTACTTTCGAAAATTTGAATTGAAATTGCCAAAATATTGTAGCTAATTTAACAGAGAGATAAATGGGTAATTTTTTGTCTAAATGTTGGGCTTTGATCACTGGTTGATGATTCAGGACGACTGACGGTCTAGCTCGTTGCAATTTTAAAACTGACGGGTTCAAATTTGGTTAAATTTTGCATCTAATTTAACGGAGAGATAAATGGTCGAAATTTTCATTAAAATTACCAGCATACTACCTTAAACTCTATTCTAGGACGACGGACGGTGTAAGCAGTTGCAAATTCTTAACTGACGACAATTTAAATTTAGGTTGAAGGAAATTTAACTGAGCGATAAACGCCTGGAAATTCCGACAATTTTTCACATTTTGGTCAAGGAGTTAGAATATCACCAACTGACGTTCAAATCACGTTGCTATTTCGAAACTGACGGGTTCAAATTTGGTTAAATTTTGCATCTAATTTAACTGAGGTATAAATGGTCGGAATTTACTTAAAAATATTCAGCAGACTGCCCTAAACGTTATTCTAGGACGACTGACGGTGTAAACAGTTGCAATTTCAAAACTGACGACAATTTGAATTTAGGTAGAAGGAAATTTAATTGAGCGTTAAAGGCCTGGAATTCTAGCAATTTGTCACATTTTGGTCAAGGAGGTAGCGATGGTTGTTCCAATTCAGAAGTTTTTTTTTTTTTTTAAACCTCAACTTTATTTGAAATCTACCTCATTAATTTGTGCACTCGTTAACTGCAAGGCCAAAGGTCCGAATTTCTTTCAAAATGTTACTTTTAGTTTGCCTAATGAATTCCAGGTAGGCCTAAGTATTCAAAATTCACGTTAACACTTCTTTGAAGAAGCAGAATTCCCCGCATTGGATTATTAGGTTATTATTCTAGGAACTCGATACTGAGAACTCCGCGCTTTTCTGCGTAGCTACAATTCTTCGTAGAATGCAGCTGCAGGTGTGCCGATGGACTTTCAATTTTCTCAGAATCCCCCATCCCCTGAATATTTTCCCCTTCTTTTTCATATTGTAAAATCATCAGTAGTGCACGTGACAGCAGTTTAAACAGATTAATAAACTTTTTGTTCTTCGTCATGTCTGAAAAATGCGTTTTTTGCGGGTTATCAAACGACAAGCTTCTGCATTTCAATCCCGTTCTTTTAAGGAAATGCTGGAAAGTCCTGGAGATACGAAAAAGAAGGTAAGTGATGTGGATTGGTTTTATAAATGTACTCACTCCGTCAGGGCCGGATTTAGGTGTCCTGCCGCCCCTAGGCACTATTGTTAGCGCCCCCCCCCCCAACAACAAGTAACATGTACAATTCAATTCTCCTTGACTGCTGAAAAAAAGTTGCTGAAAATAGTAATTTCAACTATCTCTTTTGCAAATATCTTATTTGATCTTAAATCTAAAAGGAAAATGTGATGGAATTGAGAAAAAGACTATATTTTTTAAACTTTTATTAATATTTATTTATGTGTACACTTTAGTAACACATAGATTAGTTTTATAACAAGTAAAATACGTAGGCCTACTTTCTTTTTAAAGGTTTATTTATAGACCTACATGGTTTGGTTTTATCATCAAACATAGTAAAATCAATGAAAGTAATGTAAATTGGGTAAATAGAACAAATAAGAGTGATTGATTTAATTTAATTTAAGAACTTGATAGATTTAATTTAGTTAATATAAAACTAAATTAAATGTATCAAGTTCTTCCCTTCATTTAAACAACATTTTCTATTATGCTTTGAATATATGATCATGCGCAGTAGGGATTGACTTCTAGATCGAGGCGCCCTAAGCAATATCGAAACAAACTATTTTAGTTGGCAATAAAGCGGACAAGAATTTCAACGGAGAATCCAGACATGTATATACGACCGTGCTTCGCTCCGACCACCACTATTGATAGGTCCAGTGTCAATACCGTGTTATTCAATTATATAATTAAAGGTTATTTCAAAACCATTTTCTTCAATTTGGCCATAATGCAAGTGCCCAATACAAATACTGTAATTAAAAAACCGAAAACATGAAATTTTAACAAATAATTTTTCACCTCGTGCCGTCCCCCTGAGCCTGCCGCCCCTAGGCGCGTGCCTAGTAGGCCTAGTGGGAAATCCGGGCCTGCACTCCGTTGTACCTAAGTAGGTACCGTTTATTGTACCTACATAGGACTGTTACCTTTTCATTTAAAGTTACATTAATTTCTTACTTAATTCATTCCGTTATTGAGTATCGATAACTAATCTCAACTTAGCTACAATTATTTTACAAACCTCATTATTGTTTATAATAATTACGTCACCTACTAATTGATACTATAATTATTACTTAATTATTAATCATTATTTATTATTATTTCAGTAATACGTTCTTTCTACTTGAGTACCTATTTCATTTATTACTTGCTTGATAGGTATTATTCATTATTCATCACAGCAATTCGTTACTTGAGTTTTTTTTCCATTCACAGGAACCTTGCCCACCATGACATAGAGCTCCCATCACAGCCGGATGATTCTTCAGGTTCTGTGGTAGGAAGTTATCACTATTCTTGCTATCGAAAATTCACTGCCCTGCCCTAGAAAGCAAGAACACAGAATCCGGAGGAACCTCAATCCAGGCAAGATCCTACTGGACAACGTACATCATCTAGCACGCGGTCAGGTACAACAGCCTTGTTTTCAAAAAAGTCACGTACGTTGCATAAAAAATGTATTTTTTGTGGTCAAGATAGGAAACAAGTTAAGAATGAATCTTTAAAAAAAATCAAGATTTCGATGTACTTGGTCTCCTTGAAAATGACCTGATAGCTAAGGAGGCATACTATCACAATTCCTGTCGGTTATCGTACTTTTCGAAAAAAGAGGCTCCAACTCAACACGATAATGCTTTCACACGTGCTTTCAAATCTGTGTGTGATTTTGTCCAGGAGAACATAGTGGAAAAGAAAAAAGTTTTGTACTCCACTGAATTACTGGCCTTCTTTCGAAGCGCCTTTATTGATCTTTCCGTATCCAATAATGAAGAGGTCGAACTTGATACATTTTCATATACAGTCTAGAAACTTGAGCAGAAGCTTCTGAGGCAGTTCAAAGATCTTAAGAGTTCCAAAATAAAACACAAAAATGTCATGTATTTTATACTTACACTTATTGTTTTTTATTAATGGTACCTATAATTCAATTTTTTATTTTATTTTTTGTATTCTTTTTATATAGCCTAAGGGTACCATATAATGTTATTACTTATATTCTTAAAGCGATCGATTTCGGTCACAGACCATCATCAAGTCGATCGCTTTAAGAATATAAATAATTACATTATATGGTACCTTTAGGCTATCTAAAAAGAATACAAAAAATAAAATAAAAAAACAAAAATGTCATATTCCACAAATATTTGAATGAAGCCACCTTGCACGTTGATGAAGTAGATGACTTGAAAAAAATTCTCTGAAAAATGCTGCCCTCGTGATCCGTGAAAAAATATTTCGTGCACCTATCCATAACTTGGAGGATGAAGTCTCCGTGAGCGCTTTGAGCACAGGTGAAATCGAAATCCCTCCTACTCTTATCACTTTCCTGACTCACTTGATTGGAGGGACCGATGTAAGAAGACGAAACAATCCCAAAACAGCAAGATTAGTTGAGTCTATTGCGCAAGACATTGTCTATGCGACCACAAATGAACGACGTCGGCCGCGAAAGCACTTGATGCTAGGGATAGCCATGAAAAGTTTGACAAATAGCCGTAAAGTCATCGACATTCTAAATAGGTACGGTCATGTCGCGAGCTATAAGAACTAGAGACGAGTTTATGCCCATCCACGAATCAAATTTCTCCAGTTGGAATAGCTATGAATGGTAATGTAGCCGTAGGTTGGGATAACTTCGATCGATATGAAGAAACATTATCCGGTGCAGATACTTTGCATGACACTCAAGGTATTTGCTGGCAGAATGCGGAGTTAGTGAGCAATGTTACTCAGCTTCCACGAACTTCAACTGATTCGAATTCTGGTGGTACTAGATAGAGAAAATGGACCATCGAATTGCCCGATAGTACTCTTCCTTTTTACCACAAAAAACCTCGCCTTCTCCCGAACTTCAATGTTAACGGTCAACCACGTGTTTCAAACCCTGCTAATTTGCTATCTGCCCGAATGCTCGGTTTTGCTTGGTTGCTGTCAGTTACGGTTGGGGTGAAAGATACCCGTATGTGGGTTGGTTTCAATTCAAAAATTCCTATGGGTTCAACTCCGTTTTAAAAAATTCATTACTTGCCAACCATAAATAAATCGCCAACGTCATATGATGTCGCTTACGAGACAATGAAGCATTCATTGACAATCGCAGATGAATGTGGTCAGAGGTTTATTTGTGTGATCTATGATCTGGCCATCGCTAAAATGGCCTACGCTATTCAATCTGAAGAGGGTAATCAATTTAATCGACTGTTTATTCAAATGGGAGGTTTTCACCTCAACATGGCGTATTTCAAAACGCTTGGGAAATTCATTGAAGATTGTGGTATTTCACACATTCTTGTCGAGAACGAAATTTTTCATGCGGTTATTGTCAGGTTTCATATCAGCCACCCATTACAACAGGTGTAGACGCCTGCACCAAATTTGCTCAGTGGCCATCCACGGTCTCTTCCTTGATTTTTTTTTAAGCACACGGACAAACACATCACAGAGGACATTAAATGCCAGCTAGAAACCTTCACGCAAAACCGAATCGATTTCAGAGAGCCTCATCTTTCACCCGAATTGAACAATTCTTGGAGTACGAGCATTTTTTCCAAAGAACCCTTACTGGGGATTTCGGGAAAACTGCTCAGTTTTATTGTGTATACCTGAAGTTGGTGGGTTATTACTTCATCCTCCAACGTAGCATTCGGACAGCTGATTATGAACTCTACACTTACATTTTCCCCAAATTCACCAATCTATTCTTTGCCTTTAACTTACCAAACTATGCACCCTGGACCGTTTTCCACGAATTCCAAATTGTCAATATTGACTTGACGCACCCTGGTCTGAAGAATGTATACTTAGAGGAAGGGTCTTTTGCAGTAAGACGGACTCATAATAATTTTTCAAGGTCGCCGGCGGATTTGGCGCTCGAACAATCGATCAATGCTGACGCATAGCGTACTCTTCGTTCAAACGATTTAGGCTCTTTTAATTATGGCTTCTAGCTGACGCGTATAAAGATGTCAACAACACCATGGAGACCAGAATTAATTACCATAGTAACAAGTAAATTAGCAAATGATATTTAGCGGCATCGGAACTGTACCTTTATCCGTTCCTGCTGTTTTAGTGTTTTTAATATGCGATTGTATCGATATATTTTGTAATTTTGTATACATATACGTCTATATATTTTGTAATTATCTTAAACGATTATAAAATTTATGTTTATACGTATTTCTGATAATGCAGTGAATAAGTAATGAAATATATTAAATAATACTACTAAAGATGTCAAAAACACCATGGAGACCAGAATTAATTACCATAGTAACAATTAAAAAACAATAGCTATTTAGCGGCATCGGAACTGTACGTTTATCCATTCCTGCAGTACATTTTCGATCTTTTATATAATATGCGATTGTATCGATATATTACGATGTGGAAAGTGTACTAATTTTAAATTGTCCTATTACTTAACGCAAAGCGAAAATACGTGTTGTTTTCATTTGTGAGGTTAGGTAACAACGGTTTTTTTGTTTTTAGTTTGCTGCTGAAATAACTAACAGCCATGGTTGAGGAAAACATAACATTTAATGTGTTATACAATGCTTCTAACAAAGTAACATTTAAAATAAAGAAATTAGCGTTTTTGATTTAACAGGTACTTTATAAATATCTCCAAAGGCTTTATAAATGGGTACTTTTAAATCTCCAAAAGCTGTTGCACTAACATAATAATTTAGTGCAAGTTAAAATAGTACAAGTGTTGAAAACAGCTTTGGAGAGAATTTGACTAATGAGTACAATATTGTTATACGAGTTGACAGAACGCGCCATATAGTCATAGACAATAAAAATTATATTAAAATACTTATTAAAAGTCAAATATTTGCGTGGGAAGCCGCGGGTAACAGCTAGTAATTAATATAGAGAAATTGTGAAAAAATAGTTTTAAATTCTTAAGTAGCAGTACGTGTATGCACAGGCAGATTACTGTAAAAAATGAAAAGCTGTCGATTATAAGTTGTCTGTTTGTACAGCGTAACGCGCGTGTGTGTGCTCTACCTGCAGAAACAGGGGTTGTGCTACGAATAAACGAGATCTCTGTGTACTCATGTAATTTGCTTGTGTTAATCAACTCCGGTTCCGACATGAATATTAATGACAATAATTAACGTTGGTTATTTAGTGAAATTTGCATTTTACAAAATACATTTTGCAATTCAAACAATGCCATCGGAACAATAATTGCACTTAATCGCGTGTGTTGATGTAAGATTATTGCGATAAGTGAAATGATAATGACGGAGTTGTATAAACTGAAGTTAATTACAACCGTAATAAATAAATAATAAACAACTGTGTTATATGCAAATAACGTGTGGAAGATTGCGCATTTAATGCGGAGGGTGTTTGAACACGATTTCTACCGTTATCGCAAAAACAGACAAAAAGTGCTGTGTTGAAAAAAAAGGACGCTATGCAGTCTCAGACCAAATTAAACACGTTAGAGACGGCATATTTCGATATCTGACATGTCAGAATTATTTCAGACTATAAATACCTCCGACGTCTTTAAACGAAGAACACGCGCTAATTCTCACGGGGACGCTATGTCAGTTTGGTTAGCGACAGAGAATCGGGAGGCGTCGGCATCATGATCAATGTCATCATCAAGCAGTAACCAGAAAGTACCACGATCGACGAAGTAGAGGCAGGACGATGTAAATTGAACACTCAGGTCTCGATGCGCAGTAGACAAATACCTCGTTGCGAGGCTAACAAAATTTTCATTTATTTCCCACATGCGCACAACAGTCTCTTACAGTGTTTCATACCGTGAACATCGGCTGCAACAAGACTGGGAAGAACAACGGAAGCATGTGTGTGACAGAGAAGGAAATAATATGGAAGTGGGAAAGTGAAAGTTATAGCGACGTCTTCCTTCTCTTCTCTCTAGATAACGTAGCCATACTTGGAAGTGGGGGTAATTCATGGATTGGGTCGGCGCAGATTACTGTTAAGCAAAGGCTGGCGGGCCTATAACACCACGACCATCGTCATCACACAAGACCACTGACGATCTACAAAAAAAACAGGACATCATGATCGTCATCATCCACATCTAGGAGCCCCCCCCCCACACACACACACACAACGCGCGCAATAACAGCTTAGCAATGGTGAGTCCTGAAATGTTTCTTTCTGGTTAGTCATATTAAATTAAGTAATGCTAAATAAATACTTCTGTACATACACATAAATACACCCGCCCACTCACACACCCGGCATCCACCCACCTACCCACACGCACGCACGAGCGCGCCCACACACACAATTATATCTTCTTCTTCATTTCCTTATGGATTAGGTTATATAAACCTGTTCCGGCACCCATCTCATCCTCGGACGACCTACGTCTCTTCTATCAATCGGTTTATAGTTTAGTGGCACTTTCGGGAATTGATTCTCTGTCATCCTTTGCAGATGATCGTATCATTGTCTTCCGTAAATTGAAATAATTTCATTTATGTCCTTTACTTTGAGTTATGCTCTGATATCCTCATTACTTATTCTATCTTAAAATGTATAATTTAAAGTACTTCGAAGATACTGCATTTCAGCATTCTGAAACTTTCCGCTTTTCTTTTTTGTCATGACCCACGCCTCACTCGTACAAATCAATGTGGATATTGCAATTGTCTTATAATATTTAATCCTTGTGCTGTGTCCTGTTTTTTTCTAAGATTTCTATGAAACATACCACAAACATAATCGCAGTTATATTATAATGTAAATTATTTAAATAGTCGTTTTTACACTGAAATATTAAAATTTTAGCGCCTGCATGCGTTTCACAAAAGCGCGTTAATACGTAGTGAAAAAATTAATTTATATTAAACTCGAGATTAAGTGCTGCACGCAGGCTTTATGAAATTAATGACTTAATAAAACAGAAGCGCTCATGGGAGGGAAGCAGCGCTAGTCGGTTATTCCCGGGCAGGGAATAACCTCCAACACTTATGAGTTATTTTATACTTAGTGTGAATGAAAGTGTAAAGATACGATACAGACAGAAATGCCGTACTTATAGCAATATGTTTCTGTACAAGATCTAAATTAAAATACACGTACCGTGTGCCAATAAGAATTGTCTGAATGTTTTGAAAGTCAAGCATAAGGGTTTCTAAATCTGTCAAAGGTTTACTGACAGTAAAAGGAACTAATAGTTAAAAGGATTGAATTTTCACGAGTAATGCCGCCTTTGAAATCTTCTTCTTCTTCTTCTTCTTCTTCTTCTTCTTCTTCTTCTTCTTCTTCTTCAAGGATTAGGTTATATAAACATATTCCGGCACCCACCTTATCCTCGGACGACCCACGTCTCAATCCAGAACTTACTCCGAGGCTGCTTTGTATACTACAAGTATTTCAACGTTTTACATGAACAGATATCTGACCTGTTGCACAACCCCCTACTAGGAGGACCAGAGACTCTTCTGTCAGGGTTACCATACCTTAGCCGAAAGGCAACTGTATTTGGGCGCAGGAGATTCGCCCTCACCCTTCTCTTTCTGAGGTAGGATTTGGTGGCTTTGTATCAGTTATTCTGATTCTAAAAGTTTCTTAGTATTTCCAGTGCTCACCTATCGGCATCAGTGAGCACTGTAAGATCCTAAGCCACATAAAATTAACAAATTAGAATTGAAAAAGAAAGGCACCCTAGCCCCGATTACTCTAATAGCGTCGGGGTCAGAAAAGAACAAGAGGCAGTCAAGAGAGACTAGGCAGAAAAGACTAAAGGAAATGATCTCAGCCAAGACAAGTTGAAGCACACTGAGAATCCAGCTAGGGCACATCGGGATTTCCAAACCCGTATCCACAAGACGTGGACCCCTGATATGCCATAGGTACTAATTTCATCAAAATATAAGGAAATGTGAGAAAAAATATAAAATTATTAAAGACGTAGAACTAAAATTAAGGAGGTAGAAGAGGAAGTGAGAAAGAAGAAAAATTACGAACAGATTAACGGCCAGGAGAGTATAGTGACCGACGACGACAAATTACAGAAGAGGCCAAGACATCCGCAGAACTGTAACACCAGATATGATAGTGTAGGCCTACTCTCTCTATACACAATCTAGTTTGCGTCTCTTAATATAGTTTTATATGAATGAATTTGTTGCTATGAAGTCCTTCATCACTCCACTGTTCAAGAGTTTCAACACTTTGCGTAAAATGTAGTTAAACCACGAACCACATTAATATTATCAACGAGGGAGAGGATAGTTAATATGTGTGTCTGGGAAAGTCTCGGATTAGAACAATCAGCACGACATTGATTGAGCGACGTAACTTTCTGGCTTAACATCAACTGGAGTCGCTTGTCACGTTTTAAGAATGTGGCTTTGTCCCTCGAGGTCTTCGTCTAGAACAGTCGGGCGCCATTGATTGACTGATGAGTCTTCATCGTGCTACATGGAGATCCTTGTCATGTAAAGTAGATGTGAACAACAAATTTGTGACGAGAAAATACCTAAGAGATAGTATACAAATAACAGTATGTAAGTTACCTGTTTACATTGCAAATGCTTAACAGACACTGAAGCGTGGGAAAACCAGGTACTGAAAAAGTAATAAATACAATACTGTAGAGTGCATGTACCCATATTAAGTGTTCCTTGTGTATACAAAGGAGTTTTGCTCTCATTCACTGCATTTTGACTTAGTAGCGCTGTTGACAAAAAGCCATGTAATTATACAAGATATGTAAATTAAATACTGAGACCAAAACCTTTTATTTACAATAAAACTATATCTAAAGTCTATCGGCTTCAAAATAGTTCTCTTGGGAAGCCAAATAGCAGTGCTGGAACTCAGAAACTGGATCTCCTTCAACAGTACGTTATATTTTTTTAAATGTTGTCTATCGTTTCAAAATTGTGTCGTTTGAGATGTTTTTCAATCTCGGGAAGAGAAAGTAGTCACAGAGACTCAAGCCAGGTGAATAAGGGGTCTGAGGAACAATAGTAATACATTTCTTTTGCCAAAATTTCATTAACCGAGAGTGCTGTGTGACAAGGTGCATTGTCAAGATGCAGTATCCAGGTGTTCACGATGGCTGGTCTCACGCGGGCAACTCTTTTCCGCAGCCTTTCAAGAATTTCTCGGTACACATGTTAATTGAAAATCTGTCCTGTAAGCAAAACTTCTTATGGATAATGCCATTACTATCAGAGAAACAAATGAACATGGTTTTTGATTTTGGATTTGCTCATTTTTGCTTTTTAGGACGTGTTGATTTTGGTGTGTGCCACTCCTCGTTCTGGCGTTTTGTTTCTGGATCTTATTCAAAGATCCATGATGCATCACCATTAATAACATTTTCTAGAAAATAAGGATCATTTTCAATTCGTCCTAGAATATGGCGGCACACCTTCCATCCTGTTGTTTTTCTGTTAAAGAGTGAGGTTTTTTGGGCCAATTTCGCACAAACTTTTCTCATTCCCAATTCGTTTGTCGAAATTTGATAAACTGTAGTGTGGTTCAAATTAAATTTTTCTGCAAAGATTCTGACAATTAATCGACGGTCAGACCACACCAAGTCCCTGACGCGATCAACACTCTTGTCAGTTTTTTAAGTTGACGGTCTTCAAGAATGTGCATCATCCTTAATTGGTTCCCAGCCATCTGAAATCTTTAAACCATCTGAAAGCCTGTGCTTTTGACAAATCTTCATGTCCACACGCCTTTGTCAATTTTGTAAAAATTTCACTAGCATTGTGCCCGATTTTAACACAGAACTTGTTTGCATAACGTTGTTCATAATTTATGTCACTCATATTTAAATCGCAAAAAAAAACCCACTTCACGAAAAGCCTGTTTAGGTTTTCCGTGGCAACAATAGACAATAAATATTAATACTCAATACCAATCAGCTGTGTTGATGGAGACCTTACAGTTTTCCCATATTGACTTCTGCATTATTAGTCTCATTATTTAATTACCAAGCCTCGTATGTTTTTAAAGCAACGCGTTTAATCCAAAAACTATAATTGTTTTATCAATCTATTGTGTATCTCAAGGACTAGGCTTATAGTCTATTCTGTTTTCAATTTTAATTTAAAACCAAGTTCTTTGTTTTTTCTCTGATGTTTTAAATCGTAAATATATATGGCTCGAGCGATGTATTGCAAATTATCGGATGTTCGTAAAATTCCTTCTTCCTAAAATGATTAAGTCGTCTTCAAACAACATTGTGTTTATGCATTTCCCTGTTGTGATTATTTTAATTTAGTGATTGAGAACAGCCTTCCTTTGACGTATATGTCAACGATGTTGTTACGATGGTTGCAAGGATAATCGTGCTCTACAGTGGAAACAGAATAACTGATACCAGGTGAAGTCGCTAACCAAAACTTTAATTAGACACAAACAATAGTTAGATATCAGCAAAGGCAGTCTTATACAATAATTCTTGTTGAAGTTTTCCAACACCCAACAATAAATGTATCCTTATTACAGTTTTGTACTAAGTAACAAAATAATCACTTTTCATGAAGCATCACGTAGTCACGTAGCGAAGCGGTGCTATTTCCTCAGCGTAGCAAAGTATTAAGTAAGGTAAACATAAACATAAGATAAACATTCCTCTTGACACTCTTCACGTGTAACTACATAATTCGTCTTCTTCTGTGTGATACACAGAACAGAATGATGTATAAAAATATTATTATTGGGTCCGTCAGTCTTTCGACTGGTTTGTACTCTCCCCGCATATAGGCCTACCCGTGGTGCGCGTATTACGGAGTCTCTCACAGGTATATGGGACCTACAGTTAACGCCAGATCCGAACGGCATAGTTGGGGAGGGTTTATACTAGGCAGAATACCTCTTGCTGGTTTCCCATTGCCTTGTGAGGGGGAACGGTGATATCTAAATTAAATGGCCCCGGCGGGAATCGAAACCGCGCCGACAGCGTAGCAGCGCCACACGCTAGCCACTACGCCACGACCACTCCATGTATAACCACGACCACTCCATGTATAACCACGACCACTCCCTTATTTTTCATAATAGTGTTACGACGGTCTTACGGATTGTCATATTGTACAGTGGAAACAAAATCCAGACATCAGCTTATTTGTCACAATTACCAGCTTCAATTAATCATTAATAACAATGTGAAATCAACGTGATACTCTCCTACAATAATTCAAGTCAAATCTGTCAACTATTAAGAGTTCTGCGCTAATTATAACACAGTAATCACTTTCCCCAGTCACTTGGTCCGCACTCTACAATCTCGTCAGGTGTAAGTAAATAATTCTAAGCCGGCCGCTGTTGCTTGTATAGGTCCCGCAGGTGTTTCAGAATAATTTTCCATACCTTTCGCGGCTTCCCGGCATAATTTGCGTAGTTAACAGTGCTCGAACAATCTCGAAGCTGCTTGAGACAGAGACACTGCCCCTGCTCGGCTGGACGAGAAACGCGTACAACTCTTACGTAACGGCACCTGCCGACTATTCGACACCGTTATGTAATAGGTTAGGGACAGTACTCGACAACCAGACAGATGCATAAACGATCGAGTCCAGGACGGTGTTTCATAACACTGGTAAACAAAGATTTTGTCCCAGAGCAAGTAAAAACTTTTTTATATGTATTTTTTCCTAAATTCAAAATTGTTAACAGAATTTTTCTACCGCTCTAAGTTTTTAAGTTACTGCCTATTAAGTGATATATTATGGAAATTATACAATTATGTTATGGTATTATTTTATAATACATAAATGAATAAAAAATTTGTATTGATTAAGCATTTACGAATGGTCAGGTTGATATGAAAGAAAGCCTGAAATGGCATAGAACAATAAAGAATATTAGTCGTAACTACTGTATGATGCAATTCCAAAATAATGAGTCAGTGTATTTAGAAATAGGCATAATTACTTTAAGAATTTTTTTTCATTTGAAGATGGACTTGATTTTGTAATAATGTTTTTACATTATTACTTTAATGGAATTACTTGGTCATGAATATAATATAAAAAGAAGAGTGGTGTTTGTTTATTGATTCTTCTAAAATTAGTCTGAAAGCAGTGCTTCTGCACAGTGGGAATAAGTTTTCCAGTAGCTTATGCTACGGAGTTGAAAGAAACTTATGAGAACATGAAACTTCTGCTGGATAACACACAGTATGAAGAATTTAAGTGGAATATTTGTAAAGACTTAAAAGTAATTAATTGCTTTCTTACTAGGTCTTCAAGTTGGTTTCACCAAGTACTGATATTTTCTTTGCGAGTGGGACAGCAGAGACAGAAAAAATCATAACGTACAGAAAGAGTGGCCGAATTAAACATCATTAACTCATGGAAAGAAGAATGTTATTAATGCACCGCTTGTTGATCCAAAAAAAGTTTATTTACCTCTACTACATATAAAGCTGGGGCCTATGAACAATTTTGTGAAAGTAACGGTTTGTGAAAGCAACGGTCGAAATTGATTTGGATTTGCGTACTAAAGAAACAAGTTTCCAAAGAACAGTGACCCAAAAATCACAGAAGGAATCTTTGTACGATCTTAAATAAGAGACTTAATTAAAGATGACAACATTGATAGTGCGTTAAACGAGCTGGAGAAAGTTGCATGGAAGTCTTTTAAGAACATTTGCCAGAATTTCTTAGAAAACGATAAATCCGAAAATTACAAAGAAACATTAGATGATCTTTTAAAATCTTGTAAAATCATAGGATGCAACATGTCACTGAAGATCCACTTCTTGGACTCACACTTAGATTTCTTCCAACCCACACTAGGAGCAGTTAGCTACCAAAATGGTGAACGGTTCCATCAGGATATTTTGGACGTGGGAAAGCGGTACCAGGGCAAGTGGAGTCCGAGCATGCTAGCTGACTATTGTTGGACCCTAAAGAGAGATGTTCATGGGATAAAATATCGTAGAAAATCTAACATTACTACTTTTTAGGTAAGATAATATTGTATTGAGTGAGCATTTTAAATACGTAATGTTGTAAAATTAGGTGTTGAAAAAATCCTTACGTGATAGAAAAATTCTAAAACCATATCTGAATTCAGCGCAAAAATTAGATTAACCCATTTTCACATTAAATTTTGGAAAAAAACAATTTTAATTTTGGATAACAGTGTAGTTACCCTTTATAGGGACATTTGTTGACACCCGAAGTATAATAAAGTTAAACTGAACCAGATCTAAACGTAACTAAAATGTTACTTTGTGCTCTTACGATGCTGTTAGACGATGCTGTAATTTGACAGAAGGCACTGCCAGGAGACTGTTTAACGCAACAGGGATAGTCTCTGTAACCAGTCAGCAAAAAGTCTGATCTTGTTTGTGATAGTTTAGCAACTCTCATCAGACAACGGCTGACTATTCACCTCCAACGATTATTGAGTCTAGTACAGTCTTGCGAATTCGAGTCTTACAAATTTGCTTGCTCGGTGAGAATCTGTTATTTTCTACTCCAGTAACAAGTGACAGGAATAATAAAGCTGAAGTAAGTAATTCATAAAATTACTTAACGGTAACTAACTGTACGCGGAAATAACACACGTAAAGGATTAAGTGGTTTAATTGTGGGGATTAAGGGAAGTTATATTATGTCAGGGCTGAGGGTTTTTATTGTGGGAATTAAGGGGATTTATATTATGTCAGGATTAAGGGTTTTTATTGTGGGAATTAAGGGGATTTATATTATGTCAGGATGAAGGGTTTTTATTATGGGATTTAAGGGGATTTATATTATGTCAGGATTAATGGTTTTTATTGTGGGGATTAAGGGATTTATATTATGTCAGGTTTAAGAGTTTTATTGTGGGGATTAAGGGGATTTATATTATGTCAGGATTAAGGGTTTTTATTGTGGGAATTAAGGGGATTTATATTTTGTCAGGATTAAGGGTTTTTATTGTGGGTATTAAGGGGATGTATATTATGTTAGTTTTAAGGGTTTTTAAAGATGTACTTATTAGACATGAAAGATGATATCTCGATGTAAAAAACACTGAAATCGAGTGAAGTCTGTGTTATATTTCCCAGAGATTACGAGTGTTTTCCTACTTTAAACAGACAAACAAAAAAAGTAAGAGAATACAATATCAAAGCAGTCCAACTATAAACTCAAGACGACGAACACAAACTTGAGATTCAAAATAATTTCTTCATTGAATTAATAATGTAAGTATATATTAGCCGCAGAAGAGTGTTACGTAGATAATATCCGTATCCATTAGACCTTTCGCGAGCTGCACATAAGCCGGTTTGCGCACACAAATGGCAGCTTATAAAAATGGTATAATAAAACTATATAACAGCTTATAATCGGCACGAATGAATATGAAGACAGCGCAGTTATATATAGTGTTACGTATTGCGGAAAAGTGTTACGCCGTTACGGAACGTCTGGTACATTGGAGAACGTTGTTCTACTCTTTTCTCGGCTACTCCCGCAGCTTTAATGGGTCGTGACGCTTGACATGCGAGGCAGTATTACGTAATGCGGAACGTCTCGTGCGTTCGATGGGTCGTTCTAGAAGCTTCCTGACTAGCCCAACGGTGTGTGTTTCTGCCGTGGCCGCGCTGAAGTATTCTCTAGAATTTTCACATGTTTGTTAAAGACGCATGTCATGGAACCCTGCAGGCTATAAATAACCCATATCTGCCGTTTAGAGTTTAGTTATTGTCGGGGGATTTACAGAGTGCGTCAAAGTGGTATATTAGTGAAAAGTGATTATAGTGTGGAATTATTTATAGTTGGATAAATATTTATATGTGGACATTATTTATAGTGTAGAATTATTATTTGTGTGGATAGATTAACTTGAATTATTGTACGAGTATAAATCTTGTTGAATAACTTGTTGTTTACAAACTGTTAATTACGATAATTAAAGCTGGTGATTCGTGACTTAATTGGTATCTTGTATTTTGTTTCCACGTTACCATACGACGATTAGTAGACCATCGTAACAATATATTTCTGCAGAATCGAATCTGTGTCGTTCGCTTAGAATTCTCGATAATTCTCCCCGCCTTAACTTAAAAGGGCTGGAAAGTCGGTTAAACCACTCAATTATTTGTCATGTAGTGTCCTCTTTACGTGTTAAAACACCGCACAGGTTGCAAGTAGATTAAGGTTACATGCATTAGATTATATGTAGTTCTGTTCAGTGGAAAAAGTACGCGTATTAGCAACCTAGGAGCCTGCAAGTGTCATGGTTTCGATGCAATCATGATGAGTGGTTGGAGCACACATATGCACCCGTACCGTGCAAAAAACATAAACGTTATTTGAGGGATGCGGTATATGGTAGTGAGTGTGTGCTGCTGGAAGTTGAGTAGCTGAGCTCTGCTGGTTAAACAACAAACACCCCAGCTACAAGCTCCCGCTGTTGCTCGGTAATACCAGTTATAGTTACACACACAAACAACCGTTCCACCACCTCTATTTACATATCAATGCGAGCGCTGCATTATCTATCGGTTTACATGCAGATACACACACAATTCCCTCATGTTTATGACACGATATTCTTCCACTTAGAATTTTTCTTGTATATAGTGCGTATAAGGAAAGATGGAATTTTAATAGATCCGCCAAAACTTCGATTGCGTTGGATTTAAATTGTTTACGAACAAACAGTTAAATGAAACTACGGAAAGTATGGGTTTGAAACGAACGCGATCAGTGGTTTTGTAGTTTAAGTCTATGTGCGCTTGCTTTTGAGTGCTTCTAAAAAAATTAGAAATAGTAAAAAGTACAGAATCTGATGAATTAGGATAACTATTAGAGGAAAAGCTATCACTTACATTCAAACAATGTACGCTACACTTCATTTTAAATTTTGAAAGGCGGTTGGTGGTGCGGTTATCACTCACACGGACGCAAACATAAAGTTGGTTAGCCGACTGTCATTAGTAAAGTTTATTCATTCTTAGAGTTGGTCCTGATGTAAACGAGGCGAAATGATACAACAAAGAGACATGTACAGTACAAAGTTAGTCCCACCATTAAGATAGTCGAAATGCCCCTTGAAACCAATTATTTTTTTGACTATGTAGGTATATTACAATTGTAAAAACATTACATCACACATGGTTCTTAGGTTCCCATCTACACAGGGACGGTGAAAAATTGACTTTTTCCAATGTTTATTTTTTCTCAATTTCTATGAAACGTAAAGTTTCCAAAAAATTTGAACACATTTTTTGCACCAAAAACCATAAACCAAAAAAATTACGGGCCCCATGGGATAATGGGATTGTTTTTAAAAAAATTCAAAAAGATAAATAATGCTATATCTCAAGTACCAAAAGAGCTACAGGCATATTTTTTGTTTTAGAAGGTGTATTTTAACAAACTTTTTATACTAAAATTTTTTCAGATTTTTTCGAGTGGTGGGCCAACCTTAAAAATGCAAAAAAACATTTTCGGGCTATTTTGAGGGTTTTTTTGTTAGTCTGAAAGTAGCTAGTACTTTAAATAATATTAAATATGTAAAATTTTATTATTTTCTTTCATAATATATAATACAATGTGATTTTTGAAAATAAATAATTCGAATTCGTGAATGTTTGTTATTTTTAAGCTTATTTTTATATTTAAATGAGCTAAAATTTACTAATATTACTCTTATGTGTGCACACATACACATATACAACACTGTGTGTGTGTGTGTTATGTAAATTATATAAATTCCAATCCGGTATTAATAGTGTGTGTGTGTGTGTGTGTGTTATGTAAATTATATAAATTCCAATCCGGTATTTATTCCTAAAAATTCAAAAACATTTTTTGGAATACAGCAGTTGCAATACAGCTGTTGAGCAATACAGCAGTATCACACCTAAAAGTAGTAACATGTGTTTAGTCCATTGTAGTTTTTAAAATTCCAGTAGAAATGTTTCTCATCTTTATTCGTTTGTAACCATTTTGTATTTAGTCCATTGTAGTTTTATAAATTCGTGTAGAAGTGTTTCTCATCTTTATTCGTTTGTAGACATTTTGTAAAAATGTACAATAATACGATAAGAATAGGATAATTTATTCCTATCAAAGCTATACGAAAAACATTTTCTGACCTTGATACATTTGCCTAAAACCTTAAAAATTCAAAATTATGTGGATCGACTATGTTAATATTGAATGAATTTTTATAACATATATAACTTGAACTATCTATAATTTACATTAAAAATCATAGAATATATGATTTTTAATATTAAAATAATAATATTTTCTTCAACATTTCTCTCATCAGTACGTATCTTGAAAATAGAAGTTTAAATATCGCCCGTTTATTTTTCAAACATTGGTATGCTGGCAAGTCATCTGCCCATGTGAAAATTGACCGGCCGCCATATTGCCCGGAGATTTTCCACAACCCTGGTCACACCACTGCCAGAGGGAATCCAGTCTGCATTTAACCGTTTTGTGTGTGTTCACGTGTAGATGTCGCGTCTCATGCAAACTGCTGTATTGTCCCAACAGCTGTATTGCAACTGCTGTATTCCAAAAAATGTTTTTGAATTTTAAGGAATAAATATCGGATTGGAATTTTTATAATTTACAACACACACACACACACACACACACACACACACACACACACACACACACACACACACACACACACACACACACACACACACACACACACACACACACACACACACACACACACACACACACACACACACACACACCTTTTCGCAAAAATGACTTTTCATGTTTTGATGGTAGTACAATCAGAGTCAGCTCTTATCTCGAACACGATTTCTTTCATGATTACCATACTTCCATTTCCTTACGAAACATGAAAGTAAAAATGTGTGTATGTGTATGTGTGCACACATAAGAGTAATATTAGTAAATTGTAGCTCATTTAAATATAAAAATAAGCTTAAAAATAACAAATTCGAATTATTTATTTAAAAAAATAACATTGTATTATATATTATGAAAGAAAATAATACAATTTTATATTTTTAATATTATTTAAAGTACTAGCTACTTTCAGACTAACAAAAACCCCTTAAAATAGCAGGAAAATGTGGTTTTTTGCGTTTTTGAGGTTGGCCCACCACTCGAAAAAATCTTAAAAAATTTTAGTGAAAAAAGTTTGTTTACAGTACACCTTCTAAAACAAAAAATATGCCTGTAGCTCTTTTGGGACTTGAGATATAGGATTATTTATCATTTTTGAATTTTTTTAAAAACAATCCCATGATCCCATGGGGCCCGTAATTTTTTGGTTTATTGTTTTTGGTGCAAAAAATGTGTTAACATTTTTTGGAGACTTTACGTTTCATAGAAATTGAAAAAAAATAAACATTGAGAAAAGTCAATTTTTCACCCTCCCTGTGTAGATGGGAACCTAAGAACCATGTGTGATGTAATATTTTTACCAAAATATACCTTGTAATATACCTTCATTGTCATAAAAATAATTGGTTTCAAGGGGCATTTCGACTATCTTAATGGGGGGTACAATTTAAAGCTTTCTTAACAAAAAAACCGAAAGAAGTGTAAAATCACTAACTATATTTTTAGTAGTATTAATCCTTTTTTTGCCATTTAATTACGTCTGGCGCCGCATCTCGGATCCTAGCTTCCACGGGAGCCGCGGTCTCAACAGTCCTGTTCTGTAAGACCTCTTGCATTCACTGCATCTTCGACGTCCATTTTCCATGAATGTTTAGGTCTTCCTTTTTTCTTCTAGACAGTGGAGTCCAGTCCCATACCTTCCTTGGCCATCTCTCATCCGACATTGTTTTTAGATGTACAAACGAAGTTAGTCTTCTTACTTCTATTGTTTCTATAATGTCAAGGTCGATTTCCATCCCTTGTCTTATCTCTGCATTTCTCACTCTATCTAGTCTTGGTAGTCTACAGCACCTCCGCCAGTAATCCGTCTCCATAGCTCTTATTTTGGATTTATTTCTTTTATTAATGTTCCACAGTTCTGCTCCATATAGGCCTATACTTTCGACAATAGTTGTATTAATCTTAATTGTATTAAAAAAAATTGTTGATATATTTTTAATAAATTAACACTAATCAGTTTAGAACTACTTTATTTCTAGTGGAGGAATTAGTAATACGAAGTCTCGTCTAACCGTTCCGGTTCAAATGCAAGTACATGGCATTATTTATGCTAGGATTCAGTCTAAGAGTGAACAAATTTTAGTAGTGAGAGTAGGTGTTCATACCGGCTCACCGACTCATCGGATCTAGATCTTCCAGAAACGTCTCAAATGACCGACTGGATAGCTTGGTACAACTGGATATATCTTACTCGTCCGCACATATTACAGGTCTGAATTAGCGACCTGATAAGAGTAGTCGCCTGTATCTCATTTGTTCATTATTACGACAAGCCTGCTTTGGCTAATGGAAAACAGGGAGACGTTTTAGAGACTTGTTTACATTGTGTATTCGACCGCTTACATTCAGAACTTTACACTATATAAGTCCTTTTTTTTGCTTTTATAAGATAACAAACGCACGTTTTTAGAAAAATAAACGGAAATTAAATATATATTTTTTAATACAAGCTACCTAATTTTTTCAGTCTTTTTCACAGTATCATTTGTGAAAAAAAACGTGTCGGTAACGCGATAATTAGTATTGTATATCATGCGCGGGTGGTACTGAAACATTAACCATTGGTGCCCAAATTAAATCTTTTGACACAGCGCAACCAGACAGCCGTTTCACGTGTAATTATTTTTACCTGAAAATACAACAATTTTTAACACAATTGTCACGTACCGCTTACAACCTTAAGAATACATCGTATGGTCCCGACGTAACTGAAAATACCTACACCGTGGAAGATAATATTCTTCCATAATACAGATTTACTCCGATTTCATAACTCTTATGATTTAAATCCGATTACAACACGACTAAAATACAGTTTAAAATATGATTTTGCATTTGCGAAACACTCTGTTTCGCTGACGACCAAGTCGTGGTAGCGCAGGACTATCACGACATGGAATACATGACACGAAAACTTATAGAGGAATATAAGCTATGGGGCATTGAAGTAAACAAAAAGGAAACGGAGTATATGTGCATTGGTGGGGAACAGAAGAATTTAATTTTAGAAGACGAACAAGAAATAATTATTTGCCATAGCTATAAATAGCTAGGAACAACAGTTACACAAGATGGTACTCTAGATAAAGCGATAGGAGAAAGAAATAACCTGGGAAGGTAATCAATAGCATTGCTGAACAACATATTGTGGGACCAACAAGTATCAAAAAAAAATAAACATCGTACATACAATACAATCGTGAAACGAATTATGTCATATGGGTGTGAAATATGGCCAATACTACAAAGAACAGAAAAGTTGTCGGAAGCTACTGAAATGGATTATTGGCGAAGAACGGAAGGGAGGTCAAAACTGAAAAAAGTAAGAAACGTCAGAATCCAGGAGTACAGTGCTCTAGTGTCGACGACATAAAAACAAAACAGCTAAGATGGTTTGGGCATGTACAGAGAATGCCGAATAATCGACTCCCCAAGAAAATTTTGAGATGAACACCATACGGTCGTAGAGGAAGAGGAAGACCTAGGTTGAGTTGGAGAGAAGGCATCAACCGGGCAATGAGAGACCGGGAATTGGAAGAAGAATCTTGGCTAGATCGAGACCAATGGAGACTAGGGATCGGAAGACGTAAGATAACGTTATGAACCGATTTATATATATTGTAGCATAACAGAATTTTCAACTTGAATATAACTTAATATAACCTTGAAAAGAAAAAGAAGAAACAATCTGTAGCGAGTGATAACAAAATGGTTAAAAATAAATTAAATAAATTGATCATTATAGTCAATCAAATGCTGACAATGGACTCTATAACAAAAAAAAACTCTTGGTCTAAATAAAAGGCACAATCAATATAAAACAATATACGTTCAACCACATGATGATTAAAACCCCAGTACATCATCAGTATACCCAGTAAGATAAGCAGCAGTAATGAAAAATAATCATGGGTAACTTATTAAAATAACTACATCAAAGGATCCAAACATAAAATAATAACATACTCATTGAAGGAGAAATAAAGAACCGACTAATTCAAGCTTAGTACAAGGAGTGTAGTATTAGGGAAGGTTACTTCCCAAATCCTATTATTCCTATTATTTGTCTCATGACAAATATGTACAATTTAATTAAATTCAAAATAATGACAAAACCCTAAATCCCAGTAACCCAAGTCACAGGATACACTACAAATAAGTTAAAGATTGTAAATTAAATATAGAGATAACTCCAGGGTAAAGAGTAGAATATTAAGTAGAAAGGATTAAAGGCTACCATTAGTGTAGGTGATAAAGAATGCCTCAGTGAGAAGGAAGGTGATATCCAATATAAACTATAATAGTGAAAGACAGAAAATGACTGAAATGTTATTAATTGTAATAGAGTATTTAAATATAATATGTAAGGATGGTTTTATATTAATATAAATGTGGAAACATGAACTTCCATTATATGTAATTGAAAATGTTAGATTATAAAATGTTTTATTATAGTTCAATAACGTGAATTATTGCTAAAGTTTTGTTAAGGTAGGAAAGGCAAGGAAATAGTCATAATATCTTTCAAATTGTAAACCGTAGAAATAATAAGGAAGCAAACTAGTTTTAATATCAATAGCAAGGCAAAACTAATCAAGTCCAAAGGGATAAATCAAATAAAACTGTATAAAATTAACAGAGATTAGTCAGTTTAGAATAAAGATACTTAATTGTAATTATCACAGAAATATATAATAGTGAATGTAATGATCAGAGGATAAAATTGACTTTATTGGAAATGTGTAATATAATGCCTAACAGTGGACACAGTACAAATAAAATGTAAATTATTCAGTATCGGTGTGTTGTAACAACAAATTGTTAAAGACAAAGAATAATGATGAAATGAGTAATCTTATTTAAGGACAATGTTAACATAAAACGACTTGTAAGCTATTTAATTTATAATTATGTAAATAATAATAAGGCCTATAAGAAATGTCAAAAAATGTCAGTTTTAAGCTTAATTGAAACTAAAATAGGTCATGTTGGATATTGATATATGTAAAATTAGAACACGAATATTGCTAGGTACTTAAATTTTCATGAATTTAAGGAAAGAATAATTAAATTATAGCCATAAAATAGAAAAAAATGTCATATATTTATATGAGATCAGGCCTGGACAAGACGAACAGCTGATTTCAGACAATGGGATAGGATACCAAAATATTTCTGGAATTACTATCTTAAATAACGATTTCATTTAGCAGTTGATTGTTAAACGCGAACCAGAACAGATTGGAACGTGCAGAAGGGAGATCCAAAAAATATAAAATAATCTGAACTAAATTGAAAGTACAATATAAAGAGTTACTGCAGAGGTTATAAACCTAAAATTAATAAAAATAACTTAACCAATTAAAGAAGTGAAGAATGAGTTTTAGTTACAATATAATCAAACACCAATACACCAAGAATCATCCACCATGTTGGAATAATTGAATTAATACTATTCCATTGAATAACGAACTTAACTAGATTTCGAACACTGAATACGACACTAGTAATACTGTATCAAACTGCCTATTTGAGCGAAAAGGAAGATTACAACAGAAGCATCCAGAGGAAATACACTATCGCAGAAGAAGATATCCACAATTACATTTGGGTGAGAGGAAAAAACCACAAGCCGGCGTAGTTGGGCGAAATCCGAGGTTGATGGCGACCATGTTTCGAAGTCATCTCGCCAGCAGTACACTGCCACGATGAATCAACAGCTACGCGACGTCATACACAGCTGACTGGTTCGATTATTTCTTTTTAAATGACATTATTTTCAAATATATTTTACTTTTACGTAATAGTAATTAAGTATTAATTAATTGTAAGTATAGTATCTTGTAACTTGCCTTTCCCCGACCATTTCGACAGTTCAAAGAACTCTGTTAATCAATTTTTTAATTTTATATATTTTGTTAGTTAACACAATCGACCTGTGAATTGAGTCTCAGCCGCAGCAATAGTCGATGGACATAAGATTATCGCATCACTTCTTAAATAAATGTCATTATTTGTTTCTAAACACGAGTTTTCCTAATTATTTGAGTAATTAAAATTAATGTATTTCATTTCTAATTTAACTTAGAAGGTAATAACTAAAAAAATCGAGAAGAAGAAGAAGAAAAAGGGCTGAGTTAGAAGCGAATACAATTCGACCCAGCTTTTTGACATAATCGGATTAACACAATAGAACAAATATTTCTTTACCGAGTCTAGCAAATTAACACATGTAAATAAATTAGTATTAATACTTATAATTAAATAATAATTAAATAATAAAACTAATTAAACAATTAAAATATATAAATAATAAAAAAGAGATTAACAATTTTTTTTATAAATTTATATTTTGTAAATTTTCTAAAACATAAATTTTATTTGTAAACCAAGGGGTTATTACAATATATATATATATATAATTAAATTCACTTACTTGTCAGTAAAAAATTAATTATAATTTAAGTAATAGTAAAATATGATACTGACAATCTCCAAGGAGTTCGTAACAATTATTTAAAGGCGACGTTAAAACAGAAACTAAGCAAAATATTAAATAAAGAATTGTAGTTAACTGTTTAATTTCTTAGACAGAAGTTACAGATTGTACTTATTACAGTCTGAAACAACTTTAATTTAACTTTCTTAAAGTATTCGAGTTCTTTACGGACTTCTGTTTCATTGTTATATTTAGGTGGCTCAGCTGGAAGTAAAAGCTGTATTGAAACAAAGCACACAATAGAAAACCAGCTTGTTACACACGGTTGCGTCTCGTGTCTGCAAAGTTGTCCGTACGGTTACGCTTTACCAATCTGTGTCATTTATAAACACAAGTATAATCTGGTTCGTAAGCGTTTTGAGTAACACAGACGTATCCACATGATGTATAAAGAACTCAATTAATTTGTTTTGAATTACTATTTGTTATTTAAATCATTAATTTTTCAGTGAAGGGTTTGTGAGGATCGGTCAAAAATATAAACACAAATTTTAACTTATTTGTGTCGACGTTTCGACAATGTTTATTGTCATCATCAGGACCTGTGTATGAATACAAAAGAAATGTCAGACAAAACAGAACAATTATTTGTGTGAACGTGTTTGTGTATGTGAGTGTGTGTGCGTACACGCGTGTGCGTGCATATGTATGTATCATTCTGCACGTGAAGGAGTTGAGATAGTTTGTTTACATCTTCAAATGTTTTCTTTAAGACAACGAGAAAATTATAATATCACAGAACTTAATTTATACACTATTACAATTTAAATTACTATATGTAATGATATTTTTAATTAATTATAAAAACAATAATCAACAATTAGATATTTATCTTATAAACGTTTCCTGTATCAGTCTAATAACTAAATAAAAATAACTAATAATAAATAACTAATTAAAAATATCATTACATATAGTAATTTAAATTGTAATAGTGTATAAATTAAGTTCTGTGATATTATAATTTTCAAGTTGTCTTAAAGAAAACATTTGAAGATGTAAACAAACTATCTCAACTCCTTCACGTATACAATGATACATACATACGCACGCACACACTCACATACACAAACACGTTCACACAAACAATTGTTCTGTTGTTTCTGACATTTCTTTTGTATTCATACACAGGTCCTGATGATGACAATAAACACTGTCGAAACATCGACACAAATAAGTTAAAATTTGTGTTTATATTTTTGACCGATCCTCACAAACCCTTCACTGAAAAATTCATTGATTGACGGTCACTACGAATATAAGGATTACATTATAAACTCTAACTTTGTTAACATTATTGTTATTGCTAACCGGGCTGTTAGGGCCGTGGTCAACTGTTACTGTGGACAGACGTTTCGCCCCCACCAACAGTGTACGATATCTTCAGTGTTAGAATATGTTTGACAAGGTGTCCGCCAATTCACCCCAGTAATGAGGTAGAGACTATGTTTGTGTTGGCCTTAAAAAAGGTCCACTGTAATGGGGTCAATTAACAGACACCTTGTCAAACATTTTCTGAACTGAAGATGGCCCCGATGGTGGGGTTGAAACGTCTGTCCACAGTAAAAGTCGACCAGGCCTAACACCTCGGCTAGTAATAACAATAATTTTAACATTGTTGCCCCCCGGCCGTGAAAGATTAAGGATTCTAATGTGTTTAGTTACTCTGTTCATACTAAAATCATTTAAAATTATTTGTAAATGTGTTAAGATTAAAATCATTTTACAGGTACGAAAACAAACATTGATTACACTGGTAAACAAAGATTTTGTCCCAGAGCAAGTAAGAGTGGTTTTTATACGCATTTTCGCCCTGAATTCAAAAAAGTTAACAGAATTTTTCTATCACAGTTAGTTTTTAAGTTACCCCTTCTTGATTGCTATATAGGCAAACGTGCCTAATTTCGCAGTAATTTCACATATATGACAAAAACTATGTATATATGACTTAATAAAAACAAGTTTTCTTAACAAAATATTTACTGCTACAAAAGCAAAACAGATATTATAACAAAAATACAAAACACCATGGAGGTAATTACAAAAAAAATTAAAACTAAAGATACTACACTATTCCTAATTTCGCAGCAAGTGTTCATTGTTTCGCAATAGGTGTTCCTTATTTCGCACTAGTGTTCCTCATTTCGCACTATAATTTCTATATTTAATAATACTTATATTTTTACATAATATTGCTTAGAACAATAAAAT
This sequence comes from Magicicada septendecula, assembly GCA_034769895.1. NCBI lineage: Eukaryota > Metazoa > Arthropoda > Insecta > Hemiptera > Cicadidae > Magicicada > Magicicada septendecula. The sequence goes on from CM068373.1 coordinate 91,006,607, forward strand.
TATAAATATTATTATAAATATAAATGATAATATAATTATAAATAATGTATTCTTCTAATAAAATATTTTTTTATTATTTTTTAACAATGTTTAAAATAAGTTCACAAATGTAATTACAAAGCTAATATTAAAATTACAAAATTAATGGAAATTTTTAAACTAAAACGAACTTGACTACAGACAATTTAGTAATATAATTAATTTGATTATAAAAATTAATAAAAATTATACTTTAATCCATATTCAAATTAAAAGTATTAATGAAAGTTTTAGATTTTTTGAATTTTGTCTTTAGTCCGTGTCCGAGTCATTCTCAGTAACACACATTTTACAATTAAAATTTGGTTCATATTTTTTTAATTTTTGGCACTTATAATGAAACCAGCAAAGACACTGTAGGCACTGAATCCAGTTTCCTCCTTTTGTGTCCCCTTTGTACTCCACACCACAAAAAGAACAAATGTCATCTCTAGGTTTCGGTATCTTTGAAGACCCCTTTTTCACAACTTGGACGCCTGAAGTTGAAGGTAGATTATCAGCAGACCTGTTTTCAAAAAGCCGTGCAACTGCTGCATTACTTCTGCGTTTGTTACGGTATTTTCCTCTTTCTTCACAGTCCATTTTCACTAAAACAAAAATAAATATACAGATACTAAAGAGAAAACAAATTTTTAAACAAAAGAAAAGGAATAAAAATTATTAAATTCATTAAAGTTTACTTTTATTAAAAATGGAGTCATATTTCAACTAGTGAGTTGAATAATAATTATATAAAGAAAAGCAGTTTAAAAAAAATTATTTTATAAAAACTAACAAAAATAACATTTTAATTGTAACTAAAGGTAAACAAAATACTTTAGAAAGCTCAAAAATCAAAAATGTGCTTGGAAAACACTGTTGTGGCTTGAATACTCGGTAACACTAGAACAGCTGATGCACTGTGACCACCCAACTTGTGCCTCCGTAACTAACAGTTCAATGACCGGGGATAGATAAAAAAACACCTTCAAAATATTTTTTTGAATTATATATTGATATCTTTCGAAAGCTTAGTCTTTTGTGAATTTAATGAATATATAGTTTTTTACTAAACAATTAATTACGAGGTTACATCAAATAAAAACAACTTACCTTGCAAAATTGGAAGAAAATCACAGAAAACAGGCGAGACGTCTTCTCGCTACAAGATCCTAGAATCAACTGTCGACGAACAGTGGTTGGAAATGGTTCCAGATTATAAAGCAAGTGCTGCACTCTACAGTCATTATTTAAAATTTCGCATATTACCATTCCCAACTTCACAGTCCATCCAAATGCAAAATGTTGCGAAATTAGGAATACTGCGAAATTAGGCAAGTCTGCCTATGTTATGGAAATTATCCAATTATGTTATGGTATTATAGGGTGGCACAGGGAAACGGGAAAATTTGAAGTTGATGTTGGCAGCCCTGTAGATGTAGCAGAAGTGAAACTGTCTGTCTAGCAATAACGGACATTTAGTTACCATGGAGCAGTGGAGCGGTGCAGAGCGTGCGGTCACCGTAAGGGCGTTTTACCGACACAGTGACAGTTTGACAGCTGCACAACTAGAGTTTCCATGCACATTGTCAAGTTCCTTCGTTACAGGCAATCGAAACGTGGGTTCATAATTTTGAAGAGACTGGTTCAGCTTTGAAGAAAAAGCCTAGTGGGGGTGTACGGTCTGTACGTACCCCAGACAACATGGATGCCGTGCGAGCTGCCATCTTAAGTAGCCCTCGTCGTCCGGTGCGAAAAATTGCCTCGTCATTGCAGCTCGGACGTCGGAGCGTTCAAAGAATACTCCAATAACTTCAATTTCATCAGTACAAACTTCAGATTGTGCAACAACTGAATCCTAATGATTGTATATTGCGCCTGCAAATTTGTGAACAATTGTTGGCTAAAATCAATGGGGATGCTAACTTCATTCAAAATCTTTGGATGTCCGATGAAGCCCATTTTAACTTAAGTGGATACGTGAATAAGCAGAACTTCCGTTACTGGGCTCAAGGAAACCCTGCTCAGCTTCATCAGCGTCCATTACATAGTACCCAAGTTACCGAATGGTGTGCAGTGTCGTGTTATGGGGTGATAGGCCCTTACGTTTTTGAAGATGAACGAGGCACTCCTGTCACTGTGATGTCTGAACGTTATGCCAACATGCTAGAGACATTTTTGGCTCCAAGACTCCATACTTTTCCAAATCTTGACATTCAGCACACCTGGTTTCAACAGGATGGAGCCACCTCACACACTGCCAGACAGTCTATGGCATGGCAGCAATGAAACGTTTTTTGGGGATCGCATAATTTCAAGGAATGCTAACATCGCTTGGTCGCCCCGATCTCCAGACCTTTCAGTCTGTGACTTATTTTTATGGGGACATCTGAAGAGCATCGTGTACCAGACTAGACCAAGAATCCTTGCTCAGCTCAAGACACAGATTGAAGAGGAAATCGCCAAAATCCCAGGTGACACATTGCGCCGCGCTATGCAAATCCTACAGAAACGACTTACTGAATGTATACGACAAAATGGGCAGCATTTAACTGATGTAATTTTAAAAAAGTGATGCCTAATATAATTTCCAGTCTTGTAGAACATGTTTTGAGCCTCAAATAAAGTTTTATAACGTTCCTTATTTTTTTTCTAATTATTTCAAATTTTCCCGTTTCCCTCCGCCATCCTGTATTTACAATACATAAATTAATAAAAAATTTGTTATGATTAAGCGTTTAAGAATGATCAGTTTCCAAAGTTTCCAAAGATAAGTGTTGTTACAATCAAAAAGGAATCTTTGTAGGACCTCAAATAAGAGACTTGATTAAAGATGACAACTTTGATAGTACGTTCTGGAGAAAGTTGTACGGACGTCTTTTAAAAGAATTTCCCAGAACCTCTTATGAAACCCATAAATCCGAAAATTACAAAGAAATAGTAGATGATATTTTAAAGTCTTATAAAATTAAAGGATGCAACATGTCACAGAAGATTCACTTCTTGGACTCACACTTAGATTTCTTTCTACCAAATCCAGAAGCAGTCAGCGACAAAAATAGTGAACGGTTCCATCAGGATATTTCGGACATGGAAAAGCGGTACCAGGGCAAGTGGAGCACGAGCATGTTAGTTGACTATTGTTGGACCCTAAAGACAGATATTCATTAGGCAAAATATCGTAGAAAATCCAACATTACTAATTTTTATGTAAAATAATATTGTATTGAGTATGCATTTTAAATACGTAATATTGTAAAATTAAAATAGGTATCTCTAAAAATCCTTACGTCTAAAAGGGGAGAGGATAATTTTTTTACGTTTGGGATTGAATTAATAAGTTTGACAAAATTGTGGCATTTAATTTTTTCAAACAATGGTAATTGTTAATAAAAAAAATAATCTTGTTTCCAGGCAATAAAAATATAATTTTTTTAATTTTAATTTAAATCACCCATGCGGGATTTAAATACGCAACCACGGCCCAGCAGTCTACAAAATAATTTGTGCCACATAATTACATAATTATATAAGTATGTAATTAATGAGTGATTATCTGCGTAGTTCAGTTCCTATATAAGAATGAAGCACCTAATTTTTATAGACAAAGTGATTAGAAAATAACATTATATTAAACGGTTACCACACAATAACAAAAATATCTATAAATAGTGTAAATAGTTTTGGGATGGGGGATATTTTTTAGAAATTATCGAACTGAATTCAAGTAAATGATTTTAAATATAAATCTTAGATCATGGAAGTTATATGGATTTTTAAATAATTAAATTATACTAAGAAAATTTATGTATAATGTTGATTGTTTGCTAGCGTTTTTCTTTTTTTTACTAATCAACTGTTCCTTAGCTACGTGCATACACTGTTCTCAGGACCTTCAGGCTTTACGAAATGCAAATAAACCCCTAATAAGGCCTAGTAAACAAATTTTCAAGGGATAAAGATTACAAAGAAAAATAAAATATTTACGTTTACTCTTTACTCGTTACTCTTTACATTTACGTTTACGTTTACATAAGAAATGTTTAACAGACAATATCTGGATTTTATTTGAAAGCAAAATTCAAATTTATTTTAAATTAAATATTTTAAAATATTCAACATGTAAAAACTGTTCTCCTTTTTGTAAAAATACGTATATGTATGACTTTTTACACAAGAAAAAAACTACTGTACATTTTATTCAACATCGCTTGTGAGTATGTTGTTCACTGAACAATAAAATGTGCTCATGACCAGTGTGGGTAAAACCGAACCGACCTGCCTCTGTGCGGTAAACGTTAAAAACTAATTTCCTTGTCCTCTTCCGTAGCTGTTTGTTTTGCGATCTAGATAATATTGTTTGCATCGGCAGAAATCGTGGTTTCCAACTAAAGAGCAGACTTCCGCTCCGTTTGTTTTGAATCCGGCTTGTTTACTACTGTGTTTTAAAAACAATTAAATAATAGCAAGAAGTGTAAATCATATTTTAAATGTAATAGTTTTGCGCGTTTTTCGATTGCTTTTGTGAAATACTTGTCTTTGTAACTTCGTTTCTGTTAAGATTTGCAAGTTGTAGTATTGCTCTTTGATGACAAGAAACGACAAATGTACAGTGAAATTACGAAACATCGATACCGCACAAGAAACCAGTACTGTTGTACTGGAAGTTATATTTTTACAAAATTTAGAATACAGTGGGTATGTCTTTCTCATTTCTATAAGTATAAATACTTGACAATTGGAAGATATTTTTTACTATTCATATATGTTCATGAGCAAAACTATGGGCAGTAATGGCAAGAAAAGGGATCCGACAACATCTAATTAGAGCAATACAGAGTCTGTATATGGAGAATAAAATCTTAATAGAAGCAGGGAGACCGAGAACAGCTCCTAAAGTTGGCCTGATCAATTGTTGAGTACGACAAGGATGTCCATTATCACCTTCCCTTTTTAATTTATATATTGACGATGTCATACGAAAATGGCAGATGTGTCTACCAGACCATTTTATGGTTGGTCACCCTACATTTGACACTTTCTTGTTTGCGGACAATCAGGCTACTCTGTCGGAATCTGAAAACATATTGCAGATGGGTATACATTTGTTAAATGGAATCTGCAAAGACTTTGGATTGGAGATATCTACAATTAAAACGAAGGTGATGGCTTTTTGTGCAACTGAACCTATACCGCCAAAAATTGTTATAGATGGTATTGTCCTAGAACAAGTTAGTAGTTTTGAATACCTGGGCTGCAGTGTGTCTTATAATACAAGCAACGACGCGGTGCATAAGTTGCATAAGTTCAACCTTATGTGCGGGACCATCAGGCGATCCCTTAAGCCAGAAAGTAAAGAAACACGCCTAAAATTCTACAAGGTGATAGCTCTTCCCACACTCCTTTATGGGTCTGAGAATTGGACTTTAACGAACGGCCAGGCTAGTCACATCCAAGCGGCTGAAATGAGATTTCTCAGGCACGTGGCAGGGTATACTCTCCATGATCATAGAAGCAACACAGATATACGGCAGGAACTGAATATTATGAGTATACTTGACAGAATCGCCCAGTATCGGCTGAATTGGTGGGGACATCTTTGCCGAATGGATGACTGCCGCATCCCCAAACAACTATGGAACTATAAGCCGAGGACACGGAGAGGTGTGGGACGTCCGAGGAAGCGCTGGAGTGACCAGCTGTAATATTTCTCTATTTGAGACCGGAACAAGCCATTCTTGGTTTAAACCTTGAGGATGATGATGATGATGATGATGATAAATGTTCATTATTCTGATCCCCTTCAAAGGAGATGCTGAGATCAAGGGTGTTGTCGGAAATCCACGTTGTTGTGCGATTGGAAATCTAGACTGCTGGAGATCTTTTGCCAACTTATCTACTCACATTTTATACCCACATACTTATATATCTACGATCTATACGGACATTTTATCTACTAAAGTTGTGTTAGCAGACCAATCAAAACTTTTTAGAAACATTTGGTGGCTGCAAACTTTTGTTACTTGAATGCGTTACTCATAACTATCTAGTCTTAAAGAATGCAGTATAACACTTACCAGTCTGACAGAATTAAGAAAAGCTCTAGTTATTAAAAGAAACTCAGGAAACTTGACCAGATGACAGCACAATGAGAAATTAAGTAGAGAGGGTAAAAGGATGTTGTTTGGTTGGAAGACGGAAAGGTATAAACTTTATTTTAGTCAGTTTTATTTATTATTCGCGTTACGTAGACCTTGTGCTTTACCTTATCGACTACAGAAAATTATTGTTTGTGTATGACAACGCCAGAAATTTGCGTGTCTTCATGTAATCAGTTTGGTGATAAGATTAGATTCATACCTGCCGTGTGCAAAGAGAGAGTGAGTTCCCGGTGACGGAAAATAATTTCTAACTTGAACCACTGTTCTGAAGTCCAGTTAGTCTCTGCCCGCAATCGAGTCCGGTAGTGGCTGGTGAAGACAGTTTTGTGTACCTGATAATGACACACGTGTTATTTATAAGAGCCTTAGTCGCATAGTCATTTGGCGGTAAATTGTTTTATAAAATTAATCATTAATAGTATAAAAGTTTTTATATTTACTCATTTTATTATGATTTTCAATTTACATTTATGTGTATTTATATTTATGATTTTATACTAATTACAATTTTCTAACTTACATAATATTTACGACAAATACACATTAAAATGAAACAAATGGTTCCATAGATACTTACCACACACACACACCATTGTATAATAAAAATGGTTTAGACTATATGTAACAATTGTAGAATTATATAAATAATTGTACAACTTGTATATATAATATAATTATGGATATAGTACAAAATACGTATACAAATCATTATTTTATGGCAATTATTATAATTATTACACAATAAGTTAATTACTAATAATTTCTCTAATGTTTTTAATAAGAATTGCTTTTAATAATATAAACAAATTTTTGTGTAGGTTATTCGCAATTGCCGAATTCGGGCATTGCCAGAAATTTTTACTCTCTCCGCGAAGTTCGAATCTTGTTTTACACAATCCGCGGAGTGAGCATTTATTTCGGGCAATAGGCGAAATAAAATACCCACTCCGCGGAGTGCGTATTTCTATTTGCGCAATACCCGAAGTAAACTTTAATTTCGGCCATTGTGTAAATTAAAATACCCAGTCCGCGATGTGAGCATTTCATTTTACTCACTCTGCGAATTGCGTATTCTGCTTTTACTTAATAGCCGAAGTCACCGTTCCCGCCTGGCTCCACGGAACATTTTGTCTGTCATAATGGAAGTAGTGGAGCCAAATTTGTATATCCTAGGAACAAAACATGGGAAATTGGACAAGGCTTTTATCAGGAACCAGTTGCAAGAAGCTCCAAATAAATTTTTAAAGACTGAAGCAGCCCCTGCAAATCCTGTCACTGTAAGGAAAGAAGCAATGATGTCGTCAGGTTCCAAACAAGGAATTGTACGTTGTGGTTGTAAAAAGGACTGCATAAATAAATCATGTACTTTCTTGAAACTTAACGTAAAATGCAATTCGAATTGCCATAATAGTGCTACCTGTAACAATAAGTAATTAAGAACAGCATTTACTCAAAATCTGTTATAGAAATTAAAATTTTACAAGCAGAATTATCACTGTTGCACACCACTATATAAAAATTATTTCGATTAGCGCTTTCAAGCTTCACAGCTCATCGTCAGATCGGAAATGAACAAACAGACATGAACAAACCCTTCACCCCACCCCACCCCACCATGCTCACACACAACAAGCTATAATTCAAATTCCCCTTCCCCACCCTCTGAGCCCTGTCACCTTCATCCGGAGAGTTACATATTTTTCTAGAAAATTCCTTGTGTTTCAGTGTAGTGTGTGCTTGTTGTGTGTGAGCAGGGTGGGGTGGGGTGGGGGTGAAGGGTTTGTTGTCATGTCTGTTTGTTCATTTCCGATCTGACGATGAGCTGTGAAGCTTGAAAGCGCTAATCGGAATAATTGTTATATAGTGGTGTGCAACAGTGATAATTCTGCTTGTGATTTTAACCACTAACACAACTTTCTTCATTAAAATTAAAATTTTAGTGAGGGAAGCTTCCTTATTTTAATGTTTAACAATTAGGTCTCTTGGATTAGTTATTTTTTCTATTGTATTCTGTTACACTGTTTAAGAATAAAATAAATATAAAAATAAAAATTACAACTCCTAAGGACTACTTAAACAATTAAAAAAAACAAAAATAAAAAAATAAATAGAATAAATGTACATGTGAAAATGCGCGCGCGCGTGGGTTTTTTGCATAATCCTCACTTCGGCTATTGAGTAAAAGCAGAATACGGAATTCGCGGATGAGTAAAATGAAATGCTAACTTCGCGGACTGGGTATTTGGTTTACGCAATGGCGAAATTCGGGTATTGCGCGAATGGAAATACGCACCCGCGGAGTGGGTATTTTAATTCGCCCATTGCTCGAAATAAACGCTCACTACAGGGATTGCGTAAAACAAGATTCGCACTTCGCGGAGTGAGTAAAAATTTCAGGTAATGCCCCAATTCGGCAATTGCGAATAACATGTACACAGCCAAATTTATGTACTCGCAATACACCTTGATCCACGTCTATGTAGTGTGCATTTATTATACCTTCTTCCGTGTCTGAACACGAAAAGTGAGCTTTAACTATAAAAGCTTACTGATGTACGTTTTGCGTAGGGTAACCATCAATGGAGGTAGGGAACCGTTATTCCTTTGTTTGGTAGGCGGCGTAGAAAATTCATACTTTGTACAAAAGCGTCTTATACATTGTTCTGTTTTGAATTTGTACTGGTTGTTTGAATGAGCTTGCTGTACTGCGTCACAGAGTCCTTTCGCGTTTTAAATTACGATTCCGTTTGCAATCACGTTGGATTTCCTGGGCTTTGTATTCAAACCTCTGTTGAAAGTGATTTCTGAATGTCCAAATTGTTAAGTTTTTGCAACGCAAAACTGTATAGATACAGATTCATTTTTAGAAATTAACAAACACATTTATAAAACAAATACAGAATTAACATACGTATTGTGCAATTTAAAGATAACAAACACTCACAGATTCTCAATGCATTTACAAACGCAGGATAGTAACTAGATAACATGTTTTGATAAATGAGAATTGTATTTAAAAACCTTTCAACTAATTACAAATTTGAGAAACGTTTACCTGCTAAATAAATCTGACAAACATTTTGTATGCTAAATAAAATTATGTGTTGGTTTTAAATTAAATATTGTAAGGAATGGAGCAGTCGAGAGCGTCCTCCACCCGTCCCCCAGCCACTAGCCGTGCAGGTGTTACGTCAGTAAGTACGTTCCAGAGTACTCTGGAGAACACTTGAAATACGCAGAGTAGCTGGCACACCACACTGAGGATGGACATTTTCTAGAAGACGTGCACTACCTACAAAAAGTCATAGGAGACGGCTTGTCAGTTAGTTGTGTTGAGCGATTTTTCTTAGCACGGACGAGTGGGGATTTACACACTCGTAAATTTGTTTATGGCGTGTGTACAAATCTAACTTGTACTATTGTACTAGAGTAATCTTGCTGAATAACTTGTTGATTACAAATTATTAATTGTGATAATTAAAGCTGGTAATTAGTGACTTACTTGGTGTCTTGTATTTTGTTTTCCATACGACTATCGGTTAGACCGTCCTAACAATATTATAGTTTATTTATTTCTTGCCGATTACCTTATTCAAACTAATATTTAAGCATTGGGCTGTTTACACAAGATGTATCAATAGAAATATATATATTAAAAATGTATTACGCAAAGGGCGTAGTAGGCAAGTGTATCATGTATGGCACTTGTCCTACGTATCAGTAGAAATATATATATATATATATATATATATATATTGTAACGGTACATAACCCGGTCCCAATACATGATAACTTTTGTAAAACCATAAAGGTCAGAAATGGGTAAACTATAACGAGCTCAAAATTAAATTGTATCATTAAACATTATAAACGATTCGAGTGATATACAGTGACAAGTGAGTTATAGTGTACCCATTGAGGAAAAAAGTGAAAGTGAAGGGAACTTCTTACAGAATTGTGTTGTAGGTGGGAGAATTATAAACGATGATAGTAGACTATAATGCTACTAACCGATTATGTATTTTGTTAATTTGTTGTAATGTTTATAGTGTGTAGACAACCAAGTTTAATACCTAAGTTAATTTTATATTTTTTCAAATATTTGTGTTATAGTATAAGATAACCCAGGGTTCGTTTTAAAAAACATAAAAGATTTAAATATCAGATGATAATAAAAAATTAAAATAATACTGTATGAGGGAAATGGCAGAAGGAAGTAGTGCAGTGTAGGAATACTATGAGATTTATACTCATTATGTAAACCAAATTGAGAAAGAAACCGAAATTACAAAGAATTATTTTTCTGTAAATAAAATATAAATTTATAATAATTACAAACTGCCTATATACTAAAAAGTAAATAGCAGAACCAATAAAAAGATATGTAAAAATTATGGGTTACTAAGAGTAACGAAAAATAACAAGTATTGTTAATCGAATTTATAAATTAAACCTGTCCAGTTGACAAAATGATGAGACCACAATTTTATTAAAATATCCTTTTAGAAACCTTTGAGAAGTGCAAAATTGGTACAAAATTAAACAACAGTATGAACATTATATACTCCTACCTTATTTACCAAAGTTAAATTGCTATACTCCATAATAAAAGTGAAAGAAAACCATTTTTGGACGATCAGGCCTAGTTTCACTATGTTTCAAGTTTGACGAGAGAATATTTTCCAGACGGTTATGAAATTACTACCTAATACGGACACCACCGGAGAAACGGCTTCATCCAAGTAAGAACTTCAAGAAGAGAGGTAATATAAACATTTCGTTTAATATTTAACGAAGAAAACATTCCGAATGGTAGTGTCGTACAGAAACTATTAAAAATTAACCACATGTTGTAATGAAAACAAACGCCATCTGCTCTCTTACGGACATTTCCGGAACTACGTACTAAACGAAAATAAACAAATTTTTGAACATTTTTCGGTATTTGTAAAGTGTAGTACAATTATCCATTTCTGACCATCTCATAACAAAAAGAACTTACCCTTAACCCTGGGGAAATAAAAAAGAATTATATATTGATTGATGTGTTAAATATAGTATAAAATTTGGTAAAAAACCATATATTTTTTTTTGACAATTCCATGTTTACTCAATGAAGTCGATATCATGTTTTAATTAAGGAAAAGATCGATTGTGATATTTTGTATTTTGGCGGAAGAGAAAAAACCAATAATATTCTTAATAAATATTATTGAAAAATTGAGATTTAAAAACAAATAAAAATGTGTGTACTTTCTTGTAGTGGGTAGTTGTATTAAGTTTCAGAACAACTAAGAAGAAGACGGTCCACCGGGTCGTATACAGCCACAGTGTCGTCTGGTTAATCTATATTTGGAGACTAGTGTTAAAGTCAGCTGATTCGGTGCACGGCGAATATTTGAAAATTTAGAAATCCTTCAAACCGAGGGTAAACCAACGGTACTAGCTCTCTCTTCAAAATCAGGCTAAACAACTTCCCTACTTGACCCAAATCACACACTCTCGATTTCTGCTTTGTTTGAGTAACATTACCAACCACTTTATTTAAACATCGGTCTTTATAATTCATAAGTGGCGACTGCGGAGAGGCGGAAACCTTGATACAAAAAAAAAAACGCACGTTATAGATTAAGTAAGGTACTATTTAAGGACGTTTCGCTAACACCTCTACGAAAACCGCTACGTTACAATATATATATATATATATATATATATATATATTAGAAATGTATTACGCAAGGGACGTAGTAGGCCAGGGTATCATGTATGGGGCTTGTCCACTGATCTAGAGTTCCGGATTCAACTCCCGGGCGCAACATAAAAGCTTTTCAGCCGCTAGGAGTGGAAATAAGTGCCTGGAGTAATAGCTTTTAGCAATAATGGGTGGCGGAAGGGTAGAGTTTTACCACATAAGGCAGTCTACCTTGCTTATCAAAAACGAGCCAACATTTAAATTATTAGTATAATCGTATAAGGGGTTTTCTTAATGTCTGTGTGTGTTTGTTCATATATGTATTGATTACATCATGAGTTTACATCACCATCACCACTCCAAGGATTAGGCCCTTAGACCTGTTCCGGACCCATCTACTCCGCAGTCTACCGACATCTCTGTTCCCAGTAGGGTGATAAACCAAGGCAGCCACGGTAGACGGATATCAGGAATACGGTTCCAGTGTTTACAGTATCTCCTTCTGTCGTCTTCAATCTTCTGGTGCAACGATAAATGTTTAATTCGCGTCTAATATCCTCGTTTCTTGTCCGAGCCAAGAGTAAACAACCTTGCATCCCTCTAAGAAATTTCATTTCATCTTCCTAAATCCTCTGCACGTCCATTTTACCAAGAGATCATGTCTCACTAGCATACAGGAATGTGGTGACGGCCACCGTTTTGTAAAATTTAATTTGCGTACCCTTCCGTGTTTTATTATGAGTTTAAAACACGTTTAATATATTCCGTGCTTCCGTTCCGTGTTTAATATATTGTTTAAACTTATGATAATCGTATATAAGTAAATATATATTTCAACAATAATCAAATTACGATAGGATATCAAATTAAAACTGCTTTTTTGTGTGTTAGTGATAATGATAATGTGATGTATTTATAATATACACACACTTATTGTTTACTAATGGTACCTATAATCTCAATTTTCTATTTTAGTGTATTTATTGCTCATAGCCTGAAGGTACCATACACACATTTTATTGCAAAATTGTATGTATGATACCTTTAGGCTATGAACAATAAATACACTACAATAGAAAAGTGTGTTAGTGGTAAGGATAGGCGATAGCGCGCGCTCAAGGTGATTAGATATAGTATTATTGGAAGGGTTTAAACACTTATTAGCACTAGGGATAAATGTTTAAATTAACTTTATTTTGTTCAGGTATGTCAGTTTTATGTTTTGAATTCAAGAAAATTTTCTTACACAAAACGTAGATTCTAGTCCGTCTGCTTCCTATCCATATGACCGCTAGTTAATTATTTAGAAATACACATTCCCTTCTCTGTCATAACACCTTCATTAAGATCTGCGGTGCAATATTAGAAGTTTAGCGAACAATTAGGTCCAAATGTATAGTAACACGCAGATATTAATTTAATTATCTGCATTCGGAATGCGAACTCTGACAATTGTGCAAACAATAATATCATGCCTACGTAACACTCGCAGAAACAGTTAACTTCAGAAAACAGTTCTGCGAGCAAGAAAACACTCCGCTCGACTGTATTATGTTAAATGTTACCGCAGTTTCGTTTCATTATAAATCTGCTTTATACAACAGTATAACAGTGAACGATACACTTTTCGAATCGATGCAAAGTTATAACAGCGGATTTTATATGTAAAATAACTTTTTACGTCAGCGAATAAATTGTTACCAAACTTTCAGCTTCCTTTTACTTTTCTTTTTAATTTTAATGCACTATTCCTGATTACAGAACACTGACTTTTAAATTGAATACTTGATAAAATTTTATCTTATTTACGCTTATTTTAAGCATCACTACTACTACTACTCCACGGCAATACAGCTAATGAACGACGCGCATCCACTTCTCTCTATCGTGTGCGACTCTTCACCACCTTCTGACCCCCCGGTTTTCTCATATCTTCATCTACATCGTCCACCCATCTTCTTCGTGGCCTACCTCTTGCTCTTCTTCTTCCTGGTCCTCCAATGAAACTTTTTCCACTGCTCTTTCCTCTGTCATTTATAGTACGTGACCTGCCCACCTATTTATGCCTTGTTTTATTGGTGTAACGATGTCCGGTTCCTATTGATCGTACAATTCGTCATTTGTCCTCATACGCCAAATTCCAGTATCTAGTAGGCCTAAACATCCATATATCCTACTCAGAATCTTTCTTTTCCATCTTCGATCATATCTTCTTAGGTCATGGTCCAGGCTTCTGAAGCATAATTATAATACTACTGGCCAAATACAGTTTTGTAAGTGTCTGGACCTTGGAGGTTCTAAAAATGTTTCTGGACTTTTAAGCATCATAAGGGGCGTGTGTATTGTGTTCTGAGATGTATTCTAAAAGTATATGTGATTTAACCTCATTCTGTTTATTTTCGATGTGTGTGTGTGTGTGTGTGTGTGAGAGAGAGAGAGAGAGAGAGAGAGAGAGAGAGAGAGAGAGAGTTTTACACCAGAAACATAATTACTACAGGAAAATATATAATGCAACATTACGTCTGCGTACGTTACTGTGCATTGTCGCAGTTAGTTAAAAGTGACTGCTGAATTATAATAACTAATATTCTCATTATTAAAAAAAAAAAAAAATGCTTATTGGAAGCTGTAAGTAATCAGTGAAGTGGAACACCGAACTTACAGGTCGCTACCGGAATATCACGCCACGCACAAACTGAGAGTGTGTTACAGTGTATTTTATGTGTGTGAGTGTAAGCCACTTGAATCCGGCATAGCGTCACCCCTGAATAAATGTGAATTAAGTAATAAATTTATTTAAATTGTGGTAAGTGCGCGTAAGATATGACAAAACAAATTACGCCACGTTATTAATAATACAAAGACGCGCACATGTGCAAAATCTAGTGCGAAACAAATAATACATATTAATACAGTGTAAATAAAAGTGAATAGAACCAGGAACAATTAAAGTATAGACAAACTGTTAACATACAATTATACATAAAAAATTACCGATCATATGAACATCGAGTAATAAACAAAAGACTTCGCATGTTGCGAATAAAATTAAAATAAGTACGAAAAATAATCGAATCTGTAAACGGACGCTTCACAAACTACAACAATATAAATCGTGCACAGAACGGTTGAAACATGATTTTTGCGCCCAACAGTATAAATAAGCGAGCAGCACGAGTCTCTTTCACTGGAACACCGCTGCAGCCGAAGGCTATGCCCGACGGTGGAGCATCCAAGGTCGATATCCAAGCAGTACCGTACGAGTCATTTGAATGCTGAGTGGACCAGGAGGACCGGACGACGGACTCCAGGGGGATCAGACGATAATGGAGGATCGACACAGGACACAGGACTCAGGATCATGACGAGGAATCACTGAGTATCACCGCACAGAAATAAGGTGACACAAAACCATTTTTACTCGTCAACCAACGCCAACGAGTCATTAAAGACATTAAAAAGAAAAGAGTAAAGAGACAATGATAACGTTAATAGTGTAAATAATAATTGTAAAATTTAATTGGTTAATTTGTAGTAATTTATAATGATATTTAAAATTTAGGAAATTATTATTTTTTTTTTGAAATTATAACGTAGCAGAAATGTTTAAGTAATTCTAAAATTGATTGACATTTCATGAATACGATATTCGTATGTATTAATATTAAAAAATATGGAATTTAAAAAGGAATACAATCTGAGCAAGTCGAGAGCACATTATATATTATAACAATTTTTATTTATACATGTAACTTTATATCTTGTGTATTATATTTATGAATATTTGTGTAATGTTATTTGTATAGCGACAATAATTGTGTGTATGTTGATCACACACAAAAGAAAATTATTATGCGAATAATAATGACGAAATTTTAATTCGTAATTTTTGGAAATTTTATTTAATAAAGTTTTAAATGATTTTTACAAAGTCGATATGATATAATAAGTGTTATTATTATTATTTTAAAAACATACACCCATTTACACCTTTTCTCGTTAAATAATATTATGGAAACGTCAAATATGAAAATATTAAAATAAAATATGTTATACTAATTGACCGATTCTCCCTAAACCTTCTAACTCGAACATTTATTAATTGATTGACAGTCAATCCTTTCGTAACTTAAGGATTTTAAAAATTAAACAAATTTTTTGGTAGATACATATTTTTTAAGACGCAACGCAATTATAGAACAAGAAGTTGTTCAGTTGAAATTCTGTCCTTTAATATTAATAAATTTAATTAATAAAAGAAATAAATCCATAATAAGAGCTATGAAGATGGATTACTGGCGAAGGTGCTGTAGACTAACAAGACTAGATAGATTGAGAAATGTAGAGATAAGACAAGCGATGGGAATCGACCTTGACATTATAGAGACAATAGAAGCAAGAAGACTGAATTGGTTTGGACACCTAATAAGAATATCGGATGAGTGATGGGAATGGAAGGTATGGGAATGGACTTCACTCTCTAGAAGAAAAAAGGAAGACCTAAACATTCATGGAAAATGGACGTCGAAGATGCAATGAATGCAGGAGGACTTACAAAACAGGACTGTTTAGACCGGCGCCAGTGGAAGCTAGGATGCGAGAGACGGCCCCAGCCTTAATTAAATCGCCTAAAAAAATTATTTACAGTGAAAATAACTCTATAATATACTTTTTAATTAAAGCATTTTTATATTCATATATAATGTACAATTTTTATATTCGTGTACAATGCAGATTGGCGTACAAGCGTATCAATGTTTTACGTGGAAAGAGGATCACGAAGTGGTTTGTGGTAGAAGTGCATGCAACGTTACTCCAGCCAAATATTTACGTTTATCATCCACACTTTTCTCGGTAGAGGATAAATTCTGTCCCTCTGCTGTGCACACAAACCGCTGACATTCTGTTTTATTTACACGCAGTTTTGTTTTATCAAGCAGGCCGGACATATTTTGTGTAGATAAGATGTTATGTTTGCGCTCCCACGCCATGTGACGTAAACCTATAAAGTGTATTTTTGCGTAAAAGTCTGACTTACGACTACTTTTATACTGTAATGAACGTCAAATGTCAACATTTACTTTTTGAATTGACGAATTGGTCAGTAAAACATCATCATCATCATCATCATCATCATCATCATCATCATCATCATCATCATCATCATCATCATCATCATCATCATCATAATCCTCAAGATTTAAACCAAGAATGATTTGTTCTGGTCTCAAATAGGCAAATATTACAGCTGGTCACTCCACCACGCTTCCTCGGACGTCCCATACCTCTACGTCCCCTCGGCCTAAAGTTCCAAAGTTGTTTGGGGATGCGGGAGTCATCCATTTGACATAGATGTTCTCACCAATTCAGCCGATACTGGGCGATCCTGTCGTGTCGAGTATAATATTCAGTTCCTGCCGTATATCTGTGTTTCTTCTATGATCATGGAGAGTATAAACTGCCACGTGCTTGAGAAATCTCATTTCAGCCGCTTGGGTGCGACTGGCCTGGCCTTCGTTAAAGTCCAATACTCAGACCCATAAAGAAGTGTGGGAAGAGTCATCACCTTGTAGAATTTTAGGCGTGTTCCTTTATAAAGGTTTGCCTGATGGTCCCGCACATAAGGTTAAACTTATGGAACTTATGCACCACGTCGTTGCTTCCATTATAAGACACACTGTAGCCCAGGTATTCAAAACTGCTAACTTGTTCCAGGACAGAGTCAAAAGCCTTCTCGAAGTCGATGAAAGCTATGTATGTGGGTAACTGATACTCTCTACGCTTTTCAATTAGCTGGGCTATTGTAAATATACAATCTGAACATGATCTGCCTTTTCTGAAACAGTTCTTGGTCTCTGAAAGTTTAGTCTCCGTTGTCGCATTCAGCCGTGTTCGTAATATAGATAAAAATAATTTATATGAAGTAATAAGAAGGCTGGTGGGAAGTAATTCCCACCTTTTTTTAATATGGGAATTACCTTTGCAATTCGCCAATCGTCAGGAACATCACCAGTGTTCCAGCATAGATTAATGAACTGCAGCAAACGATCATGCAACAAGGCTGGTGCACACTTTATAAGCTCCACGTTCAGCCCATCAGTACCTGGAGCTTTTCTATTCTTACATCAGTGTAGAGTAAAAGATTATTATAAAAATAATTATTGTACTCAAATAAAAAAATACTTACTTAGAAGTAGTCAAAACTAAGTACTGATTTAATGAATTGTTGGTTGTTGTTATTATTAAATAATGTATTGACGTGAATTAAATAAATTAATAAATATGTTTTTTACCTGTGACCAAGACATATCACAATTCTAAAAACACCATTAGAATAAGGACATTTAAACGCATATGGTGATGCAAAATTATTGAAGAAAAGTTCAATAATAAAGACATCATAGAAACTAAAGTTAATTACCACCACAATGAGCTAGAAATTATCTAGTATGTAAATGACGAGTGAAAAATTAGGAAGACAATGCAACCACTCGCTTAAAGTTCAAGTTTTGGCGAACGCGGAAACAAACTGAAAAGTGATCAGTTAAAAAAAGACGCTACACACGAATTGACAAAGTTTAACATGTCAAAAATCAATATCTGGCATGTCAGTTTGCCGTCTACTATAAATACCTCCGGCGGTTTTGGACGATTGTCAGACTCAAAGTATCTTCATACGAGGACACTACGTCGGTTTGCTAATCGACAGACTGAAGTAAATTCCACACGAGATCACTTTGTCCGTCTGCTGATTGACTTCAACGCACCACCACCACCACCACCATCACCGGCGCCGCCGCCATCATCATCATCATCATCACCATCATCATCGTCGTCGTCATTGCCATCATTCAGGAGACTCGCGCGCGCGCGCGCGCACGCAACGGTAACTTCGACAATACGCAGGTGACAAATGAACAATTATATTTTGTGTTAAACAAATAACTAATAAAAAACAGAATATGAGATAAATATTCAGAGTAAAAGATGTAATTGTAAGTTGGTGTTAAAAATAATAATTTTATTCTGTTTAATTTGAAAAATTGGGTGTGTCATTATAAATCATAAATATTCTTAAAATAAATATTATTTTTATTAAAATACTAATAGTACCCATTCAAGTTTTATTTAATAAATTTATTATTATTTGTATAAATGAGTTGCTATGATTTCGAAATTTAATAATGATTCAATGTCAAACACCCAAATAATATAACAGAATTTGTTCATCATATATGTTTAGATATTTATGACTATATGTTATTAATGTGTGCTGAATAGCAAAGATATGTTATGTTTCTAGTGTCTAATCTTATAAAAGAGAATATTTTGAATTTTCTAGTTTCCAATTTTAATAATCAATTAATTTTCTTTGCAATATTTAATAAACCGTTGATTGATTCTTTTACTATGTTTTAATTAATTATTTCATGTTATCAACGTCTCAATCCTCTAATTAAAAATACGTTTATTGTGCAACCACAATACGTAACGCAACGAACACACAAAATTCCTACGAGCTAGCCGGTGTTTAACACTATACAGTTGTGTTGGGTACGTGGACAGAAGTGTATTAATTTTATAATACTTGTACGTTGCAATATGTAACTCACAACAATATATTGTTACGACGGTCTACCCGACAATAAATTCTCGGGTATAATAATACTGAAAACTAAGGCCGCTGCCGCCATGTATACCTGCGCCCACAGACCAGAACGTTCCAAACTACGTCTTAGCGCCAGTTTGTACTACGTAATTAATTGCGGCCTTGACACAGTCCGCGCGGCTGGCGGCTTCGAGAAAACTCTCGTGAATGCGTCTACAGTCACGTATGCCACACACATTAGAGCGAGATTCTTCTGGCACATTCGACAAACACGTAGACTGTTCTGTAATGTCGTAACAATATAAAGTTTTTTCAACAAAACTAACAAAATTTTGAAGTGGGTTGAAATTTCCTAAGAGGTATTGACAGATAATAATTTTATCGAATTATTAAGGATACCGTGTTTGGATTTTAATCTGAATAAAATTACTCATAATTATTACCCAACGTGACTTTTTGAAGTTTCCATAAATTTTGCCTTTAATTTTAGGACCATTGAACCCCTAATGTTAAACAATTTTTACATTAAACATAACATTACATTTAAACTTTTACAATTTCTTCAAATTCTTTCTCCTTTTCAAATCCTGGCGTTTTAAAATATTCTAAACTGAACACTGAATTTACATTTTAATTTAAATTATCTTTACTTGTATGTTAACATAAATTTTTGGGTTAAAAATAAAACTGTACTCTTTACATTTTGTTCACAACGACTACTTTTGTTTTGAGAAGAGGGAACAATTCCAAATAGATTACGAATCTGTAGAGTGAAGGTACAGGCGAGCATGGTCAGTTTTACGAAAATCGCACGCATTCACGAACATTCACACATTCAAATATTATCGTGAACAGACAAAAATGGAAGACAAAACGGTATATTTAAAACTGAGAACTTGCTATGTTTTTTCAGTGAATTTAAATGCTGTTACCTAGTGCTATAGTTACCACTGAAACTTTCAATTGACCCAGAGCTTCGAAACATGATAAGTATACACTCAATCACAGACACAAAATACTGAGTCAGTTATATCCAGACACAAAATACAGAAGAACACATCAAGTATTGTGATTCAAATTAGATTTTCCTCCCCTGAATCACCAGAATTACAATTTCAAATAGGCTGTTAACCTTAATAATACCATTGAGCAAATTGAGCATGTTACCATAGTAACCGTCTTGTTCTTGTACACCGTTTAAAAATAGAACATATTTGTCGTTTACTATTAATACATTTACAATATTTCGTTTGCTGTGAATTGATCGTAACATATTTTAAAAAGATTCACCCAAAACCCGGGTTTCAGGTACAGATTTTCACTGATGACTTGTCTCCCCGTATTTATATTATTATCTTCAGTAGAGCGTAACCTGTAGCTAAATTTATTGTTTTATATTAAGAAATTGAAAAAATTACTTAACATTTTTGTTTTTACATCTAAATTACACAAGAAGTCTTTTTGATTTTACTTACGAAATAGTAGGCATTCAGCATTAAGTTCTTCCTAATAGGGAAATCTTATTACCTGAAACAGTTGAACGTAACAGAATCAATATAATTTTTGAACTAAATATCTACATTTTAATAAAAAAATGAACACTTCTAACATAAATATTACATGTAATTAGTTTTTCAAAATAGCAGAATCTTTTTGTTTTGGGAGGTCGTTTAAAGCATAAAAACATTGAAAATCAATTATTTTGTTGGCGGGACGAAAATTTTAATAAAAACAAGTAACATTTGTTATCAGAACTTCGGCTTGCCGAGCTGTAAGGCCGTGGTCCAAGGTTGCTGGGTGCAAACGTTTCGGTCATGCCTTCGACGGCCATCTTCAGTGCAGAAGGCTGCAGCACATTGACAAAGTTTTCGCAGTCAGTGACCACTGAACTGAGGTTAAAGCTAGTGGCTATGAGTAGGACACCCATACTTATAAACTTTTGGAGTCGACTCCGCACGAAGGTGTTGTCTGACGCCACCAGCCAATCAGAAGAAAGGCAAACGTTTATTGGTTCGCCACAAGTCGCGTCCAAAGAGCACTCATTGAGAGGGACCCATCCCGCTGATACATTGCAATCTATGCATGTTTCTGAATCTGGACAGACTCCATACGCAGGCAAGGGCAATAGACACTCACTAAAAGCAGGAGCCTCGTCTCTTCAAAGATTGGGCCATGGTCGATATTGGCGAGTGGATGCTACTCTATAGCAGATTTATCCGGCTGCCTCAAACGACAGTAGCGGCTGTGTTCACCAACGCGGACATGGACACTGCGTTTCGTACTTCCGATGTACAACTGGCCGCATAAGCGAGGAACTCCATACACTCCGCACAAAGACAGCGGGTCTCTGACGTCCTTCACTGGTCTCAGAAACATCTGGATTGGCTTGAAGATTGGTCTCTCGCCGCGCCGGCTCAGCAACCTCCCAATACGATCAATCACTCCATGGACATAGGGCAACACAGAGAAGCCAACATTCTCCTTCGACACCGACTCCACCGGCCTATATTATGTATGAAGAAAGAATTTTATTGTGCTTTTAGCATACAGCATTTATGAATTCAAGCTAAATTTAATGATACAGACCTACTATCAAAAGTAAATTTAGATGTCAAACTTTTAGAAAAAAAAATTTAGATGTCTAATTGTTGTAGTACGAGTATATATAAATATGAGTGCCCTACTCACAGCCACTAGGCTTAACCACAGTTCAGTGAACAGACTGCGAAACCTTGGTCATTGTGTTGCAGCCTTCTATACTGAAGATGGTCGTCAAAGGCACGCCGGAACGTTTTCACCCAACAACCGTGGGCCGTGGCCTTACAGCCCGGGAAGCCAAAGTTCTGATAACATTGAAGTCGGCCGTGAAAACCTCAGACAGAATTCAAGTAACTTTTGATTCGTAAAAAATCAGGACGATGAAATATGTTGACGGCAGTATCTTATAATTGTGACTGACAACGCCATCAAGATAGACTACATAGCGGTACAAGACAAGTACATTGTGACCCACTACGTTATTAAATATACTCTGCCACAGGTACAATTAAACTACTCGCCTGAACATGGAACTCTTGTTTTCATGTGAAACGTATGAAACTTTTTTAATTATCTACGTTGAAGTTATAATTCAGCGTGTTGATGAACCGTGGCAAAAAGCAACGACCTCCTTATTAGTCATTCCAATATCCCTGTATATAAACAATGATTTTCTATATCAAATCTTCCTTCCTGGATTATATAGAAAAACGCTCTCAAAACAATAATTTATATAAATTCCATTACGAGCTGTAAGTATATTCTCAAAAATACGTTAAACTAATTTTGTCGTATCCGTAACATGTATTAAGATTTTTATACATACTCAGGACAAAGTAAATTTTGTTTAAAATACATTGTGTTATGCCTGGGAGCTATAGAGAAAGGAATAGGTTATTACATGAACACGTTCTAATTAGCCGAAATGCAGAAAGTACGTGCACGTGCAGTAATAATGGGCAATCCTGACACAGCACGTGGACGTACAGGAATAGTGGGCAATCCTGACACAGTACGTGGACGTGCAATAATAGTGGGCAATCCTGACACAGTACGTGGACGTGCAATAATAGTGGGCAATCCTGACACAGTACGTGGACGTACAGGAATATTGGGTAATCCTGACACAGTACGTGGACGTACAGTAATAGTGGGCAATCCTGACACAGTACGTAGACGTGCAATAATAGTAAGCAATCCTGACACAGTACGTGGACGTGCAGTAATATTGGTCAATCCTGACACAGTATGTGGACGTACAGTAATAGTGGGCAATCCTGACACAGTACGTAGACGTGCAATAATAGTAAGCAATCCTGACACAGTACGTGGACGTGCAGTAATATTGGTCAATCCTGACACAGTATGTGGACGTGCAGTAATATTGGGCAATCCTGACACAGTACGTGGACGTGCAGTAATAATAGGCAATCCTGACACAGTATGTGGACGTGCAGTAATAGTGGGCAATTCTGACACAGTACGTGGACGTGCAATAATAGTGGGCAATCCTGACACAGTACGTG
This sequence comes from Magicicada septendecula, assembly GCA_034769895.1. Classification (NCBI taxonomy): domain Eukaryota; kingdom Metazoa; phylum Arthropoda; class Insecta; order Hemiptera; family Cicadidae; genus Magicicada; species Magicicada septendecula. The sequence continues at coordinate 91,030,151 of CM068373.1, forward strand.
CACGTGCAATAATATTGGGCAATCCTGACACAGTACGTGGACGTGCAATAATAGTGGGCAATCCTGACACAGTAAGTGCACGTGCAGTAATAGTGGGCAATTCTGACGCAGTACGAGGACGTGCAGTAATAGTGGGCAATCCTGAAACAGTACGTGGATGTGCAATAATAGTGGGCAATCCTGACACAGCACGTGGACGTGCAATAATAGTGGGCAATCCTGACACAGTTAAGTGCACGTGCAGTAATAGTGGGCAATCCTGACACATTCGTTACCGTTAATCTTACTCCTCTCCCACATTTCTTTTCGCTAAGCAGTATGTGTCGTGCCAAAACGTAAAGAAACTAATTAACAAACAAACCAAACGTAACAAACAACCAAATTACTGAATTGAAGAATGACGTAAAGAGAATGATTGCACGCAACATTAATTTGTAATGACAAATATTTCATGCAGTCTTATTGTGCTAAGAAATTTACAATTTGTTTACTTGTTCTGCGACATCGCACTCTATGTTGAGACTTGTCTTCTTTAAGAAGTGTGTTTAGTCTTTAGATACTGTGAAAAAATGTACGCCCGTTGAGACTTGGCGTACATTAAGTTGCTTACTGCACAATCCTTTTGTATCTTGTGGAGCGTTCAGAAAATTGTTCTGTCGTAGATTTAGTGAATGTTTCTCCAAAATGCGCGCTCGCACACATACACACGCGCGAAAATCTCATATCTCAATATTGAAGTTGTTTGTTTCCTTTAAAAAGCCATTACACTCATAAGTTGGGTAAATGTACGCGGAAATTGAAAAAGTTAAAAAATATAAAGTTTATTAAAGGCGTAGAACGGCATTGTTTATACTTAATAGTAGTCAAATTGCCTACAAAGATGACGAGTGTAAAACGACATTAAATCTAAGGCAATATCTATCCAACGCTGAACGGTCAAAATTTCCTTCAGTATTTATGGATTTTAATGAATCGTAATGTCAATACTTACTACACCAACTTTTGATATACTTAACATTAAATTATGATGGTAACAGCAAAAATAATATTGGACATGATTAAGAATATTTCATTGCATATTATTTATATACACAATATAACACATTGTAATTCGATCGTTATAATACAAGCGTTTCAATAATGTTAATAATTACCAGTAATTATTATTAATTATTAACGAATAATAATTAAATATTATTTCGTTTATATGGTTTTACTCTGGAAGTCGCATACACTTGCTTATACAAAACCGTTATCTGAGCATTTACACATTTTTGTCTTTTATGTAAAATAGCTTTTGTTTAATTTTAATGTGCTCTACGGCGTCAAAAAATACAGATATCTAATGATGAAAACTAAAACTTCTAAATGTAGACCTAATATAATTGGTTAACAAAATAAAAAAGTAAAATAAATTTTTATTATCTAATACTTAAGGCACATGCATAAATTATTACTTGCTTTTTCAAAATTAATATTGTTACGACGGTCTCACAATCGTAGTATTGTACCGTGGGAACAAAATACAGACACCAATCATGTTACTAATTACCAGTTTTAATTAGTCACAAATAATTTGAAATCAACAAGGTACTCACATATAATAATTCAAGTTAAATTTGTTCATGGGCAATAATAATGTCACCTTACTATAATACTAATACAGCACTAATTACCACAGTAATCACTTTCCACTAATCCGCAACAATAACTCGATCCGCACACATAACAATATCGCCAGGTGTAACTAACTAACTAAGCCAGCTGCCGTTGCTTTTATATAGCCTGCAAAGGAGCCAGAATAATTTTCATTCTTTTGGTGGCGTGCCGGCATAATTTGCTTAGTGACACAAGACTTGCAGGCTTGCAGGCCTTGACACAGACGCCGCACGTTGGGCTAGTTGAGAAGCATGTAACTGTTGTTGTAGTTACAAGTACTCAAACAGTCTGGAGAGCTACGTGAGAGGCAGGCCTTGACACAGACGCCGCACGTCCAGAAGCATGTAACTGTTTTGAGAGGCAGGCCTTGACCCAGACGCCGCACGTCGAGAAGCATGTAACTGTTGTTGAGAGGCAGGCCTTGACACAGACGCCGCACGTCGAGAAGCATGTAACTGTTGTTGAGAGGCAGGCCTTGACACAGACGCCGCACTTCGAGAAGCATGTAACTGTTGTTGAGAGGTAGGCCTTGACACAGACGCCGCACGTCGAGAAGCATGTAACTGTTGTTGAGAGGCAGGCCTTGACACAGACGCCGCACTTCGAGAAGCATGTAACTGTTGTTGAGAGGCAGGCCTTGACCCAGACGCTGCACGTCGAGAAGCATGTAACTGTTGTTGAGAGGCAGGCCTTGACCCAGACGCCGCACGTCGAGAAGCATGTAACTGTTGATGAGAGGCAGGCCTTGACCCAGACGCCGCACGTCGAAAAGCATGTAACTGTTGTTGAGAGGCAGGCCTTGACCCAGACGCCGCACGTCGAAAAGCATGTAACTGTTGTTGAGAGGCAGGCCTTGACCCAGACGCCGCACGTCGAGAAGCACGTAACTGTTGATGAGAGGCAGGCCTTGACCCAGACGCCGCACGTCGAGAAGCATGTAACTGTTGTTGAGAGGCAGGCCTTGACACAGACGCCGCACGTCGAGAAGCATGTAACTGTTGTTGAGAGGCAGGCCTTGACGCAGACGCCGCACGTCGAGAAGCATGTAACTGTTGTTGAGAGGCAGCCCTTGACACAGACGCCGCACGTCGAGAAGCATGTAACTGTTGTTGAGAGGCAGGCCTTGACCCAGACGCCGCACGTCGAAAAGCATGTAACTGTTGTTGACAGGCAGCCCTTGACACAGACGCCGCACGTCGAGAAGCATGTAACTGTTGATGAGAGGCAGGCCTTGACCCAGACGCCGCACGTCGAGAAGCATGTAACTGTTGTTGAGAGGCAGGCCTTGACACAGACGCCGCACGTCGAGAAGCATGTAACTGTTGTTGAGAGGCAGGCCTTGACACAGACGCCGCACGTCGAGAAGCATGTAACTGTTGTTGAGAGGCAGCCCTTGACACAGACGCCGCACGTCGAAAAGCATGTAACTGTTGTTGAGAGGCAGGCCTTGACACAGACGCCGCACGTCGAGAAGCATGTAACTGTTGTTGAGAGGCAGGCCTTGACACAGACGCCGCACGTCGAGAAGCATGTAACTGTTGATGAGAGGCAGGCCTTGACCCAGACGCCGCACGTCGAGAAGCATGGAACTGTTGTTGAGAGGCAGCCCTTGACACAGACGCCGCACGTCGAGAAGCATGTTCGATTTTTCCACAGCGTTACGTAATTGTCGTAAATATTAAACACTCATAATACAATAACGTTATTGCATATAATATAATAAAGTTACTATAATTTCTTTACTTATTGTAATCGTGTCCCTGGAGTATTATGATGCTACAAAGCACAGAATACAAACAAGACCAACAGGAGGGAACTTTGAAAACTGAAGATTTTTCATGCATAAAAGCCCTTTCAATTGAATACAAAACTTTCAATATTAATTGTTATGTATTTTTTTTAATTGTTCATTATGCAGGCTGAAATGATACCATTTTACTTTTATTTAATTTATTGCTTGAAATTTTTGCCTTTTTGACATACGCGTTATTAATTTATTCAGTCTAAGGAAAGACTAACTAGCTTGCGTCAAAAATTACCAGCAGAGGGAAATTCAATGCTGTCTAAATTTTCGTAATACCCCTCTCAGATTACTCAAGTGTACGTTGAAGTTAAGTAGAATAAAAGAACTGACTGCCACCTTGAATTGACTTTGATGAATGGTCTCAAATTTTAGCCATCCAGTGATAAATAATATTACGGGGATTCACTTCTATTCTGTCAACGAATTCGTCATTCGCCCTTCAACACAGCCATGTCGACAGTTGACAAAATGTTACTTTTAATTAATTTTGTTAAATGAAATCTGTCTTTCTCTGCCAGTAGTTTGTCATTTATTCATTTATTTTGATTGATGATCGAACAAACAAAAAATGTGACCAAAATTGGTTACGCATTACTTTATCCGATGTTTTTCTGGTACTTTTTCACTTCAGTAAACCACGTTTAGTTTTCGTTTAAAATTGGAAATTGTTGAACGTTTTTTACACACACAACTGACCAGTTATAAAAAACGGAAAGGCAGTTACTTAGGCTCAATTATAAATAAAAAATGAAGTCGAAAGAACTTTGATTGAAACAGTAAGTTCAAAAAAATGAGCAGAACATCCTGTGTCCAAGACATATTTTTTCAATTAAACTATAGTGTTATACTGTATTTCTGGTTCAGTATGTTATTATCTACACTTTAATGCTATACGTTAGTAATTGTATACAATTTTTACCAAGAGAGAGCATAAAGTATTGTTTTTTGAACACAAAAACACGTGTTTTTGTGTACCTTAGCATCTTTCGGCACATCAACATTTTAAAGGCATCAATTTTTCTTTTTTGGCGATACGATGTTCATGGTCCAGGTTTCAGACGCGTAAGTGGCTGTTGGAAATATAGGTGTTCTTATTAACTTGAATTTAGTGTTATGCGATATTGTTGTATCCTTCCAGACTTTAGTTAGCTTCATGTTACATTCAAGCCATACTTATTCCTCTCCTAATTTTTTTATCGCATTCTCCTTTATGTTTTAGTAGTCAACCGAGTACAACGTTCGTTTACTATCTCAAAGCTTGCTACTTTCCAGACATTCGTGGCTACTCGATGAATTATTGTCACTGTGTCAGTTTTAGCAACGCATGTTATTAAAGTATTAAAATAATAGTAGTCTTGGTCTAGTCGTATTTTTTATAAACATGTTATTTGTGTGTGGGCAGAATTATTCCTGTATGCATTATAATTTACTGTAATGAAGGCGTATGACGTACGTACGGCTATACTGTGCACCGGGTATTGCGCTCAGCATGCTGTGTATGACTGCTTGTTTAACTGAGCTTTCTAAATGAGGGGACAAAGTCAAATAGCATTGGCAGTAATTCCATTAACCGATTCCGTGCGGTGCCTTCGCTTTGAAGCTCTGTACTTGACGTCGAATCAACTTTCGCCCCATTAAGATATGTGCTTTTGTGAAGCAGCGTTTCAAATGTCACCGGAGTGCTGTGTAGTTCTGATCGAGACGAGAGTATGAACCGAGAGTATGAGAGTGTGTGAATCCTTCGCGATACAGAACGAATATACCCACAAGCCCGCGCGCGCGTAAGCACAGGCATACAACCACCAACCCACCTTCACATATACTTAAACAAACACAACACACAAAGCGACAGAAAATAGAAATGTAGTCAGTGAATGGATGTAAATTTAAAATAATGTATTAATGTGTAGAACGGATCCCAACGATGATAGTTCATATAAAACAAAAATGCGAGAATGATAGAGAGTTTTTTGTTTGTACTAATAGGTGAATGAATGCTGACAGGTTGGTTTCTTTTGAATACTATTTAAAGACTCTTTTATAAACATCTGTTGCTGCTTAGGAAGTATTGATCAGCCTGAAAGAAAAACTAATGTTTGGTGCTCTGTCGTGAATGGATGAATGAAGAACGAAGAACCGAGGAACGAGTCTATGGCTTCCAACAGTAGGAATGTTTCGAAGAAGTAAGAATATTATAATTATTGTAATGTGTACGCGGGATGAAAATTCAGAACAATAAAAATGCCAAACGTTTGAAATTTAAGAGCAGAAAATGTGCTAGTGCACTTAAGTACACTTAACTCAAGAAATGTAATGTTAGCGGAAAAGAAATATAATAACTGGAATCTTCCATCAGCGAGAATAGTCAAAAATATGTCAGTGACTTAAGTTTTTACACGTGTAGAAAACTTGGACTCAAAGTAACTATCCTTTTTACCTTCTTCACAAGCAATTGACAACGGAAAGACAAATTGAGAGAAAAGACAAAAGATCCGGGAAATTACTTAAAAAATATGAGTTTCAGAAAATAAGAGGAGAGTTTCTGAAAAGATTTCCAAATCATAGAAAAAGGTGTGCTGAAGTTGCAACACCATTGGGATTAGAACAAAGTGTTAGAAAGTATATTTTAGAAATTTAAACCTTGGAGCAAGAGGGGTTACTCTTTTGGTGAATATATAATTTAATAAATAAGTAAATAACATAAGTATGCTATAAAAACATGTTACAATTAAGTAAAAGATTTACAAACTTATATTCAATGTTTTGCAAATTTTGGTAACTAGTTTACCGTTTACTAGTTTTCTTTCTCAATGTAACTGAAAACATGTAATAGAATTTATAATGATATTTAGATCTATTTAGATTGATATTCTCTTAAATTTTCTCTTATTTTTCAATCCCCAAAACCGACATAATTTTATGAAATAATATTTCTACAGTTTATGTTATGCATTTTCGGCAGTGTTTGACTAAAAACTGGTTAGAAAATTTTAAGTTTCCTTAACTGGAGGGCGTGGGTACCATGTACGGTTTCTGACTTGCTGGCCACCCTGTAAGGGTAGCATGAAACGGACTGTTATAAAGAGAAGATTGAGAGACATAAAATAAAATAAATTGCTTACGAGACCAATGTAAAACGTTAGGGCCTATATACTATTAGTAAGTTTGCAAAATAGGAGCAAACGAGAAGGTGGCAAGATTTGGTCCTGAATTTTGCTGATTGAAGCTCAAGACGCAAAACAGACTACGAGGAATGTCCTTTGTAAGCACGCTAAACAGATGCCACAGATTTCTTCTATAAAATGTCACTTGTCGTATAACGATAACGATGATAATGACGATATTGATGATGACTGTAATGATGATTAAACTCGTTATGTTTATGGAATAAAAACTACTTTTTTAAAGTCACATGAAAAATTTAAAACATATTTGCAATCACTCACTGGCGCGGTTGCTGGTTGTCCGGGACATATCAGGGCGACACAAGCAAGTCCCAGCTGCTGTAGCCTGGTTAGAGAACGTTCAACCCAAACGTGTTTTGTGTGTGTGTGTGTGAGTGCGCGCGCGCGTGGTCCCAGTGTGTACAAAGCAAACGATAAATAGTTACCTCTTTTTGAGTTGATTCGGCTGAATCTCGGTGATGTTTCTAGTATTTACTTTAAAAGTTTTAGATTCTGTATAAAACTTTATATAATGAAATTTATTAATGTTACCCACATTTATTAATGTGGTTATCCTGTGGCCAATACTTAAGTTTACAACTAAAATTAGAGTGTTATATTTCTGATTCAGTATGTTATTTACAATTTAATGCCATACGTTAATAACTGTATACAATTTTTACCAAGAGAGAGCATAAAGTATTATTTTTTGAACACAAAAAACAGTGTTTTGAACACTGATAATTTTGTTATTTACATGAGACGTTGTTGCAACCTTGGCTATTTAAATCGAATTTATTTCTATTCAAAGTGACTTTTAAATTTTTTCAGCACAAATATAATGATTATTGCCTATAAAGTAATTATTGGGTCACAAGACTAAGTAGGACTTTAACTAATTTTGACCTTCTCTTTTTCTTATGGCAAAGATTCACAATTTGCTCTAGCGTCACATGATGTTATCGTGCTCTACTTCAGTAGTAGGACAGAGAGAAAAGAGAGAGAAAAAGTGTGTGTGTGTGGTTGTGTGTAATAGAGAGAACGAGAGAGATTAAATAATCTCTTATCATTAAACAATATCATATCACAGAATGTTCCTTTACAAACGTTATGGTGTAAAAGTATTGTATTGAGCAAAATGTAGGCGTACTTTGAGTTTATAGTTTTGACGTTAATCCCGTTGAAATGGCCGCCGTTGTGACAAAGAGTGACATCGTATAGTTCTGCTGTCAATGGATATGCAGTTTGCCAAATATTACAAGTTAGTTAAAATATTTGTAAATGTTCTTAATGAAATTAGTGCCAAAAGTAACATACAGAATTTATTACTATACATTCACAGAAAGTTTCAAATCATAATTTGACGAGGTTTCTAGCAACCAACGATTTTCTTCTCAATGTATTAGGACTTGGCTTTATATGAAGTTTTACGAAAAGTTAAGTTAACGATTACATTAGTTAGCCTATTCTGTATTACTGTACGTTTGTTCGTATTCGTTCGCGGGTGTTGTGACCTGTGTTCCCACGCCATTGATGATGTCCATCATCGGTATGGACGAAACGTCTGGCAAAATGCATGAACAAAATTAGACCACGGCCTAACAAACAGGAAAACTGTAATAATGTGAACACCGGTAGTGAAAGCATACGTTAATTTAGTATTGTTCAAGTTACTTTGAGTTAGAGAAGATGTTCAATATACTAATAGTAAAAATTAAACTGCGATAGAAACTGGGTCCCCAAAGTATGGAGAGGATGAGTAGTGCCTTATGGTGTCATTCCTTGGTGAAGAGAAATATCTTCAGCCGCACCTCCAAGTGGTGGGGGATGGGCAAAGCCTACAGGTGTCTAACGCAGCTCTGGAAACCGAGTGACAGCCGGTATAAGCTGTTCCTCCTCTACTTGTCATTGTCAAGTAGAGGTTAGGTCACCCTCTTGCCCTTGGGATGAGAAATTGCCCGTAAAGACGGATGACCTTCCATTAGTCAACGACGTAGGATGTGGGAGGCAAGGAGAAACCACCACATTAAAGATCCTTATGGATATCTATAATGGATATCTATAACGGTATATAATGTACTATATATTATACAAATGTGACACTGAATACTATATTCAATATGTGCCGTTGACTTTAAATCACGTAGTTGTGGTCGTATCAATTATTTTTACAATTAAAGTAGAGAATCGGTTCTATAATAATAGAGATTTATAATATTTGCATGTTTTTTCTTAGGAGGTTAACGTATTGTTACGACATTACAGAACAATCTAGTTATTTATCGAATGTTCCAGTGGAATCCGGTTGTAATGTGTGTGCGTACGTTATTCTCAACATGCGTTGCGAGATTGTTCCGGACTCACCGGTCCACGCCTGCTGTGTGCAAGGGCTCAACCAATTATGTTCTGGTGTTTTCTAGTAGCATTCATGACGCGCAGTTAGCGAACATTCTGGTATTTCGGGGGGGGGGGGGTAAAAATACAAAATACTCAGCGACGCTCGGTCAGTTTGAGTTGCGAGTTATTGTCGGGCGATTACACCATGCGTTTAAGTGGCAAATTACACAGTGCGGTTCGAAATATTGTGGCGAAGTATTATGTGTTTTATAATTGTGCGAGACGATTGTGATACAATTGTATTTTATATCAGTTGACATTTTTTGTTGTGTGTGAATAGTTTCTATTAATTTCTTGTAAGAGTCTGTCTTGTTAATTACAAACTGTTTAATTGTGATAATTAAAGCTGGTGATTAGTGACTTAACTGGTGTCTTGTATTTTGTTTTCCACTGTACCGTACGACGATCAGTAGACCGTCGTAACAATATGGTTTTTTTAACTGAATGAGTGCAGGCCGAAATGGGATCCACTAACAAACGGAGGCACTAACTGCAACACCGTAATGCTTTCATCGGCAGAGTAAACTGTGTGCGAAAATTGGGTGGCCAATTCCTCTCGACCTACGCTGATTTTGTCAGTTTATGCAGGCGTACGTTAGCATTTATCCATTACACCGATTTATCGATTTTTGAGTTTCTTTGCAGGTTTTTAAAACGTGGTTGGTTGAGATCTGCACAAGGTTCTTAAGTAAGGTGATTACCACGTTAATTCTTATTAAATACTTTACACGCATAAATATTACTTATCGCTCTTTATATCGATTTTAAATAAATGAATTTCTTTCAAAATTTAATTTAAATTAAAAAATACAGCTTTTTATTATATCAAAAATAACAAAAGTGTAAGTGCTTTAACATTATTTAAGTGATTAAAATTTACTTGATATTACATTAATAAAATTAACTGTAAAACTTTCTTTACAAATATATTTCTAAAACAATTAATTAATTATTTCTGATGTATTTGTATTTGTATTTGTATTTTTAATATAAATTATATTATAAATGTTTAAATAATTTTTATTTTAAAGTAGGTACTATTAAATATTTTGGACATACATTAAATATTTTAATGACACACATATGTCATAAAAAGTCTTAAAATGACATAATTCACTTTGGTGTAGGTGTTGTCAGTGTGCGAATTTTTATTAAATACGCACTGTTTATTTTTATTTTGTATATACAAATAAATTACCCTGGGCGAATATGCAAATATGTATCGTTGCGATACATGTATACACAACATATAAATAATATTTGTAATTAATAATATAATAACAAATAAAAGAATAACTTATAAACAACACACACACACACACACACACACACACACACACACACACACACACACACACACACACACACACACACACACACACACACACACACACACACACACACACACACACACACACACACACACACACACACACACACACACACACACACACACACACACACACACACACACACACACACACACGTGTGTGTGTGTGTGTGTATCTTCGGAATACGAGGATTGTTCAATAGAAACACATTTAGGGACTGTAAAGCATTTTTTATTCAATGATTTTAAAAGAAGTCTCCATTAACATTAAGGCACGAGTCCCACTGTTGCATTAATCTGTAGATTCCCTGCTGGTAAAATTCTTACGGCTGTTTGCTGAACCATTCGCTAACAGCAAACTCTACCTCAGCGTCTGATTTGAACCGCCGTCCTTTTAGTGATTTCTTTAATGGGCCAAAAACGTGATAATTGCACGGGGACAAGTCGGGACTGTAAGGTGGATGTTGTAAGACTTCCCACTTTATACCACATAGATCTTGAATCGTCTGGGCTACATGGGGTCGAGCATTATCATGCAGAAAAATGACACCATTTCTGAGCTTCCCGGGACGTTTATTCTTGATGCTGACCCGTAAGCGTTTTAAGCTGTCTGCATATTGCTCAGCGTTGATGTTGACACCAGGTTCTTTAAAATCTAAGAGCAGCACACCCCGATAATGAAAAAAATACGGTCACCATTACTTTTCCTCCCGAAGGTTGGGACCGACATTTTTTAGCCTTCGAAGATTGTGCATGCTTGCACTGGATACTCTGAAGTTTTGATTCTGGTTCGTAGTGATAACACCAAGACTCATCACCGGCAACAATTTGGTGTAGAAAGGCATTACGTTGTTGCTGATAGCGAATCAAATGCTGTTATGATAAGGCCGAACGAAAATGTTTTCGCTCATCAGTAAGCAGTCGTGGAATCCACTGAGCAGCAACTTTGTGATAGCCAAGACTATGAATGATGGAATGACCAGTTCTCACGCTGATGCTCAACATTTGAGAAAGTTCTGTAACTTTGATGCGCCTATTTGCGCGTAAAGCAGTCTCGTATTTTCATCTGATGCTGCAACACGTGCAGGTCCGGGACGGGCCAAGTCTTTAAATCTTTAATTTCACCATTCAACCACTACCGTATGAGAATAACTATAGTCACCATAAACAGCTTTTATTCTCGTATAAATTTCCATTGGCTGACGCCCCTCAGCGGCCAAACACTGAATAACGGCATGCAGATTTGTTTGGACGGATTTTCTATCATAGATGCCATTTTCCAACCCAGTCAAAAAAAAAAAAACTTAGAGAAAAAAGCAAACTGCAAATATTTTGACAGACGCGTTACTAGTACATAAGCAGACAATATAATCAAATGAAGTCCGTTGCCTCGCGAAAAAATCACGACTGCGCAGATCAAACGTTTTTTTACAATCCTCGTATATATACAAATTCTGAATACATATATATTACAACATTTTAATTATTATAAATACAATTATGTCTTAATACCGAAGGCAACTGTATTGTATAAACCACAGGTTAGGAGAAACAATTTTACAAAACGATAAATAATTATTATTTAATAATCCGTTACGTACTGACTGAACGATACAAGTACGGACAAAAATGCTTAAGAATTCAAAAGCAACGAATCTATTTTTAATCAATTTTAAAAAGTTCGAAGCCCTGATGTGCATTAATAATAAGAAAAAACTTATTTCTCTGATAAACCTGAATTTTGTTTGTACGTTTGGAAGGAATCGTAAACAATAACCGGGCACTAAAATAACTTAAAGTGTACTCTGAACCGCTCTCAATATGTACTGTATCTGTGGGTGTGCGCGGAACGCTTTGTGTTGGGGGCGATACAAGTAGGCCTACATTTGTGTTGACAAGAAATAAGTCTCCTTTGGGATTCTGTTTATTTTCAGTACAAAAGCGTCTGTATCTACGCAGAGCAGGTACGTAGTATAGATATTATTCCCCAAAAGCGTGGATATCGCACGCACCGTTATTGAGGGCCAGCGTTAACTCACAGGTAAAATACACAGTTTCAGAAATAGAATTATGTTGTGTAGCCAATGTTACAAACAACAGTGGAGGCTATAAGTCATGTATCCGTACTGTTCTAGTCACCTTAGATTAACAAATGACGAAAGTTTTCGTGCGGTTTGTTCAACAACAGACACAATATTAAACATTTGGGTCGACGTTTTGGGAAAATTTATTGCCATGATCAAGATCTGTAGCCTATACAGGCGAAACAGAAATAATACGGATATCGTAAGTACTTTTAATGCCAAAACGTGTATACATAGGAAATATCAATAATTATTACACACATATTACTATTCTTATATTAATTATATTATTAATAATAATAACAAAACTTTTTACAAAAATATGTTTTTATTATATTTTGAATTAGAATGTTTCAATTTAAATTAGTATTTGTGGATAATATTTAAATTAGTATTAGTATTTGTGAATAGTATTTAAATTTTGTGCAGTGGAAACAAAATAACACCAATGGAATCACTAATTACCAGCTTTAATTAGTCACAAATAACAATTTTAATTCGACAATATATTCTCGTACAATAATTCAAGTTAAATTTGTTCGCACACAATAATTATGTCACCTTATTACAGTATCGCACTAATTAACACAATAATCACTGTCAACTAATCCGCAACAATCACTTGATCCGCACCGATCGAATCGCCACCAGTCACTATCTTCTAAGCCGGCCGTACCCCGCAGAAGTTTCAGAATAATTTTCCATACTTCTGGCGGTGTGCCAAAATTTTATATCTGATGATGATAGTTGAATATTATTAAAACCTTGTAAGTCACAAAATAATAAAAATAGGCTATATTTTTGTAAAAAGTTTTGTTATTATTAATAATAATTGAAAAAAATATATACAAGAAAAATATGAGCACTTATGAATCTAATAGTAATTATAACGTTCCATAAATATTGACACTATTTTACATGTATTAATTATTGCTGCGCGTATTAATTATTAGTTAATTATATATAAGAAGTAATGTAACCTCTCTATGCTTTTAGTATTTATTTTGTTTCTTTTTTAATTTCTATCTCCTTGCTTGTTAGTTTTGAAAGAGAGGTTACGAGTTATTTAGAACTAGGCAAGAGCCTAGAGAAGCTAAAATTGGGCTGGGTCCAGTATGATGGGACTTGCAAATGAAACACTGAACTTAAGATAACAACACGATTTATTATTCTCTGGTAGTACAACACCTGAGCCCCAAAAGGCTAGATAACTAAGTCTTTTCATTGTTGAATGTAATTTCCTTAATGTGTGCCTTGCCAAAAGTTGAGCAAGGAATAATAACTATTAACGGTACCAGGTATTGAATGAGTATTAAGATCTGAAGGATCAGTGAATATTAATTCATGGAATGTTACATGATGTCAATAATACAATTGTAAAGTGGCACACAATCTCGACCCGCAAATAATCACATATTATAACTAGACATAAATATATAAACATATACACCTGCAGGATTAACATAACAATGTAACAATTATAAAAACAACACATACATATAATTAACATCAACCACGTTTGCATATAAATAACACATCACATATTCACCCTGGTTATCAGCGCATTTAAGCATCTTGTTCAACACCCATTACCCCCCCTTATTCTGACCAAGTATCTGGCCCCCTTCTGTTTAATTAATAGGTGACTAAAACCCCCTCCCCAAAACTTCAATTAAAATATCCCAGGAGTGGAGCAGACATGCCCCCAAGTTTTAACAAGCTAAGTGTTAACTGAATATTCTCTGTAAGCCACGCGGCCAGCGCACAAATCCCATGCCGATATTTAATTATCAATTCAATCCCATCAATTACATAATGAAGAGTAGCATCACAAGGTTAACATGGATGTCCGGTTGCCTAACTGCATTTTATATTCTTTTTACTTTCAAAACCGAATATAGAAAAATAGTGGAACTTGACCACCATGAGTATTCATAACTGACATTGATTAATCTTGTGTGTTCTTATGGTTAACTAATTGTTATAGTGAGCAATTACAATTATCGTTACAAAGATTTTTTATGGTAAAATACAAACTGTGACAATGGTAAATTTAAAGTGTGCAAATTAGCTAAACAGTGGAACAGAATTTGTAAAACGGAATCTAAGTCATAAAGGTATTAAGTCAGCTCACAGTGTTCCAAAAACTTAACTACCGGCAGGGTCAGGCATCGGACGAGATCTAGCAAGATCTGACACAGACAGACTTGCAGTGGACGTCTCCAACGGGAGTCGCCCACGGTTTAAAACCACCCCCAGATATGAATGAATAATAAAATACGTGTCCAGATGGAGCAAAATCGTTAACATAACTATCCCAACATGCTCAAAACAGAAATAGAATGGGATTCAACTCTATCTACCGAACTCCCCTCGACCCGGGCGGTGCGTGACCCCGGCCGAGTTTTCACTCTCAGAACGAGATATACATGATAGTAATAGAGGAGGCGTAAGCCTTACAAAATGCATATAAAACATGCCACCCATTGTCCGGAAATAACTGTCCACACTGGAACGTTTCATGAAAGTCTCACAGAGTAATTCGGCCACAAGATTTAGGTTAAAATGGTTAAATTTCACCTGGTTTGAAGGGTGTATGTTGAGGGCTCTGTAGTGTGTGTCCAGTCCATCCTTCCGGCTGACATAGCTGACGAAGGTTTTAAAATTACATCGTCGGAGGCAGTTGTTCGGCCATCCTTCCAGAGCGGGGCAGATTCCCGGCTACCTCGGAAACCCTGCACAATTATATCTGGGATTACTCATAAGTTCATGAAACACACACTACCACATTTACCCACTGACATAGCATGGACTGTCCGGTTTATAAACTCGAAAAATTGCCTAAGTCAAGAATCCCATTGAATGTGGTAAATCACTTCAAAAAAAATAACTCCATTGAATATGTTAATATAGAATATGTCTAAATATAGTCACTCCATAATAATGATAATTTTAATTAACCTTTATGCAAAAGTTTTCATGACGCACTTACAGGAATTGGCAACTTTTAACAAGTCCGTGAAATATACAGATATCAGAAAATTACTGACTTACGCCCCATCTTAGTTTAGTTAATTTAGTAAAAGCATTACTAGATTAATATAAAACATAATTATATCCTTAACGTTACAATCAATTAACCAGGGTTGAGATAAAGCATACATAAAACTAATTATAACCTGAAACTCGCCATGTGCTAAAGGATTCACTGCAATGTATATCTTAACGCATCCACTTTAATATTAAATAAAACCAATTTGTTTTTATAAATAATTAAAATACATATTTTAATGGACTTACCGGAGGTCACGTAGCTTTCTACTTATTCATAGAAGAAGCTGGGAGACGAAAACTGTTCAATCTACTCTGCCAGCCGGGGACTAGAATGTGAAGCGCTGATAGCTGAAATGGAACTGAATAAACCGGCTGTTGAAAAACCCGTACGTAACAGAGATAGGGCGCGCGCGAGTCGGGCGGCCAAGGGGCAATTCAGCATGACAAAGTCCAACTGACCGTACCAAAGGACAATTCCTTCACGTCGACAAATACGTAATTTTTAATAAAGCACAATATAGATATCGGAACATCGCCGCGTTTTCCAAAACGCGGCACACCCCCACCCCAAAAGGGCAACCCGGTTGCCTCACCTTGAAACTCGGGAAAGTACCCTGCAGTGTACCCCCTTCTTAAAACTCCGGTGGACATCGTGGGTAAGTTGGCCCGGTGGCACTCGCTCCCAGGAGAACAGAGGCTCAGAAGAGAAAACGAAAGAGACGAAAGAAGACGTGTAGAGTGTTAGTGTGCGGTTGCTGCACGCTGACCTGATCAGGGCCAGCCCACAGCAAAGAGGGACAGAGAAGAAAGACAAAAGAAAAGTTCGGGAGCTCCCTGAGTTCCGACCTCCTGAGGCTTATCCACCCAAGCCAGAACACGATAGCCACCTAAACAGGGCAATCTGCCCCATGGACTTACGGGAATAATTCCCTAATACTACCCCCCATTTCACACAATAGCTTTACTGCGCGGGCCAAGGGGAAAAGGGGAGACGGCAGTCCCCATGATGCGGTGGTCCCCGCTGGGACCTGGCGGAAAACCATGTCAACTGTGCCTATGGCACCTTTTGCGACATATATATACGAGTTTTACAAATGTGCTCCAAGGGCATGTGAACAACAGCGAGGGCCCCAGAGCGCACAACCGCCCCTGAGCCCCTCGCTGCTGTCTATCCTCTCTCCAACTCCTTTTTTTTGCTTTTCTAGTATTTTTTTTTTCTCTCTAGGTAAGGTTAGGAAAATCGGAAGGTGGATGGTCAAGGATGATTAAACGGTCATAGGCTAGGACTGAAGGTGAGGACCTGGCTCCCTCCGGACATAAGGACAATTGGAGAAAACCAGGGCTCGCGCAGGCAGGGGTGCATCCCTGAAGTAGACGAACCCCACTGGGACTGTGGGAAACATCTACCCGCTACCCTATCATTCTCATTACCGCCCCCCGGAGCACACCCTCTTAAAATAGACAACATCCCCAACGCGCACACAGACCACCGTCGCTTCCCCCCCCCATTTTTCAGCCCGTTTACCCCTTTTTAAACAATTTTAATTTGGAAACGTGTGTAGTAATCTCTTTAGGATTATCACCCGGCTCTTCCAACCGCGCCGTCACCGGTGACGTAAACCCGAGAATGCGGTATGGCCCCGACCAACGATAGCACAATTTAGCGGCTCTTTTGTCTGCGGCTGAGCTGATCGGATGGCTCTGGCAGTAGACCCAGTCCCCGGTCTGAAAGGGGTTCGGAATTCGCCCCTGATTATATCGTCGACGGACCCGCTCGTGCGCTCGTAGCAAATTCTTCCGAGCCTCCCTCCATCTCTCCGCAGTTCCATTATCGGGCTCCCGTGGCAGAAGATCATCAATATTCCACAAGTTAGACAACGGGAGTGCGGGCGAGAATCCAGACATGATCTCAAAAGGCACGGCCTTATGACTGTCATGCAGGGCCGTGTTAAAAGCTAGCTGCAACCACTTTAAGTTCTGATCCCAGGTAGTCTGTTGCTCCGCGTGATAGGCAATAAGTGCGGACCGTAGATTCCTATTGAACCTCTCCGCATGGGACGGCTGCGGGTAATACGGGGAAGTGGTTACATGCTTGATACCGCTGACGAAACACATCCACCGGAACTCACTCGAAATGAACTGTGGTCCATTGTCGGAGACAATGATGGTCGGAAGACCGAAATGCTGAAAAACATGGTTCTGAAGCGCGCTTATGGTCAAACGAGCTGTTGCCTGCCGTAAGGGCAGTAGCCAGGCAAACTTCGAAAAAGCATCCACACAAACAAGTAGGTAAGCGTTACCTGACTTGCTACGCGGGAAAGGTCCCACGTAGTCGATGAATAGCTTCTCCATCGGTCTGCTCGCCACGTCTGATGACAACAACCCCAACTTAGTGTTTTGAGCAGGCTTGCTTAAGCCGCACAGATGACAGGCCTTTACTCGCGTCGCAATGTCCCTATCCATGCCCTTCCAGATGAAGTTCTTCCTAATACTGGAAATGGTCTTCGAAATCCCCTTGTGGCCACCTACTGGGGAACTGTGGTAATAACTGAAGACCATGGGCACTAACTTGCTAGGCAGCACGATCTTCGGGGCACGTCCCTTTCTTTCTCGACAACACAGGACGCCCTTGGACAAGAAGTATGGGGCCTGCGCGTTACCCTCTTTTATTTTCTGGATGACAGGACCCAGCTCTTCATCATTCAACTGATGGGGTAACACATCAGTGAAGGCTAACGGAAAGTCTAGTAGAACAGAACAGGGTTGCTCAGATTGGGCTTCACTGGGTTGGGAAAACATGCGTGACAAAGCATCTGCAACCACATTTTGAGTTCCCCTAATGTGTTGCACCTTGAACTTAAAGGATGAGTTTTAACCACCCATCTACCAATCTTACCCAGTTGCCGGGGGTGAGCAAGAAGCCAAGAGAGAGCCTGATTGTCGGTCTCGAGCAGGAACTCAGCGTGTTCCAGAAAACGCCTGAACTTATCTAGAGCGTATACCACTGCTAAACACTCTAGCTCATATACTGATGACTTTCTTTCTTGCTGGGTCAATGTTCGTGAAATTAAGGCCACAGGCTGCCTAGCACCATCAACGACTTGGGACAGAACCGCCCCGAGCGCCACCGAACTCGCGTCCGTCTGTAAAATAAACGGTTGAGAAAAATCCGGCATCCTCAGTACCGGCGGGGAAATAATAGCTTCCTTCAATTTTTCAAACGCCTTTTGCTGGCTTTCGCCCCACACAAACTTGACCCCCTTCTTCCTTAATTCATTTAGGGGTGCAGCAATCTCCGCTGCATTGGGGATAAACCGCCGATAAAAGTTAACCATCCCCACGAATCGGGCGATGCCTTTGGCATCCCTTGGCGGGGGAAAATCTCGGATACCCTGGGTCCTTTCAGGGTCCACTGTAACGCCTTGGTGCGACACCAGATGCCCCAGAAAAGAGATGCTCTCCTGGGCAATTCGCACTTTCTCCGGATTGACCGTAAGGCCCGCGCTTCTCAACCTACTCATCACCTCCCTGAGATGGCACAGATGTTCATCATAGGTTTTGCTGTAGACCAGCAAGTCATCTAGATAGTTGAAAATAAACTTAAATTTCACGTCTTGAAACACTAGGTCAAGCAGACGCGTGAGCGTTTGGGCGCCCACCGCCAGACCCATGGGAACCCGTGTATACTGATATAAATTCCACGGGACACAAAACGCCGTGTACGGTCTACTCTCCTTGGATAAGGGTATCTGGTGATATGCCGCGTTGAGATCAATCACGGTGAAGTACTTGGCCTCACTAAACCAATCAAAAGCTGAGTGGAGATCCGGAAGGGGAACCGAATCCACCTCAATATTAGCATTTAACTTCCGGTAATCGATTACCATACGGTGCTTACCCCCAGGCTTGGGTACCAGAAATGCTGGACTGGCATAGCTGGAATTGGAAGGCTCAATTACCCCTTGCTCTAAAAGCTCTTGAACCTTCTCCCTCAGAACGGCCATTTTCGGAGGGGCGAACTTATATGGGTGCGACCTCACTATCTTAGTGTCTGTTAAACGAATCTTGTATTCTAATAAATGTGTGAGTCCCAACTTGGGAGTTAAGACAGAGGGAAACTCCTCACACAACCGGTCTAAAGCTCTCTGCTGGGCGGGAGTGAGATGATCTCGTGCAGAATCGGGATGAGCAACCTCTTGGATACCTCCCTTAGCTCCCTGGTATCCAAGAAACGGAATAACAACACCCCGATTAAATTTAAAATAGCACTGGTGCCCATGGATGTCCAACACGAGACCACTTTTAGCGATGAAATCGGCACCCACAATACAGTCGACTCCCAGAGCCGGAGAAACCAGAAAAGGCCACACCCAAGAAAAGCCATCAATCTTGAACTTGAAGGAAACCACCCGGGAGATGGGCAGAATTTCCCTAGAAGCAGTCCAGCATACCACAGACGACCGACTCGACCCTTTTATTAAGCCCTGTTTGTCAAGGTCCGCACATACTCGAGATGAGATGATGGATCGGGCTGACCCGGAGTCAACTAACGCTCTGAGTTGACCCTTCTTTACCTCGAGCGACAAGAAGGGGCATACAGAAGCCTTTTGCGGGAAGGTAGTAAGGACCTTGATATTAGAAGAGTCTGGACCTATCCTCCGCCTGGAGGCACTGAAATTCTGAAAAGTCTTGCAACGAGGGGAAGACAACCTCCGATTTGTCCCCCCCTGATAATTTAGTTTTTTGGATACCGGACCCTCGGGGGAAGCGCCGGACGCATACCACCCTCCGGACAATCGCGGGCAACATGCCCCTGTCTATGACAGCGAAAGCACACAACACCTCTCACTTGTCCGCTTCGATCGCCATTATTTCTCTCTGGCCGCGGTTGGGACTGAACAACCCGTCGTTCTACCACTCGGGGTTCGCCAAGACTGGCCCTTACTGGCCCACGGGATTCATCTATTGACTGTATCGCACGAGATAACGCACACAGCTTCTCCAGATCTTCATAAGTCCGCGGTCGCTCGGCAAAAGTTAAGCGCGATCTCTCCTGGGGAGTAACCCCTTCGAAGATCCACTGTACCACTTCATTCTCGGGCAGTCCCAACCCTAAAATCCGGACCGCATCACGGAGGCTCTGTACGAACTTCGAAAAATTCTCCCCGTGTGCTTGTACCCGATAAAAATATTTGTCCTGCAGCTGCTTACGCAAAAGCCCAGGCACGCATGCGTCCAACACCCCCCCGATGGAAAGACGCCACACTGCCGCCATTTCGTATAGTTCGCGCGACCCGCTCAGGCACAGACCCCCGACAATAGGGATACACGAGTTCAAGTAGAGTGCCGTCCGACATCCCCGGGAAGTCGGACAGCTGAAACAAAATCCGAAAAAAGATCATCAACTGGTCCACGTCCAGTCCGTCTACCACCGGAAGCTCCTGCATAATTGAGGACATGGGGTTAGGTAAGTTATTATACGAGATACGCGCTCCTCCCGAAAGCGTCGGCAATGGAGCCGCAGGGTTCGACGTCTGCGCTATGTTCATTTCAGGAGGCTGGGGAGAGCTCACGGAAAGCGGGGACTTCACAGGCTCGAAGTTCAGCAATGCTTTAGCCACCTGTTCCGCAATCAGCTTCACCGTAGCGCTGACTTCCGCGATTGTAGTCTGTGCGGACAAGTTCTCCAGTCTATGTTGCAGGTGTTCCGCTCGCTGCCGTACTCTCTGTCTTGCCCTGAGGTTGGAAGGGGCCGACTCAAAATCTTCCATTACCTCCCGCAACTCTCCCCACTTCTCCTGGCACAACTCGAGCTCGGCCGTCACATCAGTGACCTTTACAAGCGACGTTGTGCTTCCGGACGCGAGGGCGTCTCTCAACTGCTTCCTCAAAGAGGCAACATCCCCTTGGGGCCTCCCACCCCGAGACTTAATTTCGAACTCCAACTCGTTCTTGAGAAATAAATCGGGATTTATAACATTCATGCCGCCAATGCTACAAATACCTATCCTATAAACCACAAACAAACATAAAAACACCAATCACTAAAATACGAAAACCTTGAGTACTGTTCTTCCATCAAGAGGACCCCCGGGTTTCCTAGCGCTACGGAAACCTGACCCGCTCCGGAACTAACTCTCCGTCAGTCGCCAGACTCAAGAAGAAACAACATCAGACACTAACACCAACATACAATCCACACCACCTAACACTAACCACAATATACGACATTTCGACTACAACCTTGTCACCATTACAATCGGACGATACCGACTTCCAGTCGGGCCATACCGCATCCCACTAACCGCACGCGCAATTACTTTCAAAAAATAAATACGGGAACCCATCCCCACGCGATCTCCGGCAATGTCCAATTTCAAAACAACAACCCAACTACAACACGTGCCCGTGGCGGCCTCAGATTTACAATTCAAAACATTTAACAATAATTCATAAAAAAAATATATACTTCTACATTTCATATCAACTATTAAGTGCCACTCTATTTGCCATACCATCTCCAAGTTTGCAAGCCCCATCACACACCAGGACCCAAGGGTTCAAGCCTAGAATGAACCACGCTCTGATCTACCATTTGTAACCTCCCTATGCTTTTAGTATTTATTTTGTTTCTTTTTTAATTTCTATCTCCTTGCTTGTTAGTTTTGAAAGAGAGGTTACGAGTTATTTAGAACTAGGCAAGAGCCTAGAGAAGCTAAAATTGGGCTGGGTCCAGTATGATGGGACTTGCAAATGAAACACTGAACTTAAGATAACAACAACGATTTATTATTCTCTGGTAGTACAACACCTGAGCCCCAAAAGGCTAGATAACTAAGTCTTTTCATTGTTGAATGTAATTTCCTTAATGTGTGCCTTGCCAAAAGTTGAGCAAGGAATAATAACTATTAACGGTACCAGGTATTGAATGAGTATTAAGATCTGAAGGATCAGTGAATATTAATTCATGGAATGTTACATGATGTCAATAATACAATTGTAAAGTGGCACACAATCTCGACCCGCAAATAATCACATATTATAACTAGACATAAATATATAAACATATACACCTGCAGGATTAATATAACAATGTAACAATTATAAAAACAACACATACATATAATTAACATCAACCACGTTTGCATATAAATAACACATCACATGTTCACCCTGGTTATCAGCGCATTTAAGCATCTTGTTCAACACCCATTACCCCCCCTTATTCTGACCAAGTATCTGGCCCCCTTCTGTTTAATTAATAGGTGACTAAAACCCCCTCCCCAAAACTTCAATTAAAATATCCCAGGAGTGGAGCAGACATGCCCCCAAGTTTTAACAAGCTAAGTGTTAACTGAATATTCTCTGTAAGCCACGCGGCCAGCGCACAAATCCCATGCCGATATTTAATTATCAATTCAATCCCATCAATTACATAATGAAGAGTAGCATCACAAGGTTAACATGGATGTCCGGTTGCCTAACTGCATTTTATATTCTTTTTACTTTCAAAACCGAATATAGAAAAATAGTGGAACTTGACCACCATGAGTATTCATAACTGACATTGATTAATCTTGTGTGTTCTTATGGTTAACTAATTGTTATAGTGAGCAATTACAATTATCGTTACAAAGATTTTTTATGGTAAAATACAAACTGTGACAATGGTAAATTTAAAGTGTGCAAATTAGCTAAACAGTGGAACAGAATTTGTAAAACGGAATCTAAGTCATAAAGGTATTAAGTCAGCTCACAGTGTTCCAAAAACTTAACTACCGGCAGGGTCAGGCATCGGACGAGATCTAGCAAGATCTGACACAGACAGACTTGCAGTGGACGTCTCCAACGGGAGTCGCCCACGGTTTAAAACCACCCCCAGATATGAATGAATAATAAAATACGTGTCCAGATGGAGCAAAATCGTTAACATAACTATCCCAACATGCTCAAAACAGAAATAGAATGGGATTCAACTCTATCTACCGAACTCCCCTCGACCCGGGCGGTGCGTGACCCCGGCCGAGTTTTCACTCTCAGAACGAGATATACATGATAGTAATAGAGGAGGCGTAAGCCTTACAAAATGCAATTAAAACATGCCACCCATTGTCCGGAAATAACTGTCCACACTGGAACGTTTCATGAAAGTCTCACAGAGTAATTCGGCCACAAGATTTAGGTTAAAATGGTTAAATTTCACCTGGTTTGAATGGTGTATGTTGAGGGCTCTGTAGTGTGTGTCCAGTCCATCCTTCCGGCTGACATAGCTGACGAAGGTTTTAAAATTACATCGTCGGAGGCAGTTGTTCGGCCATCCTTCCAGAGCGGGGCAGATTCCCGGCTACCTCGGAAACCCTGCACAATTATATCTGGGATTACTCATAAGTTCATGAAACACACACTACCACATTTACCCACTGACATAGCATGGACTGTCCGGTTTATAAACTCGAAAAATTGCCTAAGTCAAGAATCCCATTGAATGTGGTAAATCACTTCAAAAAAAATAACTCCATTGAATATGTTAATATAGAATATGTCTAAATATAGTCACTCCATAATAATGATAATTTTAATTAACCTTTATGCAAAAGTTTTCATGACGCACTTACAGGAATTGGCAACTTTTAACAAGTCCGTGAAATATACAGATATCAGAAAATTACTGACTTACGCCCCATCTTAGTTTAGTTAATTTAGTAGAAGCATTACTAGATTAATATAAAACATAATTATATCCTTAACGTTACAATCAATTAACCAGGGTTGAGATAAAGCATACATAAAACTAATTATAACCTGAAACTCGCCATGTGCTAAAGGATTCACTGCAATGTATATCTTAACGCATCCACTTTAATATTAAATAAAACCAATTTGTTTTTATAAATAATTAAAATACATATTTTAATGGACTTACCGGAGGTCACGTAGCTTTCTACTTATTCATAGAAGAAGCTGGGAGACGAAAACTGTTCAATCTACTCTGCCAGCCGGGGACTAGAACGTGAAGCGCTGATAGCTGAAATGGAACTGAATAAACCGGCTGTTGAAAAACCCGTACGTAACAGAGATAGGGCGCGCGCGAGTCGGGCGGCCAAGGGGCAATTCAGCATGACAAAGTCCAACTGACCGTACCAAAGGACAATTCCTTCACGTCGACAAATACGTAATTTTTAATAAAGCACAATATAGATATCGGAACATCGCCGCGTTTTCCAAAACGCGGCACAGTAATAATCTCCCCAATACAGTTCTTGCTGATGACAATAATTTCGACAAAGTGTCACAAGTTAAAACAAAAATATTTTTAGACTGTGAGGGGTTGTGGAGCAGACCTTGCAAAATCTTTCATTATTAGAGGTTATCAAAAAGTATATTTCTGTTGTAAAGCGACTTATTTTCCACGTGGAAATAATGTTTCAAGTTACTTTTACTTCCATATTCCTTAAGGAATGGAAGTATGGTGATGGCAAAAAAAATCGTGTTCGAGATTATTGCAGATTCTGATTGTACTACACTCAAAACATGAAAAAAAGTCGTTTTCCGAAAAGTGTGTGTGTGTGTGTGTGTCTGTGTGTGTGTGTCTGTGTGTCTGTGTAGATTTTTTTTCTATGGCAAACGATAACAGCCGCAAATTCAAACAGAATCAAATAATTTTTTGCATACACCCCTGATTTGTAGAGTACTCACGACTTATTGTTTTTGGAGAAGATCGGTTGAGGGAAAGGGGTAGTTTACCTGCAACGGTTTTTTTTATCAAGGGAAATTTTTTTTTTGGCAAACGATAACAGCCGCAAATTCAAACAGAATTAAATAATGTTTCGCATACAGCACTGAGTTGTAGAGTTCTCAAGACCTTTTGTTTTTGGTGAAGATCGGTTGAGGGAAAGGGGTAGTTTACCTGCAACGTTTTTTTAACAAGGGTATTTTATATGGCAAACGATAACAGCCGCAAATTCAAACAGAATCAAATAATGTTTTGCATACAGCCGTGATTTGTAGAGTACTCAAGACCTGTTATTTTTGGTGAAGATCGGTTAAGGGAAAGGGGTAGTTTACCTGCAACGTTTTTTATCAAGCGTATTTTCTATGGCAAACGATAACTGCCGCAAATTCAAACAGAATCAAATAATTTTTTGCATACGTCACTAAATTGTAGAGGACTCAAGGCCTTTTGATTTTGGTGAAGATCGGTTAAGGGGAAGGGGTAGTTTACCTGCAACCTTTTACCTTTTAACAAGAGTAAAGTACTTGAAAATTCATTTAAACTTTTTCAAACAATGGTAATTGTTAAAAATAAAATAATATTTTTGCCAGGCAATAAAATTATAATTTTTTCATTTTAATGTAAATCTGTACATAGTATAAAGTAAAGTCGGTCCGTTTTCTCTCTGTGTTTGAAATCGTTAATCTCAGGAAGTACTGAACGGATTTTATTCAAGTTTTCGCCAATAGATAGAGTGTCTATCGAGGAACATTTATGTGTATAATTAATACATATATGTTGTACATTAGCTTAGCTATCACGGTTTATGTCAAGTAAGTGGTATAGTTTACATCTTATATATAAAAATGAATGTTTCTTTGTTTGTCCCGTATGCGTTCCTATACCATTCAGCCGATTGCGATGAAACTTCGTTGAGTTGTGCGCACGTCCGCGAAAGTTTCTTCCACATCTCCTCCTAAACCACTGTACCGATTTCAACCAAACTTGGCACAAATATTTTACGCAACGGGAGAACCAACATAGGATAGGTGTTTTTTTGATGGGGTCCTTATGGGGGTTCTTTGGGGTCTTCCACATCGCCTCCTAAACCACTGGACCGATTTCAACCAAACTTGGCACAAATATTTTACGCAAAGGGGGAACCAACATAGGACAAGTGTTTTTTTCGATACGATCCTTTGGGGGGTCCTTTGGGGTCTTCCACGTCTCCACCTATACCATTGGACCGATTTCAACCAAACTTGAAACAAATATTTTACGCAACGGGAGAACCAACATAGGACAGGTGTTTTTTCGATACGATCCTCTGGGGGGTCCTTTGCGGTCTTAAAAAACTATTAGATCTGGTTACTATGGCAACCCAATAGAATAGATTCTGTTCTAAATATATTATCGCATTAAATTGAAGACCACGCGAACGAAGTTGTGGGCAACAGCTATTTATTTTTAAGAAGCCTACTTTAATTAAACTTTATTAATTAAACTAACATTTTCATTACGTACAACGTGAAACTCCGTAGCGAAGCACGGGTATTCTGCTAGTCATGTGTAAGAGAACATATATCGTGCGTGGCAGGCAAGCATATCTCAGTTATGTAATGCTTACGTTTCCATTTTATTATTATCACTACCGCAATAAAAAGGCAGGGAACACACACACACAATTCGCGTTATTACTGGCCTCATTCGTGTTTATTTTCTTACATTTGCACGGTTTTTAAATGGAAAGTGCCGAACCCATACCAACATAACGCATGCAAGCCGAAAAAGTGTATAGCGTGGATAGCGATTTGCTTCCTGTGGATCGCTGGGCAGTGTAACTGCACGTGTTTACAGAGGAACGATTCATAGACAGACTTTTCGTCTTTAGGGAATGAACCCTCTGCAAGATGCTGAGGGTCCATGAGTGACTTCGGAGCGCTCCTTCTTTTCCGCGTGTTTGTTCTGTGAAACGTACACTGTAGATTCGCAGATTTATTCTAAGCAACGCTCAATAGGAAATGTTGAAAATTTTTGTCCACGGTGAACCCTCATACACACTAAACCTGATCTGATGTTTTAATTACGGACATCATAATATTAAAACTTTGGAAACTTGAGCACTACTTAATGGAGATCAATCATTAACTTATACAAGCCATTAATTTTATGCATATTTTTTATATATATGTGTACAACGTTATCGGCAACAAAGAAGTAGTTTTTGTTAAAATTCCTTCCCTGGATATTTGGCCGTAGTCCAATGTTTTCTACAAAACCAGACGTTTCGACAATGCCATTGACTTCCATCATCAGTGAAAATCGAGTGCGATAACGTGAGGTGGTATATGTTAGTGACCACAGTACTGTGGTTAAGGCTGAAGCAGTAAGTAGAAAGAAGTAGTTTCTATGGTAATATTTCATTTCGAAAATAATTTTAAAAATAAATCTTAGAATATGGAAGTCATGTATAGTTCTCCATACCGATATTTTATACTATTATAAAGATATTCCACAATAAGCATTACTGTTAACGGTAGATCTCTTTTTCTCTTATGAAGGTCAATATTAGCGGATACTTCCCTCCATCATTAGTAAGTGTGAAGATTACAGATATTGATGTAGATTGTCGTAGGTGTTGAGACCGTCTTCGTTGCTTATGAAAGATATTCACCTACTTACAAGTGTAAATTTACTTGAATAAAGAAGTAGTACATGTCTTACATGACATGTATGCAATAACGGATTTGCCAAAGAAAGTAAACAGTATTAAATAATTACAGATTCGATTTCACTTCTAAGATTAATAAAGTTTGTTTATTGTAAATTTACATTTATGTTAATACAGTTGAATTATTTGTTACGTTTGGTTTAGAAGGAGTAATACTAAAATTATTTACGTCCTTATTAATTTTACAGGTTAAGCAAAATTTGACGTTTATTTTGACATAAAGGATTGCGCAGAATACTCCTTAATGTTTGCGACTGCGCAAAAGTCACAATACAGTTCAGAAGATGAACAAAAGTATTTAATAATTTTGATGAATTATGGAGCAGACCTTGCAAAACCTTTCATTATTAGAAGCAATTTATTTTCCACGTTTAGGTAATGTGTCAAATTAATATTTTACGCTAATATAAAGATATTACAAAATGAGTATTACTGTTAAAGGTAGGTCTCTTATTCTCTTATAAAGGTCAATATTTGCACACAATACTCTCCACCATTAGTAAGTGTAAAGATTACAGATATTGGTGTAGATTTCTGAAGGTTTTGAGAACATTTGGGTTGCTTTTAAAACATATTCACGTACTTGTAAGTTTTTTTTACTTTTTTTATTTTACAGCACGCTTCATTACAATTGTATAATACTACATGCTAAGATTTTCCTTATTTGAATAACAATGTCTTTATATGCATTTTGGCATGTAAGATGTTTACATGCAGACTGCCATATAAATGTTTTGTTTTATTTCTTTGTGTGTGTGTGTGTCTTTATCTTAAATTATCAAAGCTGAAATATTTGTTAGACCTGAAATATTTCGTAACATAGTTGTGTTAACTGCTAAGAAATAGATGACATACCATCAAAAGAAGAGTATAGATACTAACATTTGTTACTAAAATACTGAGTTGTTTCTTGATCTGTAAGAACCAATCGGCTGAAGCACGTGCGTGGTAGCCGATACCGAAACGCTAATTTACACCTAACAATTGCTCTGGCCCTGCGCTTTATGGGAAAGGAATACGTTATCCCTGTGTTGAGCTGCTCTAGCCACGCAATAATAAGTAATATTTATTACTTATAGAATTATAACAAGCAGTTTGTAACATACAGTTGTAGAGAATCTTTACAAAACAGCTGGTCTGGGAGCAGGCAGTACTCACAGGATAGAAATACAGTACAGTGAGCAATTTGAGAAATTTATCGATTAAAAACATCTGCTTTTTAGGAGAATGGGTCAGCCAGAAGACTAAAATCAAGGAAAGCTTCCTTAGAGATGTAGACATCGAACTCCAGAGGATTACCAACGAAAAAAATGTCTACGTTTTGGATCGCAACTGCAGAGAAAAGCGTGAAAGATGCTCAACCAAATAAGTACAGGTGTGGCTGCCGCTAAGTCAAATATAAGTAAATGGGGCCTTAAAGGTGTGATTGACAACGAATGCGAATGAGGGAAGCCTGAAGGCACCAAGCAGTGTACAGACTGGTCTGCCGGAATAGTGCAGCCACTTGCACACTGAAAGACATGTGGAGTGCAAGAAAAGACGATTATTGCCGCTGACAGTTTTCGGACCAGAATTTGTAAATATGTTCGAACACAAGAAAGTAAAAAGTAAGAACGTCTTTGAAATATCTACCGGACTGTTTGGGCGTGGTGCAATGTTTACATTCAAACCAAACGTTTCAGCAGCAGTTTCAAACCGTTCAAAACGTTGGTTCAGTTTCAAACCAACTGGCTGCCATCTTCAGTGGATATTCGAGTCTATGTAACGCGGGGAGTCGTACATCAGGCCCACAGTACTGTGGGGAAGGGTCCAAATTACTGTGAAGGCCTTCAGCACAACACTGTGGGCCTGGCGTACGACACCCCGCATTAGGTAGACTCGAATATCCAGTGAAGATGGCAGCCAGTGGTGCTGCTGAAACGTTTGGTTTGAATGTAAACCTTGGACCACGGCCAAACAGCCCGGTAGGTATTTTAAATACAACTGACACCGACCGTGAAAGCCTTAGAACAATATTAGTAAGAAAGTCTGTTTCTAGGTAACGTTGTGCCCAATAAAGAAGAACAGCGATCTTAACGTGGACTTGTCGTAAATTTAGTTATTCTATGAGTGACGGGAATATAAAGTATGTTGTCTTCAATAGTAAATAATATATACTATAAATTGTAAGCCGCAAGATGGATTGTAATGCATGGAATAATACTGCTACGACAATTACACGTAATGCTTTCAAAAATGCTCCTTGATTAGTCCAGCGCTGCAGCGTCTGTGTCAACGTCATTCCCTAGCATCCAGATTGTTCGAGCTATTATAACGTGTAAGTAACGGCGCTTATGTCGGCGTGTCCCTAGGTGTACAGAAAATTCCGCGGGGTGTATATAAGCGTTTACGGCCGGCTTAGAAGTTAGTGACAGTTGGCGATTTGATCGGTGCGGATCAAGTGATTTTTGCGGATTAGTGGAGAGTGATTATTGTGTTAATTTGTGCGGTACTGTAATGCGGTGACGTTATTATTACGTGTGGAAAAATTTAACTTGACTTACGCTATGAGAATACCTTGTTGAATTCAAATTGTTGTTTGTTAGTAATTAAAGTTGGTAATTAGTGATTCCATTGTTGTCTGGTATTTTGTGTCTACTGTACAAAATTTGAATAGCCTACTATTGAAACATTATAATTCACAAAATAATAAAAACACATTCTTGTAAAAAGTTTTTATTTTATTTGTTGTAACAGGCTATTTTTTTTATTACAAACTGTTTATTTATGACAATGAAAGCTGGTAATTAGTGATTTAATTGGTGTCTGTTATCTTGTTTCCCACTGTACAATACGGTGATCCGTGAGACCGTCGCAACAATACGTATACGTTGCATTATTGTAAAATCTTTTTATTTTTAAAAGGTAATCGAGCAGGGCAGCAGTAGGGGAGTCTTGTTGAAAACAGTTTCTTCTTCTTCTTTCTAATTCAATTACACTAGACGAGTAAGTTATTGTGCGTGTGTATCCACTGACATTAATATGGCCTGCAGCTAATGTAAAATCGATAACCTCGAGTCGATATGGAACGCTAAGCTAAACACTAGACAAATACGGTTGACTTACTGCAGCCATTGCTTTTCCATTTTTTAGTTACGGAGTAACACACTGCTGACTCTGCTGTATCAGCTACATTGATATCTCGTTATTTGGACCGGGAAGTGATGTTATATAAAGAAATATTGTTTGTATAACCCGCGGTCGCGGACACAAATACCCGCAAACACAAACACACACGCACACAAAGAAATGGGAATAACCTTTATTTGATGGACGTAATTTATAGTAGAGCACGCTGCTGGGAGCTGACAAGCTGAGCCCTCGTTGAACAGCATCATCCCAGCCACAGCAACCCACTGTAATGGCAATAAAATCTTTGCACAACCACCGTTCCGCCCCTATTCACATACCCACGTGAACGCTGCATTATACGTTCACATGCAGACATACACACGATCCCTAACCTCACATTTATGCATACGGAATTCCATTTTCGAAATTGTTGTATTGTGTTTTACTTAGACGGAAGACTTCTTTCTCAGCTGAAGTGATAGCTTAAATGTTTGTAGTAGTTCATCTTAAAATGCTTTAACTTTTTTTTAACGATTTATATTTTAAGATGAACAAAACATTTATAACATTTAAATGTGAATGTTTGCTCAGCGATTCTCTATTGTTGCTAATCCAGTGTCTTTACATCTAGTTATATTAACGATTGAAGATTATGAAACAATAAAGACACCGGAATCGTAGTCCATACACAAACGACAGTATACGAACTTATAAGATGGTGTGACGTAAAACTCCACAATATTCAAAATGACGATGGATCTTCAAGAACACTAATAAATTATGCACTGAGTCACGTAGTACAAAAAAGTGATAAATAAGGTGTGTGAAAAATCGAAGATAAATTAGCTGTGTTGCGTAAGATACCCAATAGGTACCAGCAAAACTTTAAAGCAAAATTATAGTTAAAAAATTTTAAGTAACCCATCTGGTTCTGTGTGTATAGGAGTGCTGCCGTGGGATTATTGATTACAGACAAATTACATTAATTTCTGCGTTAAGAACAACACTAAACTGGATTTTAACACAGGTGCTATGCTTTTGTTTCAACAAACGTTTCAGCTAAATCTAAGACACGATATCCTCAGTCGAGCCACTGAGGTAGTTTCGTTTTTGAAAATAATACATTTGTGATGGTACAGTGAAACAACTTTTAAAATAACCTTCCCAGGAACTACATAGTTAAGCCACGGACCTTCGCTTATCGTGCCGTACTGAGAAGTGGTTTTGGGGGATTATCTACAGCCGTACTGAATACCGTACACATCGGTATCAAGTGTAACCTCTTATTGTTGACTTTTAATTTAGAGGTTGGTATTGTGTAACATTTGAGAGCAGAGGGAAATGTGTGAACGGCGGATTTGTAGGTGAATCTACTCAATACAAGTTGAGCAAGGCCCTTTCGTTATCTGTACACCTTTGTGTTACAGTAACAAGAATACAACGCGCGCGCGCGCGCGTGTGTGTGTGTGTTAATACGGAACTTGTTTTTAACAGTGAAAGCTTATCGTCGAGATCAATTTTTGTCTTGTTGTTGTTGTTGTTGTTGTTGTTGTTGTTGTTGTTCTTCTTCTTCCTCTTCTTCTCCTGTTCAAGGATTAGATTATATAAACCTGTTCCGGCACCCATCTCATCCTCGGACGACCCACGTCTCTGCTACCACTGGCTTTATAGTTTAGTGCCGCTTTCGGCAATCGATCCTATGTCATCCTTTGCAGATGATACCACCATTGTCCTTTGTAAATTGAAATAATTTCATTTGTGTTTTTTACTTTAAGTTCTGCTCTGATATCTTCATTCCTTATTTTATTTTGAAATGTATAATTTTAATGTATTTCGAAGAAACCGCATTTCATCACTCTGAATCTTGCCGCTTTCCTTTTTTGTCATGACCCACGCGTCACTTCCTTAAATCAATGTGGGTATTGAAAATGTTATAAAATTTAATCCTTGTGCTGTGTCGTGTTTTATTTCTAAGATTTCTATGAATTGTACGTCAAATAATCAATTTTTAGATGACTAATTATGAAATTCTTTGCAAAAGCTTATCATCGAGATAAATTTTCTTCTTCTTCTTCTTCTTCTTCTTCTTCTTCTTCTTCTTCTTCTTCTTCTTCTTCTTCTTCTTCTTCTTCTTCTTCTTCTTCTCAAGGAAATAGGTTATATAAACCTGGTTCGCCATCCATCTCATCCTCGGACGACCCACGTCTCTTTTATAGTTCTGTGCCGCTCTCAGCAATCGATCCTCTGTCATCCTTTGCAAATGATCCCACCATTTTCTTCCGTAAATTGAAGTAATTTCATGTATGTCCTTTATTTGTGCGTGTGTGGACGCGCGCCCATGTAACCTGCCTATATGTAGTCTATAACCGATATGAAATCAATAAAACGGAATTAATAAAGGAGTCTGAGACATTGACATATGTCAACTCTGCAGACGTTGCTTTTCTTCGATTGTATTACAGCCAGACAGCGGATGTAAATCGATATCTCGTTACTCAGACGGCCAAGTGATGTTGCATACAGAAATATTGTTTTCGTTCAGTTCACTCACTCACACACAAACACACACATAAATAAACTATATTTTTATACAATAATGAATCTTTCACTTGTGAACTTACTTGTCTTTTCTCGTCGAACGCGTTTCGGCGTAGTGTTCGCCTTCGTCAGCTTAGAGACAGACTGCCAGACTTTGTAACGGTTATTGCTTGGAAAGTATAGTGGGGGCGGTGTGTGGAGGAAGGGGATTGGCGCGGGGATCCAAATTATTGTTTGTTTTTTGTATAATTGTGTCAAAAAATGTATGTGATTTATATTGTAATTGGTCGTTAAGTATGTTGTTTGGTTGTGTTGTGTGGTGTTTGTATATTTCGTATTGTTCTGTTTTGTTGAGTTTTCGACCTTTGGGTAAGTAGTAATATTTCACGATTAGTATCTATGTTGGTGTAGCTGTGGTTTTGTGTGTGTATGTATGTGGCAAACGCGGAATGTATATTGTTGTTGGATAAAGCTTTTAAGTGTTCAGAGTAACGGGATGAAAAAGATCTTCCCGCCATGTAGAAACTATTGCAGTTATTACAATTTAATTTGTAAACACCTGTTTTGTTGTATTTCTCTATGTTCGTGTTTGTATCATTGATGTGTTTTTTGATGGTATTGTTAGTTCTGTATGCTATTTGGTACTTGTGTTTTCTATATGTGTTGGCGAGTTTGTGTGTGTTGGAGTTATGGTGTGTGAGTGTCATGTATTTATTGTGTTGTGTGTTGATGGTATTTTGTGTTTTGTTGTTTTGTTTTTGATGCGTTTGTGTAGTTTGTTTATTAAATGTGAGTGGGGAATACGTAAGGGGTGGTAAAGATGGGCGAGCGGAGTTGTTATGCTAAATCTCGTTTGGGGCCATTAACACAAGGCGAGCGGAGCTCTACAGCTGTACAGTAATTATAAAATGTTTACCTGGCCGAGCGGAGGTGTCGCGCGCCCGTCTAGTCCAGCGGCAACAAATGACCATTGTGGTTGTTTTTGATAGTTCATCTTCTTTTTTCACAGCACTAAATGATTTGTGCTATTTGTGTCTACAGCGCATTGTATTGGTGATTTTTATGCGCCATTTTACTCCCTATAGTTATGTGTAACAGCTGTAATTTGTTTTCACGAAACATTTACTATTTTCGGTTTTCTAAACATCAAAAATAGAATTTCAACTGAGTCTCTTATTATATTAAACAATACTTAAACGTTTATTATTTAGAAACGTACGTGTAAATTATAAAACAGAGTTATCAATAATAGTTGTTTTGTGTGGCACTAGGTCCTTAATAAGCAAACCCTCTTCGGTTTTTGTTAATTGGAAACTCTGCCTAACAGAAAAAAACGGTTCAAAGTTGTAACTATCTTTTCATCAGTGTGACATTACAAGTTAGTCACAGCATTTATTTAAAAAGAAACTATTAGCGATCTATTAGCGTAGCAGACGTAGTATCAGTAGCTTTATTAGAAATCTGAAGACAGCGGTTTGAAGTCGCCAAAATGTGTATAACCTAAGGACCAAGTAAGTGAAAAAACTTCGGAGGGTCGCAGTGTACAATCCTATTAACCCAACAACTAAAGACTATGCATTTCAACACAAACATTGGAAAAATTGTAGCAATAGACCTATTGTACCGCTATGCATTTCAACTTATAAATTTATAATCACAGATGATATCATGGAACAAAGTCCCATACGAGCTGTGAGAATGAGCGTTATAGTTTGTATGTGAAGCTACTCAAATCAAAAGAACTACTCAGTTAGTTGGAAAAGTAAATACAAATCTTAATAGACCGGTGACGACGAGCGGAGTTGACGTCATCTCTGCGTGCTCAGTAACCAGCATAAACGGCTTCGTGTATTCGGATACAATTATAGAGAAAAATGTATAGGTCCGTCAAAAACGTCGACGGATTCTGGAGAGCAGTTATGAATTATAAACCCAACAGCTGGCACTAGAGCTGATGTAGTTTGTCAGTGAGTCGAGGAAACGTCAGTGGGTAATTACGAGCCACGATATGTTTATACTGCTTATAAAATGTACCGTTATGATTAGTAATTAAGTATAGAGGGAAAATCATTACGTCGTTGTGGTAGGCAAGATGCGAAGTAGCCTTGTGACGTCGGTTGAACCACCCTAGTTTGAAGGCGGTTGGACGAAGCAACCGGTTTGTTGTGATTGCTGCTCCTTTCAAGATTCTGTTAGATTATTCTCCTGCACCTTGAACCTCGTCGTAAACTACATTACCTAACATTTGACGTGCCTCATTATATAAGGATTGTCAGCAATTGAGTCAGTTAAAGTTTTGAGAGTTTCGGTGAAATATGTCAGCCATAACAGAACTGGTAGTTCAGAGTGTAATCGGTGCGGTATTATGTAACAGCATTTAAAAAACAGACAAGCGTCATTGTTATTTACGAGATGCGCATATTGTTATATGCGCAGATATCATTCTTTTTTATAACAATTAATAAAATATGTTACGACGGTCTCTCTGATCGTCGTATGGCACAGTGGAAACGAATCCAATACCAATGAAGTCACCAATCACCAGCTTGAATTAATCACAAATAAAACTTTGTAATTAAAACGTTATTCAACAAGATTATGCGCGTACAAAAATTTAAGTTAAATTTGTCCACACTCGTATGTGCGGAATATAATAATATTTATAGTATCTACTTTTTTTAGTGTAGTGCGATTTGGATTATAATAATAATAATAATTATTATTATTTATATATGTATAACTATTATTGGTTTGTACTTTTTTTACAAAACCAATAATACGAACAAAGTAATACGGATATAGTAAAAGTTCAACAACTAAAACTTCTATAATACCAGTGTTTTGTTTCATAAACGTATTATGTGGAACGTTCATGATTAGCGATTTCTCTGGTGCTCAGTAATTTATTGGAATATTCAGATTGATGACAATCGCGTAACATGTCAAGTAAAATTATATTCATGCGTGCTCCCTACCACTGAATTAGTCTGCAAACACCCTGAAATCAATGACAGGGCGTCAATAAAGGACTCACTAAACGTTAGACAATATGGACGTGTTGCCGGCTTTGCTTTGATTGCGTTAGATTCAAACCACAAGACCTTGCTACATGAAGCAGACTGATATGTTGTTACTAAGACAGCCAAATGATGTTGCGTACAGAAGCAAACGTTGGGATTTACAGATTCACACACAAATGTGTAAAACTATAAAGTTAACTGTGACGATCTATGCTATATTGACGTGTCCCAGTGTTCTGAAGTTGTACGAGTAAAATGACTCACAATAAACAATAGTCATCTTAGCTTCAAAAGCCGCACTATTCCAAAAGAAACATTCCATCCCACCCCTGTTTACACACAAGGCGAACGCGGCAAACCAGCTTACATGAAACACGGACAATCTCCTACAGTCGCGCAGATGGCATTCTTTTTTTATAACAATTAATAAAAAATTGTTACGACGGTCTCTCTGATCGTCGTGTGGCACAGTGGAAACGAATATAGATACCAACGAAGTCACTAATCACACCAGCTTTAATCAATCAAAAATTGTTACGACGGTCTCTCTGATCGTCGTATGACACAGCGTAAACGAATATAGATACCAACGAAGTCACTAATCACACCAGCTTTAATCAATCAAAAATTGTTACGACGGTCTCTCTGATCGTCGTATGACACAGCGTAAACGAATATAGATACCAACGAAGTCACTAATCACACCAGTTTTAATCAATCAAAAATTGTTACGACGGTCTCTCTGATCGTCGTATGGCACAGGGGAAACGAATATAGATACCAACGAAGTCACTAATCACACCAGCTTTAATCAATCAAAAATTGTTTTGACGGTCTCTCTGATCGTCGTATGGCACAGCGGAAACGAATATAGATACCAACGAAGTCACTAATCACACCAGCTTTAATCAATCAAAAGTTGTTACGACGGTCTCTCTGATCGTCGTATGGCACAGTGGAAACGAATATAGATACCAACGAAGTCACTAATCACACCAGCTTCAATCAATCAAAAATTGTTACGACGGTCTCTCTGATCGTCGTATGGCACAGCGGAAACGAATATAGATACCAACGAAGTCACTAATCACACCAGCTTTAATCAATCAAAAATTATTTTGACGGTCTCTCTGATCGTCGTATGGCACAGTGGAAACGAATATAGATTCCAACGAAGTCACTAATCACATCGGCTTTAATCAATCAAAAATTGTTACGACGGTCTCTCTGATCGTCGTATGGCACAGCGGAAACGAATATAGATACCAACGAAGTCACTAATCACACCAGCTTTAATCAATCAAAAATTGTTACGACGGTCTCTCTGATCGTCGTATGGCACAGCGGAAATGAATATAGATACCAACGAAGTCACTAATCACACCAGCTTTAATCAATCAAAAATTGTTTTGACGGTCTCTCTGATCGTCGTATGGCACAGCGGAAACGAATATAGATACCAATGAAGTCACTAATCACACCATCTTTAATTAATTACAAATAAAACTTTTAATCAACACGTTATTCAACAATATTATGCGCGTACTATAATGTAAGTTAAATTTGTCCACACTCAATAATAATGTCAACTATTAGAGTTCCATACTAACACTTCGCCGCACTTGAAGTCAATCCGCACTAAGGAAATCGCTCAACACAACTGAACTGAGCTGTGGATTTTTGTAGGTAGCGCACGTCTTCTAGAATAAACTTGCTCTCCTTACTTCACGCCACTGTGGAACGTATATCAGTGCCTTGTCTGAGGCTACACCTGCTTGATTAGCAGAGAGGACGGGTAGAGGACGATATCGGCTGTTCGAGGCGCTTAACTCGTTTCAATATATTTGATTATGGTGTTATTTGACCAACAAGAATCACAAAAAATAATTTAGATCGACTGATAAAAGTTAATTTTACTTCCGTGTTCCTTAAGGAAATGGAAGTATGGTGATGGCAAAAAAAAACGTGTTCGAGATTATTGCAGATTCTGATTGTACTACACTCAAAACATGAAAAAAGTCGTTTTTCGAAAAGTGTGTGTGTGTGTGTCTGTCTGTCTTAGATTTTTTTCTATGGCAAACGATAACAGCCGCAAATTCAAACAGAATAAAATAATTTTTTGCATACAGCTCTGATTTGTAGAGTACTCGCGACCTATTGTTTTTGGTGAAGATCGGTTGAGGGAAAGGGGTAGTTTACCAGCACAGGTTTTTTTTTATCAAGGGTAATTTTGTTTGTTTGGCAAACGATAACAGCCGCAAATTCAAACAGAATCAAATAATGTTTCGCATAGAGCCCTGAATTGTAGAGTTCTCAAGATCTGTTGATTTTGGTAAAGATCGGTTAAGGGGAAGGGGTAGTTTACCTGCAACGTTTTATGTTTTAACAAGGGTATTTTCTATGGCAAACGATAACAGCCGCAAATTCAAACATAATCAAATAATATTTTGCATACTGCCTTCAATTGTAGAGTTCTCAAGACCTTTTGTTTTTGGTAAAGATCGGTTAAGGGAAAGGGGTAGTTTACCTGCAACGTTTTATGTTTTAAAAGGGTATTTTCTATGGCAAACGATAAGAGCTGCAAATTCAAACAGAATCAAATAAGTTTTTGCATACAGCCCTGATTTATTGGGTACTAAAGACGTATTGTTTTTGGTGAAGATCGTTTTAGAGAAAGGGGTAGTTTACCTGCCACGTTTTTTGTTTTATCAAAGGTATTTTGTATGGCAAACGATAACAGCCGCAAATTCAAACAAAATCATATAATATTTTGCATATAGCCCTGAATTGTAGAGTTCTGAAGGCCTATTGTTTTTGGTGAAGATCGGTTAAGGGAAAGGGGTAGTTTACCAGCAACGGTTTTTATCAAGGGTAATTTTTTTCTATGGTAAACGATAACAGCCGCAAATTTAAACAGAATCAAATGATGTTTTGCATACAGCCCTGTATTGGAGAGTTCTCAATACCTATTGGTGTTGGTGAAGATCGGTTAAGGGAAAGGGGTAGTTTACCAGCAACGTTTTATGTTTTAACTTGGGTTGTTTTTTTTGACGAACGATAACTGCCGTAAATTCAAAGAGAATCAACTAATGTTTTGCATACAGCCCTGAATTGTAGAGTTCTCAAGACCTATTGTTTTTGGTGAAGATCGGTTAATGGAATAGGGTAGTTTACCCGCAATGTTTTATGTTTTATCAAGGGTGTTTTCTATGGCAAACGATAACAGCCGCAAATTCAAACAGAATCAAATAATTGTTTGCATACAGGCCTAAATTGTAGAGTACCCAAGACCTGTCGTTTTTGGTGAAGATCGGTTAAGGGAAAGGGGTAGTTTACCAGCAACGGTTTTTTATCAAGGGTAATTTTTTTCTATAGTAAACGATAACAGCCTCAAATTCAAACAGAATCAAATGATGTTTTGCATACAGCCCTGTATTGTAGAGTTCTCAATACCTATTGGTGTTGGTGAACATCGGTTAAGGGAAAGGGGTAGTTTACCAGCAACATTTTATGTTTTAACAAGGGTAATTTTTTATATGACGAACGATAACTGCCGTAAATGCAAACAGAATCAACTAGGTTTTTGCATACCTTTTTGAACTAAAGAGAACTCAAGGTCTGTTGATTTTGTTGAAGATCAGTTAAGGGAAGGGGTAGTTTATCAGCAACGTTTTATGTTTTAAAAAGGGTAATTTTTTTTATGACGAACGATAACTGCCGAAAATTCAATTGAGAATCAAATAATTTTTTGCACCCTTTCCTGAGTTGTAGAGAGCTCAAGGTCTATTGATTTTGGTGAAGATCGGTTAAGGGAAAGGGGCAGTTTACCTGCAACATTTCATGTTGTAACAAGAGAAATGTTTCCATGACGAACGATAACTGGCGCACATTCAAACAGAAACAAATATTTTTTTGCATCCTTCCGTGAATTGTAGAGGACGGAAGGTCTGTTGATTTTGGAGAAGATCGGTTAAGAGAAAGGGGTAGTTTACCTGAAACATTTTATGATTTAACAAGAGTAAAGTACTTAGTTTTTATAAATAAAGTATCCTGATAAGAAGCTCATAGTAATCCACTGTAGAAACGTAGATGAAATATCTATAAATGAAGAAGTTAGGTGAACGGGGTGGGGGTAATTTTCTATTATTAAAAATTATAGTTGAAGGTGTAGGGGAGAATTTTTTATATGTGTACTACGTTATCGGCAACAAAGAAGTAGTTTTTTGTTAAAATTGCTTCCCGGGCTCTTTAGCCGTAGTCCAATGTTTTCTGCAAAACCAGACTTTTCGGCAGTGCCATCGACTGCCATCATCGGTGAAAATCGAGTGCGAAAACGTGAGGTGGTATACGTTAGTGACCACAGTACTGTGGTTAATGCTGAAGCAATAAGTAGAAAGATGTAGTTTCTATGGAAATATTTCATTTCGAATATGATTTTAAATATAAATCTTAGAACATGGAAGTCATGTATGGTTCTCCATACCGATATTTTTAAAATATGATATTAATTTTAAGCAATGTAACTTACACGTACTGGGAAAACAGCTCTGTGAACAGATGACAGTTTTTAATTATTATTAAATACCACGGGTTAAAGTGATTCAAAGGATAAAGGGAAGAAAGTTGGAAGCTGTTTGTGAGAGTGTATCAGCAGCTGCGATATTTAATGAATAATTCACTGCTGTACTGGCAGCTGCTGCGGCTGACACAGACATCGTGATGTGCGAGGGCTTGTCTTATCTTTTAAGCCATGGAATAACTTATTTTTGGTTTTCCCAAAATAAACTACAATACTATGGCTGTTTAGATTTTTATACAGATTTCAAATGATATGTAGTATTATACACAGAACACTTGGAAATAAGACAAGGAAAGACACCAAGACACAATTCTATAAAGTAATGGCGACGCCTGTTTTAACTTATGGAAATTAAACTTGGACGATGGCGAGAAATGATTAACGAAGAATACAAACAAGTGAAATGAAGTTCTTAAGGAAAACCAAAGGTTGCACCCCTTAAAGATCAAATACGGAATGAAGATAAAAGAACTGAGCTAAATGTATATTCTATGGCCAGCGGAATAAGGGAAGGATAAATAAAATGGAGGCAGCACATCGAGAGATTGGGAAATATGAGGCTACCTAAACAAGTAATACGATACAGATTTCAGAGAAGACGTGATACATGTAGACCAAGAAAAAGATGGCTTCAGTGAAGTCGGAACACGCTGTAAGCTTATACCTTGACGTGGAGGAGAAGGAGGAGGAGGAGGAGGAGGAGGAGGAGGAGGAGGAGGAGGAGGAGGAGGAGGAGGAGGAGGAGCAGAAGAAGAAGAAGAAGAAGAAGAAGAAGAAGAAGAAGAAGAAGAAGAAGAAGAAGAAGAAGAAGAAGAAGAAGAAGAAGAAGAAGAAGAAGAAGAAGAAGAAGACTATGAACACCGTAAGGAAATTCTTTCATTGACCTACATCGATTTATAAATTTAATGAGGCATAATTTTAATGGCGCCTTCATTAAGCCACGGAAATAGCTTA
The DNA here is from genome assembly GCA_034769895.1 of Magicicada septendecula. NCBI lineage: Eukaryota > Metazoa > Arthropoda > Insecta > Hemiptera > Cicadidae > Magicicada > Magicicada septendecula. The sequence continues at coordinate 91,072,288 of CM068373.1, forward strand.
AGCGCCAAGTAATGTATGTTGCCTATCGCATATTTTGAATTTTTTGGTACACAGAAAACGCAATGTGGCCGCCCGTGCTTTGCCTCCCACTATTAAACCTGCATAATAATCCTAGAAACTTACTTCCATGGGCGACCCGACAGAAACCTAAAAAACCCACTTGAATTTGTCGTGTTGCCCGGGAATTAAACATGTGACCTTTATCCAAACACTTAATCAAAACAACTTTTACTAAATTCAGATGTTTAAGAATAACAGTATTAATTGTTTGTGGGTTGTTCAAGACAAGGCGTGGGTTTTCCATCTTTTGGTATAACATAGTCAACAGATACCATAAATATGGCGGGAGAAAGTATCAGTTTTATAACAGTTTTTTAAGCATAGCAAAAAAGTCTTGAAACAATATTTTAAGGGGACTTGTAACCGGCTCTGCTACCACGTTAAATTCATTAACTTTGAGAGCCTGTAAGAACCTGTAACAGATATAAGTCTGAAATTTTAGCACGCAGGTAAGCAGCTTGTATACTACAAACGCTACTAAAATTACAAAGATGTCTCAGTTTTCTGATTTTGTATAATTTTTTGTTTTGCTCTAAAAAATTTCATGCAAAAGCATATAGCCTATAATTTTTTTACGTTTTTATTTTTCAATGAAACTAAAAAATTCTAGTAGTGTAGTTATAGGCCTACCTCTATTAACCCAATAACCACAAAAAATTTCAGCTTGATAGTTTATTTGGTTTATGAAATAATGGGTCATTTATTTTAAAAAAATCGATTTTCAGAAAAACGCAGTTAAAGTTTTTAAAAGAGATTTTTATTATTTTGCCTGATTTAAAATAGTTCAGCTCCATATTCAGGGTCTTCATTAATTTTACTTGGTCTTCTAGTTTTCTCTTCATATTTCTAACTAAGTTTTTCCATCATTCATCTACTGCTGTCTTTGCCTCAAAGGATTCCTTACAAGTCAATTTCTTCATTACCTTAATTTTATTTGATCCCTATTTTTTGTAAGACTTGACACTTACTTATATTACCTTCACTTAAGGTGAACACAGCATCATGTGCACCCAAAACCAAACTATCCAGTCCAGCAAATATATTTTTTTGCAAACTATTCAAAATCAAATGTTGAGCGAATCGTTTGCATTCTGTGTACTACCGTGAAAGACATTTTTTTAACAAATTACGATGACTCAGATCAGCAAATATTGGCTTTATTACAGACATTAGTAGTAAATGTTTATTGAAATTCTTTTTCTAATGGTAAAAATTGCATGTCTCTACGGGATTTGTTAAAAGGGAGTTACAGATTTCTACGAAATTGTAACTTCACCCTTTTAAGAAAACTTTTCCTACAATCTCAATATTTTTAAATCATAATAAATTATTATTAAGCGTATTTTCATAAATTTGGTACCAAATTACTCAGAAAGTATTGAAGATCGTTTTAAGACAAAAAGAAAAAATTTTGTTGTCGATTTGCCGGTTACGAGAGCCGTTAAACCAATAGGCTCTCAAAACATAAAGCCAAGAGGGTTTAGAAATATCTAAGGTTTTCACTTCCAGTAATTATATTTATAATTTATTAACTGCAAAATGGAAATGTCCAGTCAAAGGGTAAACTTAGAGTTGTATAAATGGATTAACGCGCCTGCCTACAGACAGCAAACGCAGCCGGCTAGCCAGAGTGACAGAGTAGGATTAATTAAGACACCTACACCTTGTACAAACTCGCCCCCGCACACAATATCTAACAGAACTATTGTGTCCACTATCACATATTATCTCTCTGAATCGGACATATTACAACAGTCCCATACCAATAATGTGGCTGAAGGCAAAACTGATACCATTATCAGTAATCACGGGTATTTGGTTTCTCTGATTAAACCCGCCAGACAGGCAATCCTGTCACTGGCAGTGCCCACACTCATATATATGTTTATGTCTGAATAGATCGACACATAAACGGAAGTATTTCTCATACGAAAGTTCATACTTTTTAAAATTGTTACTCAGTACACACAACGTTATGAAGTAGTGTTACGCAATTATGAAAATTCTCAAACAATTGAGTCAGTCGTTCTACGCGTTTCTCGGTTAGCCCAGCTGTAATGTTTGTGTGCGAACATGTGATGAAAGACAATTACGTGACACTTGTCATGCGTCAACAACAGAGGCTGTTCCAGACCGCACCGGTCGGCGCACTGTGTTCAAGGCCAGACATCGGCACTGTTTCTTGTGGATTCTAGAGCACCTGTAATACGCAGTTTGGTCGACACGTCATCCAGAAAGACAGACAGATTATTCTGGCATCTCAGAGGAGTATAAATATAAGCATAAAGCGACGGTCAGTTCAGTTTATGTTGGACGATTTGTCAAGTGATATCAAGTGGTTGTGGTTATAATTAGTTCGGAATTCTGTATAGTTGACATTATTATTGCGTGTGGACAAATTTAAGTTGAATTACTGTAAGAGTTTATTACGAATTGTTATTTGTGATTTCAATGGTGTTTGTATTTTGTTTTTCCACTGTACCACACGACGATCAGTTAGACCGTCGTAACAGTATACTGTATATGGTAATCAAATGCTAAATTATAAATGTCTAATAGGAGTGTCTTCCAGGAAAAGCATATTATAAGACGCGAACTAGCCTGTGTAGGTGTGTGCGGAGAAAACCTGTTGTTGTTTTAGCAGTATCATTGAAACCGTTTAAGTCGGTTATCAAAGCAACTCTTATCAATCGTAATTAATTTTTTAGCTCCACTCGTAGAGTAGTCGCGTTGTTGCCACTTCCCTGTATCACATAAACAAGGCCCTACAGTGACAGTAGAATGACGACAACATGACTGGTCAGCTTCATTGAAGTAATACGCCGCAGTTGCTTATTGTCAATTCTGCTAATACCGTGTCCTCCTGAGGCAGAATAAAATGTCTTTCTGTCATTTTGATAAAGGAAAAATATGTATGGCATTTTGGCACACATTCATACAAAGTTTAACTGTTCTCAGAACAAAATATCACATCAAAGAGCTCCACACGAAAACGATCGAAGTCCGCGTTATCCACCCGTTGTCATGGAATATTTGTAGTAACCGTTGCAATTTGTAATTTATATCCTACATATTATTATGAACATTAGTCATGAAAGTTATTTACGACAAGTACAAGACATATTCATAAATTTCTAGCAGCGCGCGCGCACACACACACACAACGTAGCAAAACAAATGTCAATATCAATGGTTGTATCTCGACACTTAATCTTCAGTAATTTAGTTAATACACAAACTATACAAATGCCAATCGTGTTTCTAAATTAACTATAGGCTTATTTGTTTATATTTTGTTCCTTAAGGAAATGGAAGCACTGTGATCGCGAAAAAATCGTGTTCGAGATAAGGGCTGATTCTGATTGTACTATCCTCAAAACATAAAGAAAAGTCATTTTCCGAAAAGTGTCTATGTGTGTGTATATGTGTCTATGTGTAGAATGTTTTTTTGTCGAATGATAACTGCCGCAAATTTAAACAGAATCAAATAAATGTTTGCATATCTGCCCGGGTTGTAGAGGACTATTGATTTTGGTGAAGATCGGTTGATGGGGAGGGGTAGATTACCTCCAACTTTTTAAGTTTTAACAAGAGAAAAGTACTTAATTTTGATGAATAAAGTATCCTGAAAAGGTCATAATAATCCACTGTAGAGAGTACATGAAATATTTATAAATACAAATGATAGTCGAAGGGGAAGGGGTAATTTTTCAAAAACTACCTTTCTGATGTCGAATAAAGTACTTCCTTTTTTAGGATAAGATACCTTAGTAATTACATATGATACAATTATTACTCTTGAAAGTGTAAAAATTATTAACGGTGGGGATCGGTTGAGGTGGAGCGATGATTATCTGCGTAGTTCAGTTTCGTTATAAGAATAAAGTATCTATTTTTTATAGATAAATTGACTCAAAAATAAAATTATAATGTACGACTACCCCATAATAACAAAATGATGAAAATAGTTTAAGGGTGGGGAATTTTTTTGTTTAGAAATTATCAAATCGTATTCAAGTAAATGATTTAAATATAAATCTTAGAACACGGAAGTTATATATGAATCTCTATACCGATTTTTAAATGTAAAAGTGGTAACTGTAAGATAAAAATTCTAAGCACCTATCCTAGTTTAGCTTTATAAACACGTGCAAATTTTAGTTTACGTTATGTTTCATTAAGTACATGGGTTGATCAACTTGTGTTTGAAATCAACTTATTAAGAAACACACAGACACAGACACACACACACACACACACACAAAACACTAATTACACTGTAGTATTATAAACTACAACATTGCACTATAATACTACTACACTATAAACTATAATACTGCACCACAAAAATCGTCACTAACAACAAACTATAAATTTTACTACAAAGTTAACCGCTTACACGATACACATCCCACTTCACTCAACTGCCGCTTCGGCCTCAGACGCAACGTTGCACGTTTAATATTCCGGCCTTCTACTAGCGACGGCCGTGCTGCTACACTCAGAGAAAAGTGTTTGTGACTCCTACTCCAGCTGTAGAAAAAATATTCAGGTTAAAGTAGTCAACACTACTTTCAACCTGCCTCAGTTTTCCACCTCCCGTTTACGTTTGCTTCTTACAAATTCTTTTTTTTTATTCATCTTTGATATTTTTTTGGATCTATTTTCTTATAATATGTACTTCATTTTTATAATATGCTTATGTAATACATTGTTTGTGCAGAACATAATTAAATTAATTTAACGTTAATACAACCTACAGTTAGGAATTATAAACTGCCTTCTACAACAGTGACCAATAACAATAACTGGAAATTAAAACATGTTTATTAAAGAATATACAGTAGATACTGTTAATTACAGAAACACATGAACTAATTTAAGGAAGCCACTCAAATTTGTAGTTTCTGTTAACGTATTTGGTAAATATCCTACATGTTTTCGTGATTATCCGCCAGAAATTTATATATTAATTTAGTCGAATAGTCCAGTCTAGAACATATAACGTGGTTTTTATTTTGTCTCTGCAATAAATTCACCCCTGGCTGTATTTGCCCATTGCGATCATACTTCGGTTGGAAACTTTTACTATGATTGCCACGATCAAAACAACAAAGCATGTGTGTGCACCGCGAGCGCGTCACATGCGTGCGCGTACCATAGTGCGTGCTGGAGACAATGCAAGGCGCGCGCTTGCACTGACCCTCAACATGCAGACTGCAAACACGGCATGTGTCGGCTCTAGCGGTGCTGTGTGAGTCTGTACGCGAGGGCGTCACATGCGCGCGCGTTACAGAGTGCGTGTTGGAGTCAATGCAAGCCGTGCGCGCTTGCACTGACCCCAACATGCAGACTGCAACGCAGGACATCTATCCGCCAAACGGCTGTGTGAGTGTGATGCTCGTGCCCTAATCGTAACATTCAAAAGAGTAAAAATACCATGTACCTAGAGTATTTCGCAGTGGGTAAATGAGCCGCGAGATGAATTTATCTGCAGAGACACCGATAGGATACATCTGTAATAATTGCCGGTTTGAATTAAACTAAATAATTTCATTTAATTTCTGTGAATTGCCTAGAAACGAACAACGCATGGTTACTAACAATTTGAACAATGAAAATTTTAATATTTTGTTCTTTTCTAAAAGCTTTACTATGATACAAATAGTGAGAATTAAGTACTACATTCTTTAATTTACAGGCTTTAATTTACGAAGAATTATAGTAAGACATGCCCTATAGATCCCTGTTTCATGAGAGGGTCATCATTCTCATATGTCTTTAGTTCAGATACAGCAGCAAAAGAGTTTGAATCCCCCATCATCCAGATAGTATGTAATCTGACATTGTATCACTGGGGCAGAGCGACTAAAAATATCTACGGCACCAGCAACTTCCATACCTCTACTAGCACGACTGTAATTGTTTTGACACTTGTCTAAGTGTTCACCTTTTTACTCGTTTAGGACATATACAGTTATTTGATTTTATTGCAGCATCTACAATCTTTGTAGTGTCACCAATTGTGGATGTTATCACTCCATTATGTGATCTGCGGCCTCGCTTCTCCTACCATCTAGTGAAATAGTCGGGTCTCGAGAATTAGAAACACCCTGATCACCCTCCCTCCGCCCAACACACACACACACACACACACACACACACACACACACACACACACACACACACACACACACACACACACACACACACACACACACAGAGTATGGATGTGTTCACGGTATGTATATACATAATTATACATATGTAGATGTTTTTACGCTGAGATTTTTTATTATATTTTAAGAAAACATCTCATTAATCAAATTATAAAATCATTTTACAGTGTTATTATTTCATCATCATCATTACCATCATCTTCTAGGATTAAACCAACGATGGTTTGTTCCGGTCTTAAACAGGCAAAGATTACAGCTGGTCACTCCAGCGCTTCCTCGGACGTCCTACACCTCTCCGTCCCTTCGGCTTATAGTTCCATAGTTGTTTGGGGATGCGGCAGTCATCCATTCGGCAAAGATGTTGCCACCAATTCAGCCGATACTAAGCAATTCTGTCGAGTATACCAATTCCTGCCGTATATCTGTGTTTCTTCTATGATCGTGGAGAGTACACCCTGCCACGTGCCTAAGAAATCTCATTTCATCCGCTTGAATGTTACTGGTCTGGCCTTTGGTTAAAATCCAATTCTTAGACCCATAAACAAGTGTGGGAAGAGCCATAACCTTGTAGAATTTTAGGCGCGTGTCTTTTCTTGCTGACTTAAGAGTTTGCCTAATGGTCCCGCACATAAGGTTGAACTTACGCAACTTATTCACCACGTCGTTGTTTGTATTATAAGACACACTGTAGCCCAGGTATTCAAAATTGCTGACTTGTTCCAGGACAGTACTATCTACAACAATTTTGGCCCGTACGGGATCAGTTCCACGAAAAACCGTCACCTTGGTCTTAGGTGTGAATATATGTAATCCAGAGTCTTTGCAGATTCGATTAAACAAATGTATACTCTATCTATCTGCAACCTGTTTTCAGAGTCCGACAGAATATCTTGATCGTCCGTAAACAACAAAGGGTTAATATTATTTATTATTGTAAATAATTAAGTTATTTTTACATGAATGTTGCAAGACATTGTGTACCTTGTAGTTAGTATATTTCCTGTAATAAAGTGTTGTCAGAAATATATGCCGTATTTTAACTGTTTCCATGTTCCTGTAGTCTTGCGCACCCCAAATGTTGATGGACAGTTTTATCAAACACATCCATAATTTTATTATTGTTACAACGGTCTACTTATCGCAGTACGGTACAGTGGAAAACAAAATACAAGACACCAATTAAGTCACAAATCACCAGCTTTAATTACCACAATTAAACAGTTTGTAATTAACAAGACAGTCTCTTTCAAGAAATCAATAAAATTGTTTACACGCAATAAAAAATGTCAACTGATATAAAACACAATGGTATTATACAATACTACTTCACTTCGACAAACACTCAATCCGCACTAGCGAAAATCGCTCACGTAACTGAACTGACAACTCGGCTGCTATGGCTTTATATACGCCGCGCTGATGTCCAGTACAGCTTTCCCTCCTTACTGCACGCCGGCGGCTTAATGCGTATCTCAAGTGTTCCTGGAACACACTAGAACCACCTACTTGAATGACGCAACACCTTCCACACTGACGGGGGAGTCGAGAATGTTCTCAGCTGTTCAAGCGGTTCGATAGCATACCCGTTACATTATTATATAATTAAAATTAAAACATCTATAATTTTAATAGTAGACGTATACTGCTCAAGTAATGTTTTTCATGTCTGAGGAGCAAAACAGCTTGACAGGACTATATACGTGAAAAAGGGGGTTGGATACTTACTCTTGATCATCTGGTGATGGACAATATCGTGTTCACGAAAGCAAATTTGTCACTTCTTTTGGTAAAACATACAACTCACATACCTGTAACAAAGTAAAGAGTTATTATCTTGTGTTCTTATTTGTTTGAACACATAATGCTTTCACACACACACACACACACACACACACACACACACACACACACACACACACACACACACACACACACACACACACACACACACACACACACACACACACACACGAATATGAATTACGTATGAATGACATACATTTTCACGTGCAGCTTTAAGCAGATCAAATTAATCAACAGTATTTTACGTGGATTATTGACTGAATACAATTTTATACGTAATTATATTATTTATATATGGAAGTTTAATCATAAAGAAATGAAAATCACAGTTATTATCTATTTTCTTACACCTGGTTTTTTATCAGAATCCAAATCACTTTGAATTTTTCATAAAATAAATCTTTCAGGAAGTTCTTCCTGTCACTTTATTTGTTTCTGTTTTTACGCTTAGTTCTGCCGAAGAAGTGTTTGCAAAGGTAGACTCTAGATATACACGACAGCTGAAGTAGAAAAAAACGTAATTACGCAGACTTTGATCTTTTATTTGCCAAGTGGTGATAATGTTGCTGACAGGCCAAATCGCCATAGGCCGGATAACCAATTTCTTTCTGTAACGTTTTAGATGAATTTCAGGATCAAGAATTACATGAAATTGCTTTTCCAGTATTTCTCATAATATTGGACCTGATGATGACACAAGCGCCAAACAAACGCAGCAAGCTTCAGTGGAATACAAAAAATGACTATCGGACTATAAGGCTATAGGACAATAAATGACTCATTATATTTTGAGTATATTTGCCTACTAGCTCTCTTAGCATCAAGAAAATGAGACAGAGGTAGATAGTTTGAGGTCGCGAAGGTTAGGTTTAAATCAATGCCCATAAAACATAAAAGATGGTCAATTCAATTTTAAACACGAAAGAGCTCAGACTCGGTATCAGGATTATCGAGAATGATTGCAAGTTCTGTTACCTTCAAAGAGTCTTTGTGACCTACATACGATATGGAGATCTAAGGAATTGAGGATGAAGATATAAAACTACGGATATTCGAAAGAAGTGTGAAGTCAGTTCTACTCTACGGTTGTAACATTTGGAAAGCGACAAGTTACCGGACTCACAAATTACAGAAATTAATTAATCTACGCTTGATGACTATCCTGTGAATACGTTGGTCAAACGTGATCTCCAGGTTAGGCTCTAGAGAAGGACTAATAAGAAACCCCAGAATGTCATGACTGCGGCGGACAATAAACGCGGAAGGACAAAGCAGGAAAAGAGGTGGGTCGAAATCAAGGCGCTAGCTAGAGACAGGGGAAGTTAGCCACTTTTGTTGCGGTCCCAGACTCTACACAAAAGGAGTTAACGAAGTAAGTAAATAATATATTGTTAGGATGGTCTCACTAATCGTCATACGGTACATTGGAAACAAAATACAGACACCAATAAAGTCACTGATCATCAGTTTTAATAACTCACAATTAACAATTTGAAATCAACAAGTTTATACTCGTACAATAATTCAGTTAAATTTGTATACACGCAATAATAATGTCAACTAAAAGAGTCCCGCTCAATAATTACTTTCCAATAATAACAACTTGAAGACTGAGAAATTGCCCGACGTGAACAGACTGACCGTCGCTTGATGCTTAAATTTATACCCCACTGAAATTCCAGAATAATCTGTCACTTTTTTGCTGACGTGTTAAACGAATGCCTATTACAGGCGCTCTCGAATCCACTGGAAACAGTGCATAATGTCTGGACTTGCACACAATGCGCCGACCAGTGTGGTCTGGAACAGCCTCCATTGTTGACGCATGATAAGTGTCACGTAATTGTCTTACTTCTCAAAGTAGCAATATGTACGCGCACAAATATTACACCTGGGCTCTCCTGGGATGTCCGAGAGACATGTATAATGACACTTTCCATTGTTCGAGAAAGTTCTGTTGCATAACAATTTATTAATTGCTACAAATAAATGCGGGAAAAGATGTCGATTAAATGTCCGAAAGATGGATAAAACGTTAGCATAGAGATGATTTTCCTCATTATAATTTGGTTTTATTTTCAAGTAGTCAACGGAGACCTAAATGAAAATTTTAGAAAATATTTGATTTGTTGAAAATTATGGGGCTTCAAAAAATCGCCTTTGTAAGTCGTGGACGATACGGCGCAACGATATATCGATTCTAGGACTCGCTGCGAAGAATCGAGCACACGACGGAGTATAGTACCACATACTGCGATATATGAGCATGATGTGGCGCATATTAATGTTGTCTAAACATTGACGTAGATTGTGTGGTCAACGAAAAAGTTATACAAAACTAGACAGACCGGTTTTTGCAGGGTTACCAGGAATCAGCTACAAGAATATGTTGTTTGTAAGTAATGATAATGGCGGAGAGTAATATTCACGCTTTAGTTTTGTCTCACAAATTACGGCTTCTCAGTACCGTATGAGTTGGTTGACCCATGGCCGGCTCTAGTAGAAGGCCGGAATATTAAACGTGGCAACGTTGCGTCTGAGGCCTATAAGCATAGTGTAATGAAATAGCTAAAGTGAACATGTTTATATTTTGATTTAATTGCATAGCATTACTAAAATCATGAGTTGGCCTATTTATAGCTAAATCTAAATTGTAGGTCTGTGCGGACGTAGTACTATACGTTTAAGTCGAAGAAATCAGTGAATCGGTGTTAGTCCTAATCAATTAATTTTTGTTCGAATTATTGAATTCGTATCATATAAATGAGTTAATTATTATATGTCTTAAATACGTAATATAACAGTATTTTACATAACTTTTAATTTACAAAAATTGAAGACTTATAAAACTGCTGTTAACCGGTAATTAAAAATGACGCAATTTGATTATTGACATACATAAATTAAGAGATCGGCTAGTTGGCCTCAAATATAAGCTGGTTCCTGTGTTGCCACGATTAATATTCCGGCATTCTACTAGGTTGACATCGTTAGGTTTTCGCATACTATGCAATGGTGGATCAAGTTTAGATTATATTTTGTAAATGGGCTGAAACTTTCCAAAATTTTTAAGAAACCTCCATCTCTCTATATAATCCTCCATTTCTCCATGTCTCCTCCTACTAATCTATGTAATTACGCCTTACTGTAAATATAATTTCGGTGAGATTAAAATACTCTCATGCACTCATCAAAAATATGATCGACGGTCGTTGTGGAAGGAGAAGCCTCAGGAGATCACAAACAACCTCAAGGTTGAAGAGAATAAGAAGAGGGAAAAAAGATGAAGAAAAAGAAAAAGAACAAAAAAGAGAAGAAGAAGAAGAAGAAGAAGAAGAAGAAGAAGAAGAAGAAGAAGAAGAAGAAGAAGAAGAAGAAGAAGAAGAAGAAGAAGAAGAATAGATTCAGTCATCACTTGATCATTGTAAGCTTCTCATATTCTACGAACTTTCATTAGAATATTAGAAAAAGAAAACAATGTTGTAAGTTAAGTGATGAAATTAAATGATGTTTTGTTTACCTTCAGTTGGCTTAATCAGTAAAAACATCAACTGAGAATTATTTCTATTGATGTGAAACATTGTGTGTGATGTTACAAAATTACTAACGTGAAGTAATTCTCTTTACGAGAGTCATTCAGTAATTTTCCTTGTCGTTAAAAAGAAGAACCGGTCTAAACGTTTTCGCGACACTGGGGGAAAATTTTTGTTGGACTGTTGTGGTAACACTGCAAGAGCGTAACATGCTGCAGGACGATTGCAGCTACATATCCATGGCATTAACATAAAATGATGTTCTCTATTGTAAACCGCGTACGGGCATTCCAATTTTGGGACTGCCCAAGCATTCTACATGCATTCTAATGAACTACCTGCTAAAAGAGATGTCATCAATACTGAGAGGTGCTTCCGAACAGTTTTGAAACCCAGAGCTGTCAACAAGTGGAGTAGACCTGAATTGTTAAAAACAGTAGTTTGCATGCTCGGATATTCTCGCCCGCATGTTGCATGTTAGAGATTTTTCCTAACACAATGCATAACAAATTTCCTAACAAATTTGTTTAGCAGACGTTTTAACGTCCACCATGTTCCTTGGTCTTGCGTTTAGAAGTTATTACCTACACCTTGAAACTATTTTGCGGATGGCGGGAGACATTCGTGAACGATGAGCCGGTTATGTAGGAGGCCAGTTCCTGGCTGCAAAAACAGGAACCACTTTTCTCAGATGAGTTTGGATAATAAGTGCCACGAAAGAATATAATAAGTCCCCACGTAGGAATGATAACTACGTATAGAAGTAGTATTCACATGGTTTTATGTAAACGTATTGTTACGCAACAGAACATTCTCGAACAATTTAGAGTATCGTTGTACGTGTCTCTCAGCTATCCCAGCAGAGCACAGCTGTAATGTTTGTGTGCGTACACATTGCTAATTTGTGAGGAAAGACAATATGTACGAGATACCTATTATGTAATTTGTGTAATTGTACGAGACACCTATTATGCGTCAACAATCGAGGGTATTCCAGGCCACACCTGTCGGCGCACTTTGTTCAAGGTCAGACATCGACACTGTTTCTACTGGTTTCGAGAGCGCATGTAATAGGCATTTGTTTAACACGTCATCCCAAAAGTGACAGATTATTTAGGCATCTCAGGGAGGTATAAATTTAAGCATCAAGCGACGATCAGTCAGTTTATGTCGGGCGATTTACTCAGTGCGTCTCAAGTGGTGTATTAGTGAAAAGTGATTATTGTGCGGGACTCTATTAGTTGAAATTATTATTGCGTGTGGACAAATTTTACTTAAATTATTATACGAGTATAATCTTGTAGATTACAAACTGTTATTTGTGATTAATTAAAGCTGGCGATTAGTGACTTCATTGGTGTCTGTAATTTGTTTCCACTGTACCATACGACGATCAATAAGACCGTCGTAAAATTACATTCTTTTATTTATCCAAGTTACCTATTTAGCATTACAAAGTAGGGAAACTTACTTTTTGAATGGATCTTGTAGATCAGCATTAATCAATAAATGTTATGAATATTCTACCTCTGAAATACTGCAACAACTATGTCAATGTAAATTGACAGTATAATTGCAGACGGAGGTCAAGTAAAGTCGTGTTTTGCACAGATAACTTCTGATTAAAATGCCAACAATTAGTGGGTCGACTTGCTGAAACTCTATTCAAGCAAGTGGTGTTGAAGTCGTTTTTGCGTGAAGTACCACTCTCTTACGTTGCATACCAAACAAAGGAGCTAGGTGAGGGTCGACCCACGCAAAACATACATCAGTAAGCTTCTGTAATGAACAGCCCACGATTCAGTACTCGAGTGCAATAAATTTACATTGAATGCCAAATAAGAAATGATTTTAACGCGTTTACCTTAAAGAATAAATTTGTTATTTGTTAAAACGTTAAGAAACAATAAAAAAATTTACATAGCTAACAATACGTAAGTAAGAAGTTAATAAATAGTACTTAAAGAAATAGCAAATAATATCATAACAAACAAAATTACTTATTTATAATTAAATATTCAGTAAATATGAGAAATTAATTTAAGAATGCTGGAATTTATATCTGAGTGTGTAAGTTTTTATTTACTTGTAGAAGGTTTTAAGATTGTTATAAGTGTATCATTTATCCGTTCTTTCCAGTGTGTAGGATTTTAAGCATTGACAGTATTGTAGGCAAAGCAATAGAAAAAGTTTTGTGTGTGCTATACGAGGGTCAGTTGAAATGTTCACGGAGCGACAACTGTAGCTTAACAGTAAAACTAAAATTTTTCATGTGCTGCAAGATTTATATATTTTATATAAACTCCTGTCAATTTCCAAATCTATTTATCAATTTGTTCATTGTTTAGAACGTGTTTAAACTTGACGGGTCATGCGTGTTTTGAAAAACGGACAAAATCATATCGTGGTGTGTTTCTTTGTTAAAAATTGTTTACGGAAATTCAAATCAAAATTGTAAATGTGTCAGGAGATGCTGCAACTTCAAAACCAACAGTTTGTAAGTAGGCACTTGAGTTTAAACGAGGTCGTACGAGCATTGAAAACGTGGTCTCACTGGACGCCCAAAAAATGCAACAACTCCAGTTGCGACAGCCATCTTACACAACGATTTTTCACACCACGTTTTTGAGTTAAACTATAATGCACACACTCATATGTGTTGCCTATGATTTCAGCAACGTCATCCACTCCTCAATCTGCGGTCTTCCAACACCCTATGAATTTTTTCAATAATGTCATTTTTTGTTGCACTTATTGGACGTCCTCTGCTGGGATAGTCTTCAGTGTTTGTACAACCACGTTCAAACTCGAGTGTGCCCCACTTACCGTTGTTTCTAAAGGCACAGCATCTCCTAAGACATTTACAATTTTGTTTTGATTTTTCGTTAGCTTTTTTACAGACAATTCATCACCATACGATGTTTGATTTTGTGCATTTTAAAAACACGCGTGACAGGAAAATTTCAAACAGCTGGTAAAAAGTGAATTAATTGACAGGTATATCTGGAAATTAACAGGTGAAGCACACAAATAATTAACAGGAAATTTTCACGCAAAATATACGTCTTGCAGCACACGAAATATTTTAGTTCTACCACTGAGCTATAGATGTCGCTCCGCGAATTTTTCAACTGACCCTCGTATGTACGTGAAAATGAACATGAATGAGTACATTAGCCTTTACTTTACATATAGGCCCTACACGTGGACGTATTCCATATAACTCTTAAGTTACAGAATATGTTTTCTTCTTATTATGTTAGATTCTAACCTTGTAACCGTTGTGAGATTTAGCATTCTCATCATTTATCTTCCGTTTTATTCTGGCTTTTCTCTCTCAAATCATCTGAACTTTATTATTTGTATTTCCTCTAATTCATCTTTTCATTTCTAGTGTGAAAGTTTTTCTTGTTTTCATATATCCATAATTCTCCAAACTCTCTATAACTTCCACAAACCGTACTACTTCAGCCCCTTGTACCATAGGATCCATTTTATAATCCATTATTATTATCCAGAACCCATAATTATTTTTTACACTCCTATCAATTTTTCTTTATACAGTCAAATATTTAGAGTCATTTACCTTTGTTAACCAATGTCCGGACAAAGATGCCAACGAATCTGCTTGTCGCCAATGGTTTTATACACTTTCTTCAGTTATCTGATTAGTTTGCTGGATTTTAATACAGTGGAACCTTACTAATTCGTCTCCCTTTGTAATTCGTTACTCACTCAAGCTTGTTTTTCTTTTTCTTTATTAACAAGAGAGTAACATATACGCTTTAATTATAGCCGGGGTAAAGTAGAAACGTGCTGCTTCTGGCCGGGGTTCTAATAATAGACAGACGATTGCGGAAGGTACTGGTTCAAAGAATGAGTATTTCCTACTTGTGTATATGGCACAATAAGTGTTGTGTTGTGTTGTTACACCGTAATACGTTCCCGAAAATTCAGTCGGATTGCTGATGCCTGGCAAAGTATTCCGGAAAACGCTCTAAAATCTGCCTGGCATAAGTTACGGCCATCTTAATTTCAGAAACAGAAGGTCTTGACCCCACATCGGAAATGTTAGAGATCTCCTAATCTCTACTAGCATTTAACAGTTTGAATGAAAACGACGTCAATAATTGGTGTGAAATAGACATACCGGATGTAGGCTACGAAATGTTTAGTGGTGATGAAATTGTTACATACGTATTCACAGAACCTACAGAAGCTAATGATGAAGAAGATGACCAGCCAATAAAACCTGCAATCTCTCATAAGAAGGCCATTCAATCACTGAGTACAAGAACCAAGTAGTACGCAAAGCCCAAGATGAAGCAGAACTGCCTAAAGTAATTTCACTGCGTCAAATACATAATTTGGCTCTTGAAAATTACGGCCAACAGAAAAAAAAACAGAAGAAATTACAGGTTTTTTTACAATCATTAAACAAACTTTTTGTTTGCAATTACAGTGCTCAACTTGTTTGAATTTGAAAATTTCCAGCAGTAAATATGTTTGAGCATATAATTAGTACTGTACATTGCTAGTGTTGTAATAAAACGTTTTATATTTTCTTTAATGGGTGTGTTTCTTACTCTCTCACTAATTCTTCACCCTTCGGCTTCGTAGGTGCGAATTAGTGAGGTTCTACTGTACTTTTACATATGAATAATAAAACGCATTCTCACTTTGACACTACACTCATCTCATTGCTAATAAATTTAGTATTTATAAACTTGATGCTAAATGGAATATTATCAGACACGAAAAAATTCAGACGTTACATGAGTAGGATGTAAATTATGGTTTGTAAATTATGGATACCTCTGAAATTCTCATTTACTTGCTACTGCGATACAACATAATTTTTTGCACATCAAACCGGTATTTTCAGATTTGTAATAAGGCTATCGCAACTCCCACTACACTTATAAGATTCTAAAACATTCATCTGAAGCTAAAACGAGTTTACGGTGATTAGAAGTTACCCACTTGTAACTTTGAACCGTTTTTGTCAGTTACAGTGACACATTAAGAACATCGAAGAGGGGTTTGCTGATAAAAGGCCTAACATTTTTTTTCATTTTATTGGAGATTTGTAATCTGTTCGACTAAGCGAACATTGAACAAAATGGCTGACAACACACATACAGGATTGTGAAGAGCTGACCGTTGACAACTCTTCTTGTTTTTGTTTATAGATTAAAGAGATACACAAATTACAAAACTAAATGACAAAAACATGTAAACAAATGAACAAAAATCACTTCCACTTGCTGCTGGCATGCTACAATAAGTTCAAATGTTAAACACTGGGCCCATAATTCACATATACTAGTTGACATTAACACGAATACAAAACATACAGAACAGACATCACAGACATTACAATACAGGTAATGCAGAGAATACATTATTAGTTAAACTAATACCTGAATGGTAAGTCTAACAGTTCGTGCCTTTTTAGTCTATAAATATCTTCACTGTTATCTAACAAATTAATTGCCAGGTGGTTTGGATGCTTTTCTAATTTGGAGATGTGAGTCTTGCAGGCGCATGATTTCTTCTCTCACGGTTGGAACTTTGAGGTCGCGGTGTGTAGAGCTGTTGGAGACAAACCATGGAGCGTCGACTATTGATCTTAAAAGTTTTGGACTGAAAGCTCTGGATAATCTCAATATTACTCGTACTAGCAATACCCCAAAATTGAATACCATAAATCCATACCGGTTTAAGAACTGCTTTATAAATTAACAGTTTGTTGACGAGACTTAACCGTGATTTTCTGCCTATCAGCCAGTAGATATTTCTGACCTTGTAATTAAGTTCAATCTTCTTAGATGTTATATGTTTTTTCCACGTTAGTCTCCTGTCCAGATGCATCCTAAGGTACTTAGCACTTTCAGCTTGCGGTACTGGTTGACCGTTAATTGAGGGCTGTTTTGTTACTCTTACTGTTTTATAAATTATATGAATGTTTTTAAAGGTTGTACGTTATTGTAAACGAAGGCTTAAAATATCCTTTTTTTACTGTTGTTACACACAGATAGAGAGAGACACACATAAATCAGCAAAACCGGCAGTGGACTGTGCGGCTCATATAACGCGGTTGTACAGTGCAGTCATTTGTTACTCTGGACTGGACACACACAGATAACACAGCAGTGGCCAAACAGCGCCAAACTGCAAGCGGATGTGACCAAACCGACCGTTACTAAATGCATGGCAGCAGTTTTCAGTAATAACCGTGTGTATATTGTGCCGTATATAAAACTCGACGTGACAGTACCTGTCAAACAGGTTTTTGCAATACGTAAGAATGAGTAAGGGTAATTAATCTTCCTCAAAGATGTGCACAACTAAGTTCTCAAAATTGTGATGTATGTTCGCGGGCTGCAGATCGGTAACAGCAACTCGGAATTCTGATCTTTCTTTTTTATTTTAAATAAATTTGACCAAAACGAGAACATAGGTTTTGTAATTATGTGGGGACGTCTTTTGGCAATGTTATTTACTAACCTATTTCTGAGTAGTATAAAATTACCCAGACATCCCAATTTCGTTGCGATTTAGTGTTCTTTTAATATTGATCTGACTTTATTTTTGGACAAAAAATAGAACACAAGAAAAACGTTAGATTTTCTTTTTTTCAAAAAATATTTTCTGGGCGAGAACTTGTATGCATTAACAAACGTTCAAGACGGACAGCAAGGTTCTGCAACAGAAGGTCTTGTGTTGATGTTACCTTTATTGCTTGTAACAAGAAAATGCATCTTTAAGCATAATGCAGCAGCTAGCAGTTCAGCAACAGGGTACGATAAAGGTAGACAAAACGTGAAGATAAAATCAAGTCATCAGTAGGAATATATAAATAAAAACGGTCACGGGGATAGATTACTGTCACTACCTATGACAATATAAGACAAAGATGGCGCGGAATTGGCCCTCTCTTTTTCGTCACAGGGGGTAAAACCATGTTTCTCCATCAACATTCGGTTTGTTGTGGTTTGAAGAGTGAAACAGTCATATATATGAAAGTAATAAAACTTTCGTTTATAAGGGTGTAACACACATATATAGGCCTACGTACATATAGAATGCACTACAAACGAATGTAAAAATACCGACACGGGTAGTTCCCATCTTTTAACGCGCGTGATCAGTATGTTTTTGTGTGCAACGGATAATATTATATTTTCAGTGCTGAGAGGAGAGATATTCTCCAAACATTTATGTAAATCACTTAGCAAGTATGTCAGATTCAAGGCTGGCCAAACAAGTCTGGAAGTATAACCTTGTAGGACATAGGTGTGTGGGTAGAACTAGGTAGAGCTAGAGGATTCTTGAACAAGCAGCACCTTGCCTATGCCGTGACGAGAAGGTGACGGTGATTTATACCATCTTAGATATCGTGTTTTCTTCCTATTTTTGGGCAGTGTCAATTTTTGGAGTGAGTGTGTGCGTGTAGTTCAAGCTGCTTTATGTATGTAGAAAAAAATCTATCTACACCCTATCTGAGGGTCAATAAACAATTACTAAACTATCACTACTATCATTTCCACGAAGTATTTCATCATCATCACCAGCACCACTCGAAGGACCTGTTCCGGAACTCATCTTCTTATTGGTTTACCGATATCGCCCTTCCCAGTAGGGTGATAACCCAAAGCAGCCACAGGTAGTGTTCACACCATCTCCTTCTGTGGTCTTCAATCTTCTCTTACAATGATACAATGTTTAAATCGCGTCTAATATCCTCGTTCCTTCTCCGATGAAAGAGAGAACAACCTTTCGTCTCTCTTAGAAATTTCATTTCGGATCCCTGGATCCTCTGCACATCCCTTTTACCAAGAATCCATGTCTCACTAGCATACAGGAATGTGGTGACAGCAACAGTTTTATAAACTATAAAGCAATTTTATAAATATAAAATACCGAAGTCTTTTAGGTGCATTATTATCTTCAGTATACTATAACATTTTCGTCTAAATATGAAAGACAATTATTGGAAATAAACTGTATAAATCAAACAAATATGTTTCGTATCTTTGATATGATTGAATTTAATATTTTATAAAAATCGTTACTCACTCTACGTAGATCTGACGACACTTACTTGATTTTCCTTGTCACATCGTATAATAAACGAATACAGTAGATTTTAATAAGCGAAGTAAAGCGAATTATGAAATCACCGTTCATTAGTACAAATTAAAGATGTCTGATTTGTTGAAGAGGCAACATTTGAATATTAAGTTAATTAGTGTTTCTCTCGCAATCTAGGTAAAGTTTACTCAAGTGTGATGAAATGTAGAATAGTGTTACAAAAATACTCATTAATCTTATTAATTCTAGTTTAGTTAAACAAATTTGGTAAAACAGAATAAAAAACAATTATTAAATCGCCTCTTAAAGACTAGTCGTGTCGTGACGCCGGGAATGTAGCTTAACGGCCCTTCAGATAATAATATATTGTGGTAATAATCGTTCAAGTTAATTGAATATATGACAGTAGTTTGGAAAGTTCTTGGCCTGAAACAGAGACAGCACCCAGGGGTACCAAATGGTTACGATTGGTCGAACGTTCGATTCGTTAGATGGTATACCGTAATGTTAAAAAAAACTGTATTTACAAGTTTGATTGTTGTGATCAATTGAAGGACGTATTCGTATTGTTACGACATTACAGAACCCCCTATGTTTTCTCGAATGTTCCAGTGGAATCCGGCTCTAATGTGTGTGCGTACGTGATTCTCAACGCGTTAGCTAGGTTGTACCAGAAATCGCGCCGCCGCACGCACTGTGTACAAGGCCGCAATCAATTACGTTCTGGTGTTTTCTAGTAGCGTTCTTGACACGCAATATGTATGTTTCTGGATTTTAGGCGGGGTATAAATTCAATTTCTCAGCAACGCTCAGTTTCAGTTTGAGTTGCGATATATTCCAGTGCGGGTCGAAGTATCGTGGCGAACTGTAATCTGTTTTATAATTGTGCGGGGCCATTGTAATACAATCGTGTTTTATATTATTTGACATTTTTATTGCGTGTGAAGAATTTTTATTTGATTTTTTGTAAGATACTCTCTTGTTGGTTACAAACTGTTTAATTGTGATAATTAAAGCTGGTGATTTGTGACGTAATTGGTGTCTTGAATTTTGTTTTCCACTGTGCCATACGACGATGAGTAGACCGTCGTAACAATATGTTTCTGCGATGACCTCCATATTTGAAGAAAATCTTTTTCCAGCGAGCCATGTCTACATATTTGGAAATACAGAAAAACCCGAGGGATTAAAACTGGCAAGCACAGTGTGTGTTACAATTTTTAGCACAATTTATAAACATTTTTTGCTACAATGTTTTGATGAAATAGCACTTTTTCTTTGTTAAATGCAAACGTTTTCCTTAATAGCTTCATTCAGTTGATCCATCAATGCTGTATAATACCCTCCGCTGAAGGTTTTGTCTTTTTACATTCAGTGTTTGACCACGATACCCTGCGAAAAAAAAACAGACGTCACTACTTTTCCCGCTGATGAAACAGTTTCGCCTTCTTTTGATTACTTCCGTCTGCTTCGACCATTGTCACACTATTGTTTTTGGCGTGTACTTGTGAGTACACGTTTTGTCAGCAGTGATAAATCATCGCAGAAACTTGTTTGCATTCCATTTACCATGTTAGAGCACAGCAGTGCATGTTTCAGAGAAATCAAGTTTTATAACAATAACTGATTCCCTGATATCTGCATACGTTATATTCCGGCTTTGATTCAAACTATTGCTTTATATTTAGATTATGCTCGAAAAACAGTGTTGTAAATGCTAAATTTAGGAATGCCCAATGTGCACGAACACATAAAAGTAACAGAATGACGTTTTGTTTAAGTCTTTCGTCAGTAGTAATATGTTTTATATATTAGTTAGTCTACACAAGATACATTAATTTAAAAATTAATGTTCATACTGCATTCATTTTCATTGTAATATGTGTCAATGCGCGTGTCTGTGTGTATGATGTAAGGTGGGGTCAGTGCAAATTATGAGATACAATTACTCTGGATTAAAGCTGCACGTCACTCAAGTGACATCTTATATACTGAATTGATAGTTTTTAATTTAATTAAAAACAACATTTTGCAATTTTTGACACTAACTGGCTTTGAAGGATAACACTTCTTATGGGGTTGTTTAAACGTTAAGATAAAAACGGTGTCTATAAATATCACAATAAAAACACGTATGACACGGTGACATAAGGCCCTACAATATGTAAAATGATGATGAATCCTTGAGAACACTAACGAATTATGCATTAAATCACGTGATAGGCTATAGTACGATTCGTGAAAAGTGTAAGATTAGGTTAGCTCGATCGTTTAAGAAGAATAAAGGAGCTGACGACAAACGAGAGAATGAGCTTGCAAATCATTGGAAAGATAAGTCGTAGAAGATGCTTTGAGGGTATGGGAGTGATAAAATAGAGGAGAGAACGGAATGGGGGAACAGTTAAGGAACGAAAAAACCACTGTGTGTAGTAAAGACAGTAGTAGTAGTAGTAGTAGTAGTAGTAGTAGTAGTAGTAGTAGTAGTAGTAGTAATAGTAGTAGTAGTAGTAGTAGTAGTTGTTGTTGTTGTTGTAGTAGTAGCAGCACCAGCTTGCCTTTAATATAATCTACAACCGATATAAAATCAATAGAGGATGCTGAGCCATTGTGTTATTGTGAGGTCTGCAGACGTTGCTTTTCTCTGAATGTATTTCACTCAGACCACGGGAACATATAAATCATACAGAAATATCATATAGTAACATACAGAAATATCGTTTTTATTCAGTTCACTCTCTCTCTCTCTCTCTCTCTCTCTCTCTCTCTCTCTCTCTCTCTCTCTCTCTCTCTCTCTCTCTCTCTCTTCCACACACACACACACACACACACACACACACACGCGCGCGTTTGAAAAACTACACCGTTTGAATAACCTATACAGTATTCAAACATTATAACCTATATTGATGTTCATTCCGTTTGCGAGGGCTAAATTTTTGACGCGTAGTAAACAGCAATCATCCCACTGCAGGTGGGGAAGCAAACCACCTCAGTAACTGTTGCGCTTCTTTTTTGCATACCAATATGGATCTGCAAGACAAGCTTACACACAACATTCGCATGCCACTATTCTTGTAATAATATTTTCCACTTCAATTTGTGTATTGCCTTCGAGTTACTTTATCCGTTAATTCAATAACCACAATAAAATGTTTAGACGATTGACAACGTTAATTTGTTAAACACAATGTTACTTGTTTTTAGGTCACTGAACTTTACAGAGATGTTTTTCCGCATCTACGTGTGTGTGTGAAGACATATTGTTGAGGTATGGTTAAAAATAATTAATAATTTAAGTACAGGAGCAAACACACACTTTATTGAAGAACAGTTTAGTAGCAAGTATACATACAACGGACACACGAAATACACATTACAAAAGCAGATTTAAACTGAACTTAACTGGTCGAGTGCATCTCCGTTTATATAGAAAAAAGCTTCCAGATCGTTTAAGGCAATTACAAAATATATAGACGTATCTGTATACAACATTACAAAATTTATCGATACAATCATATATTAAAAACATCAAAAACTGCAGGAACGGATAAAGGTACAGTTCCGATGCCGCTAAATATCATTTGTTTATTTACTTGATACTAAGGTAATTAATTCTGGTCTCCATGGTGACGTTGACATCTTTATACGTGTCAACGAAAAGGCATAATTAAAAGGGCCTAAATCGTGCGAACGGGTCAAAATATCAAATCCATGTTAGACAGTATTTTTTGCCTTGTGTGAAAGGTTACCTGTACAAAATTTGGTGGCAGTCGTAACGATGTGGATTTGTATTCAGTACCCATCAGTCCTCAGACTTTGAGTTTTATATATATAGATTTTATGTAGACGTCAAATTTTAGACTATCTCTACGGCAGTAATTAACATTTACCAGTCTTAGTTTTTTGAGTACTTATCGTCAAAGGAATAGGACGCCTGTATCATATAAGTTATTACCTTAAATTCTGTTGAGGTACACTTTCTTGACGTCACGTCGACAGTAGAGTTTTGTCTCGCAATTTAATAAATTCTTTTTAAATTCTGCTTTACCTAATGTATTGTAAATAAAACATAATTATTAAGATTAATACGCATTTGTGGAACAGTATTCTACATTCCATTACACTTGAGTACACTGTACGTAAATTAGCGTTGTAATACACCTTTTAATAGGCCTTAATAAAATTTCACGTTACTATTATACATACTACACTTGGCCTACGAGCATGTGCAAAGTACGAGTTTATCAAGCTAATTTACCCAATGACAATATTAATATTTATAACATACTAATTATCAGCAAGAGAATGTAACACTTACTTTAGTGTACCGACTCTTAAGAATTATCCCAGGGCGCCAGT
The DNA here is from genome assembly GCA_034769895.1 of Magicicada septendecula. NCBI lineage: Eukaryota > Metazoa > Arthropoda > Insecta > Hemiptera > Cicadidae > Magicicada > Magicicada septendecula. The sequence continues at coordinate 91,096,319 of CM068373.1, forward strand.
AATAAATAAACACAATTTGATTGTTATTAATTAAGTTTTTAATAACTAATTTGTATTTACATATTACAAAATTTGTAGATCATTACTTTTAATAAGCTTGCTATAAAATTTGTTTGTGCTTATTTCTTGGCTATGGATTCTTTGACTAATTGAGTCACCAAAAATGAGATTCATACATTTAAATTTAATAGACAATAGTAAAATGAGTGTTCATTTTATTAGTTACTTGCATGTTGAATTCACTCTGCGCCGCGATGTGATCAATTCTGCACGTTCCGGGCGGGTCGTCCGACGTTAATCGTTAAGCAGTTATCCTTGTTAGTTTTGCACTAATTTATACACTTGTTTCACAGGTATTAAACACCATGCACTTTAACAACTTAGTGATAACTACACAGGTGCCGTATGCTAATACACTTGTTGAATACACAGTATATTCTTATTTAAAGCTAAGTGCGTCCAACACCGGATTGATAACAAATTCCGACCGACTGTCCCGTACTGTGATATTTAACACATACTTTTTCGCGATGTATTTCGACATTCAACGATTGATGCTGTATTAAGTAAAACTTGGATATGTTACTCGATTTTAACTTATCTTCTCTAATTTCTCTGAACGTTAATCTTGTAAACGATTATAAAATGTTTATAATATGTAGCTTTCAGTTAAAATTGCTGACGGCTTTCCCATTTCTCCACAATATAACTTAATTTTACTTATAGTGGCGGTCGCGGTGGCTCGCCTTAATTTATATAATTTTACATATTTGGTAAAATTGTCGATCATATATGTATGTACCTGACCTTGCCCGTAGACACCGGTAATGGTCCATTGTAATCAATGCTAATTAGTTCGCTCTTGTTTTTGGGTATCACAGGTTGCGTTTCGCCTACCATTCTTTTAAAATGATCCTTGCTTTTCTGGCAGGTTTGACAAGTTCTTGTAATTAATTTCGTGATCTTGTTGATTGAGTCCCCCGTGAAATTTTCCTTGAATACCTACGCGGGTTACCCATGTGACTGTACGCCTGGTGTAGTTCATAAATCATGTTGCGGCATAGTTCCTCGGTCAACATGAGTTTCCATGTCCCCTTTTCCTTGCGGTATAATTTTTCATTGGGCCAAATGTATTTTTGGGCAAGTTTATGTTGCTTATTAGGCTGTATTAAGTCGATAATTCGCTTCAATTTCGTGTCTGCTAGTTGATAATCTTTTATGTTCTTGAGCTGCTCCTTGGCCTCCTTACTAATACGGATGTTGATAAGATTTATCTCTAATTCCTCGGTTTAATCGATTGATTGCTCCTCGTCCATGTCTTCAGGATGTCTGCTCAGGATATCTGCCACGATGTTGTCTCGCCCCTTACAATGAATGATGTCGAAATCATACTCATGTATTGCGAGAATCCATCGCGTTATGCGGGAGTTATTTAAGTGACATTTTTTTATGAAATTAATGCTTTGTTGTCTGTGATTATCGTTAGAGGGTTACCCAGTACGTATGTCCTAAATTTCTGTAAACAGTGGACGACACTCAGTAGCTCTAATTCTGTAGTGAAGTAATTACGCTCAGCTCCCCGTACCACGCGGCTTGTAAATGGGACCACTCCGATGTCGTTATTCTCGCTCTAGTTGGTAAAGCTGTCCTCCCAGCGCATAGCGACTCGCATCCGTTTGTAGGTAAAAACGCTTGCTGGGGTCAGGTTGCTTAAGAACCACCGCTTCGATAAATAACTCCTTGACCTTCTCAAAATGCTGGTCCATTTCCTTAGTCCATTTAAACGTGGTATCATTTTTCAATAGGTTTAGTAACGGTTGCGTAGCCTCGGCGTATTTACTCGTGAATCTGTTATACAAGTTGGTTAAGCCCAGAAATCCTTTGAGTTGGTTTTTGATTCTTTGGCTTTCGAAACTCTTGAATGGCTCTTATCTTAACCGGTGCGGCGGTAATACCATCTGTTGTTAAGCGATATCGCAAATAATCAATCTCTTTACGAAACAGTTGTGATTTGTTAAAGTTGACCGTTAAATTGGCTTGTTTTAGATCACGCAGAAATAATTTTAAGTGTCGTAGGTGCTCTTCCACGCTATCCGAGATACATAGGCAGTCATCTACATATAAGATAGTAAATGCCTTCACTTCTTCCGATAATACCCGGTCCAACCCACGAGTCAAACTTGCTAGACTAGTCTTCAGTCCGAACGGCGTCACAGTGTACCGATAGCACTTGCCCTCGTACAAAAATCCAGTAAAATCTCGACATTCCTGATGCAATGGAATTTGCCAAAATAAGCTACGGAGGTCAATTGTGGACATGACTTTAATGTTTCCACATTTTGCCAGTATCTCATTAATTGGAATGGCTCCCTCGTGGTCCGGAATTGTTACTGAATTTAGTTTACGGGCATCCAAACATAATCTAACCGTCTGGTCTTTTTTTATGACAGTGACCATAGGGTTGATGTATGGACTCTGGGCCCTTTCAATGATACTATGCGCCTCCATCTTCTGGATTTCTGCTTTCACTGCCTCCTTGTATCTCATCGGAACCGGCCATCCTTTCTGACAGTAAGGTGTCCGATCGGTGACTTCGAATCTATGCTGATATGTGTTATTTCTTTTATGAATTTGCTAACTGCTATAATTTTTTATTGTTCGACTAAGCTTTTCGTCATTACTGACATCTTCAGGTCTTAAACAACGTCTATCAACTGTACGTTGTAGGCTTTTATACTTTAGGCCCCTCCCCTTATGTCATCGCCCCTCCTATTGGTTCTAGCTGTTACCGCTCTTCACGGGAACTTTGTCTACCTTTTTCCGTTAGGCATTTTTCTAACGTCCGTCAAATTGTTTTAAGAATCTCCCGTTAATTTCTTCATTCTTGACTTATAATTTTTTTGTAACCTTTTACATTTCGTCATTTTTTAGTGTGTTATTCTTATTATTTTAATTTATTTTTGTTTATTGTTTAATATATAATAAAATATTTCTTCATTTGTAAAATCCACTTTTATATTCATTAATTTATTTTTATCTTCTTTTTTAACTTTAAGTATTTCTAGTTCTTCTATTAATTTTCTTTTTTGCGGATTGTTTTCTATTTTGATTATTTCCATATTTTCATTGGGATTTATGGCCTGATTCGTTGAAATGTCTTGCATATAGTGAGTTCGTTACTCTAACCCCTTCTCCTTTTGCGTGTTCATTCATTCTGATTTTAAATTTTCTTCCAGTTTCGCCCAGATATATCTTATTACATTCCCCACATTTTAATTTGTATACGCCGCTGATATCATTTTAATTTGTATACGCCGCTGATATGTGTTAATTCTACCTGGCGTATCCCGGAACACCGTTTTATTGTCCATAAAAAAATATGTTGTAGCTCGCTCCGTTCAGCATCGGTTATCTCTCTGATAGCTTGCACCTTCTGTTCAATCAATTCTTCGATATCTTCACCGGCAGATGAGAGTTCTACTCGTAGTATCTCTGCTGTGGTCCCTTCCTGGTTTTGATCTCCCTGAATTATTAATCGTTTGTTGTTCAGGTCGATCACGCACCCATTTTCTTCTAATAATTCAACGCCTAATATACAGTCTTTTATTAATTCTGGTACAACTACAAAGACACTATCGACTTCTAAACTTCCGATCTGGACAGTTAACAAAACTTGTTGCATGACCCTTTTTGACTTATTGCCGGTCGCACCCTTAATTACGGTATTTGACAATTTTAACATTTCTAAATTCCCCAACTCCCTTTTGTTGTTTTTAAACCACTGTTCCGAGATGGCGTTTGCCTGGCTCCCAGTGTCTGCCAAGGCATACGTAAGCACCCCATTCAACGTGATTCTTACCTCCGGACATTTGTTAATTCGACATATTACGTTGATATCATCATTAACTATTAGATCATCTCTTAAATCTAGAAAGGTAGTGTTAATATACTTATTAATAGTACTTAAGTCTACTTCATATTTACATAGCTTATCTAGTTTTTTGGCATAGCGGTACTAATTTTGTTATTATTAGCATTGCTGGTCGACGGAATAGCGTCGTTTTCATTCTTAAACCGGTTCTGCCTCTTGGGGTAGTGCTGCGTAGATGACCTAGTTTCACTCTCGTTAGCGCACCCTTGTTCAGCTGTTCGCTCTCTCTCCTCTTCACCCCGCGCCCACGGCTTGTGCTCTCGCGGGCCTTCATAATACACCCGGTTCGCTGCCCTCGTGTCGTTTCTCAAACTCATGAATTCTAGCAATACTTGCCCGAAGTCATCGATTGTAGCTACACCACGAGTAATTATTGCAACTTGCACTTCGTGTGGATAATGTTTAGAGATTTTCGTAACTAAATATTTATCTGGTATTGGCGGAATCAATTGGCGGTTTTCTAATAGTTTACGCTCTAAATACTGGATCATATTCATCCCATTCTCTTTGTGACACCTTTCGAACACCAGTTCATTTCTTACTCTCTCTTGAATGACATCATTCCAATATTTATTGATAAATTCGTCAGTGAAACCGACGAAGTTGTTAATAATACCTTTTACTAGTCTCCACCACACTGCGGCCTCTCCTTCAACGTGTCTCGCTATCCACGTGATATTTCCAGCATCTTGATAATGTTCTCTGTATATGTCGTTCAACTCTTTAATAAATTCCATCGGGAAATCACCCGTACCATTATATTTTATGTCTTTAATTTGTTCATTTGTCATGCTCCGACTACAAGGTGGGTTGCTTATTGAGGCTAATTTAGTTCTGACTTCCCGTTATATTTGTTGTAACTTAAGGTGGTTCTCATCTGACTTCCAACTATTTTAGTTTTTCAACCTTCAATTCATTTATAGCTGCCGTATTATCTGCACATCTTTTATTGTTTACACTTACTGTTTCAGTAATTATTTTAAAGTTATTACTGTGCTTTTCATCAAGCTCTTTAATCTGTTGTTTTTATTGGCACTAATCTCGGTATTAATCTTATCAAAATTTTCTTGGATCTTATCATTGTCTATTCTAAACTTCTGGAGAAAATTTTGGTAATTTGCTTTTTCTTGATTAAGTTGCACGGTTACTTCGTTTCTTAGTTCTATATTTTGCTTGTGGATTTGTTCTGATATTTGTTGTATTTGCTGTGCCGTGTGTTTCTGTATTTGTTTTTTGCATTTGTTGTAACGCTTGTTCTAATTTTTGTTCGTGTTGTTTTTGTTGTGTCGCTTGCTGTGCTATCTGTCGTGATGTTTTTTCCGCCTGTTCTTTTGTTTCTTTCGATTGTTCTTCAATTCGTTGTGTTTGTTGTAACAGTCGTTGGAGTATTGCATATGTATCGGTGTCTTTGTCTGTCTCTGGTAATGTCTGATATACCAGTCTCTCTCTAACCTCTACTAGTGTCTCTTGTGTAATCTGTTGTGTTTCTGCATTTTCGTCGTTCTGTCCCCACGTCCCCGACTCTTGATTCCCCATTGAAATGTGTGTTAGCTGATTGTTTATGTCGAACTCCATTTCGCTATCGTGGGTTGTTGTTTCTGTATTCATGTTATTGTCTACTTCGTTAGTGTTGTTCTGTGTGTTTCTGTTTTTCCTACTCTTACTCTGCGTAGTCATACAACTATGTCTTATATTATTATTATTCTTAATTATATTTTATTCTTACTTTACTATTCTATTAGTGACTCAATAGTCCCACGTTCCGGGCGACAGAATGTAATACACCTTTTAATAGGCCTTAATATACATTAATTAACGTAATATTACATCATTACCTCTTTAATAAATCAGATTTGTTTATTAAAACTTATTAATGATGATTTCATGTTACGTTTTATTTCACTTATTAAAATCTGCGGTATTCGCTTGTTACAGGAAGCAACAAGAAAGTCAAATCAATATGAATAGTAACTTAGATAATCTGAGTAACGTTTATTATAAAATGTTCAATTCAAAAGGTAGCTAGAATAGGACACACATTTGGTTCTTTAACTTATAATGTTTTCTTGGTAATAATTGTAAGTCATATTTAAAAAACGTTTGTAGTGACGACACACTAAAATTAATAGGCATTATTCATTATTCATACTAAAAGTTATTCACTGGCACTCAACTAGAGAGTAGTAGTCTTTATCTACTGTACATGCGTAAAGTAATGTAAACTATACGCACGCAGTACGTTCTGGGCATTGTCCAGAAATAAGAGAAAATATGATCCTCTAATGTTGGGATCTCTTCTCTTCACTGAAAATAAAATATTCTCTATTGATTGCGTATGTTAAAATATTGAGGCTACCAACGAGGTTTGCCGAACATATGTTCTCATTTGGTCAAAATCATATTGTTACGACATTACAAAACAAGCTATGTGTTTCTCGAACGATCCAGTGGAATCCGGCTGTAATGTTGTGTGCGTACGTGACTCTCAACGTGCGTTGCGAGATTGTTCCGGACTCACCGGTCCGCGCCTGCTATGTGTAAGGCCGTAACCAATTATGTTCTTGTGTTTTCTAGTTGCATTATTGACGCGCAGTATGGAATATCCTGGTATGTCGACGATGTATAAATACAAGTACTCAGCGACGCTCAGTCAGTTTGAGTTGCGAGTTATTGTCGGCGATTACTCTGTGCGTTCAAGTGGTTATTAGTGCGGTTTGTAAAATTGTGGCGAAGTGTTATGTATTTTATAATTGCGCGGGACAATTGTGTTTTATATTAGTTAACATTTTATTGCGGGTGAACAATTTTTATTTTATTTATTGTAAAAGACTGTCTTATTGATTACAAACTGTGTAATTTTGATAATTAAATCTGGTGATTAGTGACTTAATTGGTGTCTTGTATTTTGTTTTCCACTGTACCATACGACGATCAGTTAGATCGTCGTAACAATAGAGAAAAAGGGGAGAGTCCGATCAAACTGCTTAGATTGTCTGTGTAGTTCTGAAGGCTGTCATGCGTGTGTTACAATTATTTTAGAAACTGGCTTTATACATTTTTGGCGGGAGGGTGTGTTGCATATTTTAAAAACCTCATTGATGTGCGGTCACGTCCAGTTTCATATAAGGCAGTCTGTTGTAATATACAGAATGTTATTACTGAAAACTGTTGCTGATATAGTACATTACACTCTGTAACGGTCGGTTGGGTTAGGTAACGCCTGCTTTCAGTTGTTTGGTGTTATCTTTGTGTGTCCAGTCCGAGGCAACAAATGACTGTACTTTATGTAGGCGTTATATCAGCCGCAAACAGTCCACTGCCGGAATTGCTGATTTATGCGTCGCTGTTTTCCCTCACATAACTTTACTTAACAGTTCTAGTTTTAACTGTACGTTCACTACAGGTATTCTGAACACTTTGTTACCGTAAACTTTTTTTTTTGCCATCTAAGGACCACATGCCAATTTCAATTCTTTACTCTTTTTTCTTTTCTTTTTCTCCAATATTCTTTCATCTTATCACTGTGTCTCTTCTTCCTGTCTTCAGTCCACTTAGATCCTGCGTTTTTCTCTCTCCTACCCTGGACTCTTTACATTTTTAACACTTTTGCCCGAAAAACTTCTCTTTCAATAGGTTCTTCTGCGAGTATACGAGAATGTATTATTTTTTTCTAAATCTTTTTAGACTGCTTTAATCCAACTTGATGTTGACTTCTTCCCCCACAGGTAACTGAATATCTGCTTTGTTAACCTATTGTCGTCCATTCTATATAAATGTCTAAAAAATAATAGTCTTCTTTTTCTCATTGTTTCACTTATATTTTCTATAATTTGATATATTTCATCATTACTTCTTAATTTCCAACCTTCTGAAGTTTTTCGTGGGCCTAATATTTTCCTAATAATTCGTCTTTCCAATATTTCTAGTTTGTCTAAATTACAATTCAATGCTAGGCATTCACTTGCATATTGGCATTCTGCCTTTACTACTATACTGTAATGCCTTATTTTCCATTTTTAGATATGCACTTTTTATTGTAAATATCTTTAGTTATACTATATGCCCTTTCCATCTTATGAATCCTTTCTTCTATAGGAGATTTTTCTAAGCCGTTTTCTCGAATTATTTCTCCTAGATACTTACAGCATTTAGGAGATATTACATTTTTGAACTCTATTTATTAGACCAATATCTGTCACCAGGAATTTTGGCGAATTTTTAATGTTCGTGAGAAATCTGTTTTATCTGCAGATATTCTTAAGTCTGTTCTACTGGCTATGTCCTCTAAAAAATTAGCTTGTGTTACTGCAGATGTCAGATGTTCAGAAAGTATAGCAAAGTAATATGCGAATGCCAAACAGTTTATTTCAATACGCTTGTTCCTTCTTCCCAACATGATTGGTGGTATTTTCTATTCCTTTAATTTTTCATTCCAAATTCTCACTACGGTACTTTTTCAAGGAGACACTGTAAACTTTATTATTATTATTATGTATTATTATTATTATACACAGTTTCGGTTACTGTAAAAATTATAAATGTAAAATCCAACCTAGTTTTCCTTTTCTAATAAAAAATAAATTAAGCCTTTATTACTACAAAACATACATGTAAATTATAAAACAGGGTTAATTACGATAGTTGCTTTGTTCGGCTGTAAAGCTTTTATGAACAAGTTAAAAAACAGGTGGTTTAAAATCACAAGTAAATAACGTGTAATCCTATGAGCTGTCTTTAGTTTAAAATAAAATGTTATCGCTTTATAATTATAGTAGACGTAGCAGTTGTCTTGTTGCACGTCTAAAAATAACAGTTTGGTTCACCAAAATATGTATAAACTATTATACATATATATGTATAAATATGTATAAAACAAATAAATGAAACTTTATATTTCATTCAGTAAAAAATCCTTTTAACGTAACATCTGCAGATTACTTATTTCAACGTGTCTGACACTATCCTATTAGGATCAAAATTGACAAATAATGGTCCTAATAATAATTGATCAATTCACTACTAATGGTTATGAAGTGTTGTATCGTTATCGGGAACGCGTGTTATTATTGGTATATAAAACTACGCAAATCCAACGTAGCAATCGGGTAACTGAAGCTGAATATGCGTTCAGCTACACCTGTGGCGACAAACAGTTGTTACTGTCCTCTTTGACTAGACAGTATCTAGACTAATCGCCAAATATTTGAACGTATTGAAAACAACTTAATAGGCCTGTGCAAAATGAAACTGTGGTTACTGAAGAGTAATAATGATTTACGAAATAGACCACGAGACGCAAGAATCCGATATAGTACGGTTTGTGAGATATTACCGATGGAAGATCTGAGAACAACTAAGGAATATCAGACTACAGACGGGATGCGAATCAGAGGAAGAGCATGCAAAAGACACTTAGACAACTATAAAACGTTTAATTAATAACTATGTGCTCCAGAGGCATAAGACACCATGTCACATACACAGTACTTTACAGGACAGCTAAAAACATTTTGTTTGCTTCAAGAAAGAATGTGAGATAGTGTTATTTTAAACTAAGAGATAGTGCCATATAGGAGATTGTGTGTTAAGCCTCTGGGGCACAGATGTGTTAGCGATTATAATTACAAACAGAAATTACCCTGTTGCACACCACTATAGAAATGCGCATTCAAGTCTCAAGCTCATCATTAGATCGGAAATGTAGAATAACAATACGAGAGAAATCCTTTGCACCTCTACTTGCCCTAAAAAGGCTTACGCATATTTGTAAACAAACCTTGAGGTAAACGCCCTTATCTTCTGTTTGCTGACAGACACAGCAAGTTTAGTCACCCGTGACGGTACTTACGTATAACAAAGTTAAATTTAATTGAATGAATGTAGTTTTAAAGCATTCGGTATAGAAAGCAATGTACACGTGCTGGCGCCCACACACACACACACACACACACACACACACACACACACACACACACACACACACACACACACACACACACACACACACACACACACACACACACACACACACACACACACACACACACACACACACACACACACACACACACACACACACACACACACACACACACACACACACACACAGAATGTACTACAAATGAATCTAAAACGAACACCTCAGGGCTTGTTTACGGAAATGTGTACACAAGTCACAGGGGACCTTTGAATTTATGGGGTGCATATATAACTGAGGACCAGTTCGATGGACTTTCCCACCCCATCAAACGGAAATGGGAAGGTGCGGAATTCAACAGCCGGACGTTACAAACATTATCTGTTGCTTTATAATACCCTTGCGCTTAAATTTAGCGACGTGGACACCGAATCGAAAAAAGCTTTGCAGTATTTTTCATATAAATTTGTGAAAATTTTTCATGCAGGAGTAGGTCATCAACAGTTTATCATCATGCACTCGCACGCTAAAGTTAACAAAACTTTAAACGAAAAAAAGTTTAAACAGAAAAACATTTTAATAAAAATGAATTGAAGAACTTACCACAATAACTCTATTTATTTTCATAAAGTGCACAGAAATGTAAAACTTGAAAGTTTCTCCTTTTGGGAGGAAGGTGTTTACAAGCTCGACAGTCGTATTGGGGGAAGACGTAGCGGAGCTCGGTTAAAGGCTTGTACTGTTTTATAATACAGCATTTCGAAGTAGGTACAATGCGGGCGCGTTCCTTCGTTGAAAATAAAGTAAAATTACAAATTGGTTGTGGGGCGCGTCAAACCTTATCGACGGGCGCAGGGTTGCCGACTTCTAGTGTACAGCCTGCAGATCAAGTAGAGGTGTACGGGAATTGTCTCATTTTATTACTGTAATTTTCCGATCTGATGATGAACTGTGAAGCTTGAAAGCGCTAGTCGGAAATATTTTCTATAGCGATGTGCAACAGTGTATATTTTCTGTTTGTAATTATAAAAGGATTTCATAAACCTGGAAATAAAAGTACAGAATAAGGCAAAAGAATGCTAAAGCACACAAGGGCACGCTGAAGTCCCTTTTGTAAAGGGACACATTGCAGAAAAGCATGGCATATTGTATTGCATTGCATACTTCCGTAAATGGGAATATATTTTCCAGTGCCAAGGCTCTCGAGAGTCAGTGGTTACTGTGAAAATATTTGCCTGAACTGTTGCCCGAAGTAGGACACTTAAGAGCATTTGTTTCACACCCTCAACCACATAATAACAGCGTGGGAAAACTGAATACGCTCATATTAAAATTTATAAAATAACCTTGGAGATATCCGAAAAAGGTGTATCACAAAATATATGAATGTATGAAAAAGTAAGAATTTACATCAGTACAATATTACAATGGAAATTGAAATTTTTTTATATTTACTTACTGTAAAATCTTCCCAGTCAGCTGGACAATACGTAGGCCTACATCTTGGGGAAAATTAATTTTCGTGATACAAGTACTCCTTTGAGTACTGTTCATTTTTATTCTATTACATATATGGTCGACTGCACATGCATAGTTGTATCATTTTACTGTTTTCAAGGAGACCCCTCTACTCGAACTGAACCCATCAAACTAGCTGACTTGATGCTTCGATTTTTGAGAATCTTATATCGTCCTCAGAATCTGTGAGTGGCAGCTGAAAGACCTAACAATACTCTATTTATTTTATTTTACAGTACACAACTTTTTATTGTTTTGAAAGACTTGTTTCCTTTGGTAGATATATTCCTTTAATCAAATTTTCTGCAAGTCAAGAATTTGTTTTAAACTTTCGACTTTTTATTAAAACGTGCGTGTAAAGATTAAATGAAGAGAATAAATTATAAGTGTTATATGATAATGATTTACTTACAATATTTGTAAAGAGTCACTGATTTCGTTGTGGGTTACCCTACAAGAAAATTAAATTCACCATGAGATTTATTTACCCATATTTGTACATTTTGTTTGAGGCGATAAGTTCGTCTACCCGCGAGTTCCAGCGTGTTTGTTATGAGAGTTGTTCCAGCGCGTTTGTCACTGTTCATGTCTGCGCTTCATCTTTTGCAACATTCGGCGACGCTGTGCAACATTCGGCAGTCTCTCTGAAGCGCTAACCTGACATACCGCATACTGAAACGAATGGAATCTCCTCGAACACCCGAGATGGTTCTCCACTCGTTCCCTGTTAGTCAGGCAGGTGTAGCCTCAGTCAAGGCCGCACTGAAGTACGTTCCAGAGTACTCTGGAGAACACTTTAATTACGCATTAAGTGGCGTGAAGTAAGGAGGGAAAGTTTATTCTAGGAGACGTGCGCTACCTATAGAAACCATAGCAGCCGGATTTACATCAGTTGTGTTAAGCGATCTTCTTAGTGCGGATCGACTGGCGATTTACCTCAAGTGCGGCGAAGTCTTATTGTGTTACAATTAGTGTGGAACTCTATTATTTGACTTTAGTATTGCGTGTGTACAAATTTAACTTGAATTATTGTACGAGTATAATCTTGTTAAATAACTTGTTGATTAGAAACTCTTATTTGTGGTTAATTAAACCAGGTGACTAATGACTTAATTGGTGTCTGTATTTTGTTTTCCACTGTACCGTACGACGATCGGTGAGACCGTCGTAACAATACGTTGTCTTCGTGTATACCTCAACCTTCCAACACGTCAGACGACAACGCCACGGCAGAGGCAAGCAGCAGTTTCCTGTATTGTCTTGGTCCCCCTAACATTGCGGAATAATAACGCTAGCGCTGTAGCAGTTGATGTAACCTTTTTGCTAATACATGAAAATGACTTATAGAGGTCAGCCTAAAGTCAATCATATCTCTGAGATAGCGGAAAGAGTTAATAGCATAACTTCCAACTTAGGGTACGAACATGCCGACGCAGCATTACTGGTAGACTGCAGCTTACTGTGAGACATTATTATATACTGTGAGACATCGCGACAAGTCAGCTGACAGACGTATCGAGCACTTTATCCTTACTGTGAGACACCGCGACAAGTCAGGTGACAAACAGTCTACTTCGTTGTGGAAAAATCAAGTGTTTCCAAGTAGTGGAGTTTCACTGCGGCATTAGATTATAGTTGAACATTTTCAAACGTTTTTCATTATTATAGTTTGTTGTTTGCCTAGATTTCTTTCAAAAAAAAAATCTCTTCTACTCAAAGGCATTCATATTTGGCATTCATAAAAGGAAATCGCCTTTAATTTGAAGAGACAGTTTTACCTTACTTATGAATTTTAAAACTGAAAGATATGATTTGATGATTATACTTAAAGATATAAAGACATTTCCATTACATTTAAAGATATTTATAATGAGAGACAAAGAAACTAAGTCTATCAAATAGTTTTTATTTATAATTAAAAATCAAAATATTAACTATGAAGCCGGAATCACAACCAAAAACGCATATGAACTGACCAGATAAGAACGCGTCCACTTGAACTCAAATGCGCTATGGAGTCAGGGAATCATATGATTCAGTGAACCAATCAGGTAGCGCGCCACCTGACTATATTGTTGTCTTCCGTCAGGCAGAAACAAAATAATTTGTTCTTGCTTCACTCTAACAGTAAGGTGGGCAGTAATGTAGTACTATAAGCATCTTCGACATGTCCGCTTCTATTCAAATGTATACATTTATGACATCACTGTCGTACAGTACAGTAATGTCTCACAGTAAGCTGCTGTCTGTCAGTAATGGTGCGTTGGTATGTCCGCACGCGCGCGCGCGCGCGCACACACACACACACACACACACACAAAGATATACGCTCGTGGTACGTGTGTAACTTGCACATATGTTCAGTAATGCGATGAATAGCAAAATATTTTTCTTTGTTAAACACTGTACCATTTTCACAGTACGTGCGCTAAAATACTGGGCGCTTGAGTCCACTACTCATTATAGTTAGAAACCTGACGATAGAAATTGAACACTGACCTCGAGATGTGCAGTGGACAAACACCTCGTTTCAAGGCTAACAAAATTTTCAGTCATATTGCATGCGGACAACAGTCTTGTACAGTGTTTCATAGTGTGTATACCGGCTGCAACCAGGCTGGCGCGAACAATGGAAGCATGCGTGTGACAGAGAGAGAATTGTTGAGTAAAGTGAGGCAGTGAACAACCCCCAGTGAGACAGTATCGCCTCATGCCAATCTGAACAACTTAAGTGAGGGTAATTCATTCGCTGGGTCGGCGCAGCTTAGAAACCAAGAAAGGCTGTCACATTTTTATTTAGTTTATTACATTTATGTATTTACATTGTAGGAAATCGTTATACCTAATAGAATCAAGCAGCGTATGCCGGTTTATTTGAAGCATAAAAAAGTTTAATATGTAATTGTAAACAAATATAAGTTTGGTTTATTTAAGTCTTACGTTACCGATTATAAAAATAAGTGTCCGTAAGCTTTCAAATATCGAATCATTCATCATATCTAAATGTCTTTCCCCATCAACATCATGGGAACTTACCTTTTACAGAAGCTACATAGACATAGCCACACACACGTAATTGGAAGTGGTGCTGCGTACAATGTGAATGCCATAACAACTGGTTAATGTGCATACATTTTACACTGAGTTAAATGAATTACATGAATTTTTCGTAAACAAGTTACGTTCTGAAAAGATTTGTAAATACAGTCTCACTAATCAGTGATCAGTACGGTCTCACTAATCCGGCAGATATCAGACCAGGGTAGTGCCGGATCAATGGGAATGCCGGATTAATGGATGGTTATTAGAAAAAAAACGCAATTAAATGATAAAAAGTAGCGTATATTGTACATAATGATAAAAAATAAAAAATAACGTGATCAAAACATCGGAGTAAAAATAAAATAAATTACCTTCTATTTTTTTCTTAAAGTTATTCAAATTCACTTTTTGTTTACAATTTAGTAAAACGTAGGAAAAATGAAACTCGCAGAGTAATGTACAGTACTATTCCAGTGGAATGGAACTCGCAGAGTGATATATACAGTAGTACTCCAGTGGAATGAAACTCGCAGAGTAATGTACAGTACTATTCCAGTGGAATGAAATTCGCAGAGTAATGTGCAGTACTATTCCAGTGGAATGAAACTCGCAGAGTAATGTGCAGCACTATTCCAGTGGAATGAAAAAGCTGTCAATTTTATTGTGTTAATTTACTTAAAACGATACTTTTAACGTTTTTTCTTGCAGTTTCTTTAACACGAGAATTCCACAAGCCGATACGCTATTATCTTCTGCCCACTTAATAGAAGTTCTGAACGCGTCCACTGCCATATCATGGCCTACTGTATGAACAGCTGTCGCTGCGTCTTCCTCTTCCTCCTCCTCATTCTCCTCTTCTCTGGTCATCACATCGTCTGTCATAAACTAGTTTTTTCATCTTCGTCACCTTCCAGACCCTTGTTTACATCTTCCGCTATAAAATCATCTGTTGTTGTCTACAAGTGACGAAATTTTGCACTCACGATCTTAAATTATGTAAACAAAAGACAACTGCAAATAAACGGCACTGTACACAACGAGGGGCTAATGATGGAACTGACGTCTATGGTCAGCGACTTGTTCCCCCTTCACCCTTCTGCGAGCCGCCTGTAAACGCCGAACTAATGGAGGGACCGGACCACCGCGGTGCCGGATTAAAGAGGGTGTGCTGGATTTTGGCAATTAACTACGACAATCACGTAACGCTAGCAGAAATTCAAAAGCGTCATTCGCCACGTTTCTCGACTAGCCCTACGCGTGCAGCGTCTGTGTCAAGGTTGTACACTTACGTAGCCTCCTGATAATTCGAGTGCTTGTAACTAACAAATCATGTGGACACGCCGTCAGGAGTGTGGAAAATCATTTGAAACTTCTGCGGGGTATATATAGGCGTCAACGACCCGCTTAGTAGAAGTCAGTGACAGTTGGCGATTTATTTAGTGCGGGTGAAGACTTAGTGCTGCGTAGAACTTGCAGTAGTCTTAATGGAAATCTGAAGACTACAGTTTCGTTGACCAAATTATGTACAAAATGAACAGCAAATAAATGGAACTTCGTATTTTAGGCAGTAAAAATCCTGTTAACGCAACAGCCGAAGACCTTTCGTTCGAACGTGTCCGACACTATCCTATTAGGATAAAGTTGACAAAAATAATACTAATTCCCTAGCAATGGTTACAAAGTATTTTGTCGTTTTCGGGAACGCGTGTATAAAAAGCGCGTTGTATTCTCATATAAAACTACGCATATCCAACATGGCAATCGGGTAACTGAAGCTGATTATGGGTACAAAAATGTTGCGTAACTGGGCTGAATATGGGTCGCGTTTAGTCCACCAGGTTGCGGGTTAGTAAAAAGTGATTATTGTTTTAATTAGAGCGGTAGTGTGATTAGGTGACATTATTATTGCGTGTGGAAAAATTTAACTTGAATTATTGTACGAGAGTACTTTGTTGATGTCAAGTTGTTACTTGTGACTAATTGAAGCTGGTAATTAGTGACTGTATTGGTGGCTGTACGATTTTGTTTCCACAGTACGGTAGAACGATCCGTGAGACTGCCGTAACAATACATATTTTCTACATCGAATGAACGAGAATTACGGTTAAAGGAAACAAATATAGACGTGTATAAACGTATCACTTCGCTGGCTATATATAAACGTCATAGCCTTTGGCTAGTCGGAGCTGGAAATACATACGTATATTAATTAAATCGCCTACTCCCTCCACTAAAATACACTCGCCACGCGTGCGCTTACACACGTATTGTGAAGGATCTATTTTGTTCTTCTGCTAACTCAGACAATATTACAACCAGCTGCTAATAATATTGCGGACAATAGCACTGATAGTGGTATCAACGGATATGTGTTTGGTTTCACTAATTAACCCCTCACACCTAGACTGTGATCTCACACCCTTTGTTCACACCCGCCCACATTGTTTGACTTGTTGACACACACATTCTCTCTCTCTCACCCCTCTCTCCCTCTCTTCTAGTCTATTTTACACACACACATTCACCCACGTATATCTTAACATTAACACCACGCACACTAACTCGATCTAACTCTCAAATATCGGTATGGAGAACCATACATGACTTCCATGTACTAAGATTTATATTTAAAATTATTTACACGAATTCGGTTCAATAAATTCCATCAAGTTCAGTGTATTCCTTGTAAATCGAGTTTTACGTTTGACAAATTGAAGTGAAATATTTCTATAGAAACTATTTCTTTTTTGCCGATAACGTAGTACACATATAAAAAATGACCCCCTCCCCCTTCGACTATCCTTTTCATTGATAGATATTTCATCTACCTTTATATAGTGGATAATTATGACCTTCTTTTCAAGATACTTTATTTATCAAAATTAAGTATTTTTCTCTTGGTAAATCGTAAAACGTTGGAAGTAAACTACCCCTCCCCTTTAGCCAATCTTTACCAAAATCAATACGCCTTAAGTCCTCAACAACGCGGGCACAGATACAAATAATTATTTAGTACACAGATTAAAACGCGGGCACAGATTAAAAATGCGCGGGCATTTTGAAACATTAACAAAGTTTGGCCTGAGCAAAATTTATGTTCGCGCTGTCTGGAACATATATAAGGGCTCAAAGAGTTTGGTGAGAGTGGGAAATGTTCTGTCAGAATTGTTTCCTACCACAAAAGGGCTTAAGCAAGGGTGCATCTTGTCAACTACCCTGTTTAAAATATATATCCAAGAAGCCATCAGTAACTGGAGAAGGAAAACATCAGTAATGGGAATTCAAATAGGTGAACAGTGCTTAACATCTCTCCTATTTGCCGACGATCAGGTAATTATAGCGTGTGACGAGGACGACACAGAATATATGCTTAGAAAATTGAAAGAGGAGTACGAGAAATGGGGTCTAAACATAAACACTACTAAAACAGAATATCTGAAAATAGGAGACATGCAAGAAGAAGACCCAGATCTGCAAATCCATAGAATCGGAAAATGTAGCAAATTCAAAAATTTAGTAAGCATTATTTCAGAAGATGGAACAACAAAGCATTACATCGAAAATAGGATACAACAGGGAATAAAAGCTATTCGTTTGCTAAACTTGTTACTTTGGTCGAACAAAATGAAACTTCAAACTAATCTGACAATCTACACAACTATTGTGGAGCCCATTTTAAGTTATGGCTGCGAATGCTGGCAACTTTCAGATAAAGAGAAACAGATGATAGAAACTGTGGAAATGGACTTCTTAAGAAGAGCGTGTAATATTTCTAGAATGCAACATGTTAGAAACGAAGATATAAGAAGGAAAACAGAGCGCATATTTACAACAGTTGAAAGAACAGAATCCAGACAGTTGCTATGGTATGGTCATGTATGGAGGATGGGGAAGAAGCGATGGCCAAAGAAAGCATTGACTTACACACCAAAAAACAGGAGGAGAAAAGGAAGACTGACAACACAATGGAGAACAGGAATTAGGAAAAGCATGAGAGATCGAGCTATTGAAGACGATGACTGGAAAGACAGGGAGAAATGACGATCGAAATGCGGTATGCGGCAGACAGTAGGACCCTCGCTAATAATAATAATAGATACAAAAAAGTATTTGATTTGGTTTGAATTTTCAGCAGTTATTGTTCGCCAGAGAAAAAATCCCCCCCCCACACACACACACACATACCTTTTCGCAAAAATGACTTTTCTTCATGTTTTGATGGTAGTACAATCAGAGTCAGCTCTTATCTCGAACACGATTTTTTTCATGATTACCATACTTCCATTTCCTTACGAAACATGAAAGTAAAAATTGACAAAGAGCCTCTTGCGTTCACTCTCGCGTTCACAAAGAGTACCGTGTCACGGTGAAGACACGGTGCGAGTCCTCGCTTTACATGGTCCCTATTTACGCCGTTTAATTATGGAACCTTGTGTATTTGTATTTTTCAGCTGTTGTTCTTATTTTCTCGACACCCATAGAAGCGACCATAATAGCAACACAGTTTCCAGATGGAAAACATGGTGGTAGGCAGAGGGAGGTGGATTGTATTCCCAAAAGTTTTCACTCAGCTAAACGCGTTATATGAATATCACGGACACTCAAAAAAGTGTTCTTTCACAAATAGGAATTCAGATGGGAACATATAATTTAATATGACACGTAATCTAGTTACCGTCAACAAATTTTTGATAACTGTTGTACTTCTGTAATTTCAAAGGTACACAAATAAAATGAACACAAAATAAGTAAAAGCTAGTTTGTAAAAACTATAAAAGTTTAGTTTTAAAACGCGATTAGACTGTCTACCATATTAGATTTTTCAGGGTGTCAGGCTGGAATGTAGTTGGAAATTTGTGATAGAGTTGTTTGAAATAATAATTCTGATAACGTTTGTGAGCGGAGAGTGTGTGTAAGGTCTGAAGATTGGTGGCTCCAAATTGTATATGTGGGGGATTGTAAACTCCAAATTCTGTAAATTATAATTTATTAAATGTTTGAGTATTTGGTAAAGCACAAAATTAAAACAACATAGGCCTAATCAAGTCTTCACAAGGTTTATGCAATAGATAGGTTTATATGCTACTGATAATTGTAAAACAACGAAATTATGTAAATCACTAAGAAATCGGTATGGAGAACCGTACATGACTTGTATGTTCCAAGATTTATATTTAAAATAATTTATTTGAATTCAGACTGATAATTTCTAAAAGAAATATCCCCCAACCTGAAACTGTTTTCCCTATTACTTCCATATTCCTTAAGGAAATGGAAGTATGGTGATGGCAAAAAAAATCGTGTTCGAGATTATTGCAGATTCTGATTGTACTACACTCAAAACATGAAAAAAGTCGTTTTCCGAAAAGTGTCTGTGTGTGTGTCTGTCTCTCTGTGTGTAGATTTTTTTCTATGGCAAACGATAACTGCCGCAAATTCAAACAGAATCAAATAATTTTTTGCATACAGCCCTGATTTATAGAGTAATCACGACCTATTGTTTTTGGTGAAGATCGGTTGAGGGAAAGGGGTAGTTTACCGGCAACGGTTTTTTTTTATCAAGCGTAATTTTTTTTGGCAACGATAACAGCCGAAAATTCAAACAGAATCAAATAATGTTTCGCATACAGCCCTGAATTGTAGAGTTCTCAAGACCTAATGTTTTTGGTGAAGATCGGTTAAGGGAAAGGGGTAGTTTACCAGCAACGTTTTATGGTTTAACAAGGGTATTTCCTATGGCAAACGATAACAGCCGTAAATTCAAACAGAATCAAAAGATTATTTGCATACTGCCCTAAGTTGTAAAGTTCTCAAGACCTGTTGTTTTTGGTGAAGATCGGTTAAGGGAAAGGGGTAGTTTACCTGCAACGTTTTTTTAACAAGGGTATTTTCTATGGCAAACGATAACAGCCGCAAATTAAAACAGAATCAAATAATGTTTTGCATACGTCCCTGGATTATAGAGGTCTCAATGACTTTCGATTTTGGTGAAGATCGGTTAAGGGGAAGGGGTAGTTTACCTGCAACGTTTTTTTATCAAGCGTATTTTCTATGGCAAACGATAACAGCCGCAAATTAAAACAGAATCAAATAATGTTTTGCATACAGCCCTAAGTTGTAGAGTTCTCAAGGCCTATTGTTTTTGGTGAAGATCGGTTAAGGGAAAGGGGTAGTTTACCTGCAACGTTTTTTTAACAAGGGTATTTTCTATGGCAAACGATAACAGCCGCAAATTAAAACAGAATCAAATAATGTTTTGCATACATACCTGAATTGTAGAGGTCTCAAGGACTTTCGATTTTGGTGAAGATCGGTTAAGGGGAAGGGGTAGTTTACCAGCAACCTTTTAGGTTTTAACAACAGTAAAGTACTTGAAAATTCATTTAAACTTTTTCTAACAATGGTAATTGTTAAAAATAAAATAATTTTGTTGCCAGGGAATAACATTATAATTTTTTCATTTTAATATAAATTATGTATGAGTTAATATCTTTATATATATAATTCTTCTGTACGTGTGTATGTCACTGAACTCCTCCATGTATAAAATAATATATCGTTCGTGGCAGGTAAGCATATCTCATATTATTATGCCTACAGCAATAAAAAGGCAGGTAACACACACACACACACACACACACACACACACACACACACACACACACACACACACACACACACACACACACACACACACACACACACACACACACACACACACACACACACACACACACACACACACACACACACACACACACAAACACACACACAATTCACGTTATTTCTGGCCTCACTCATGTTTATTTTCTTACATTTGCACGCTTTTTAAATGGAAAGTGCCGAAACCCACACCAACGTAACGCGTGCAAGCCGAAAAAATGGACATCAGTTTGCTTCCTGTGGATCGCTGGGCAATGTAACTGCACGTGTTTACAGAGGAACAATTCATAGACAGACTTTTCGTCTTTAGGGAATGAACCCTCTGCAAGATGCTGATGGTCCATGAGTGACTTCGGAGCGCTCCTTCTTTCTCGCGTGTTTGTTCTGTGAAACATACACTGTAGATTCGCAGCTTTACTCTAAGCAACGCTCAATAGGAAATGTTGAAAATTGTTGTCCACAGTGTACCCTCATTCACACTAAACCTGCTCTGATGTTTTAATTACGGACATCATAATATTAAAACTTTGGAAACTTGAGCACTACTTAATGGAGATCAATCATTAACTTATACAAGCCATTAATTTTATGCATATATTTTATATATATGTGTACAACGTTATCGGCAACAAAGAAGTAGTTTTTGTTAAAATTCCTTCCCGGGATATTTGGCCGTAGTCCAATGTTTTCTACAAAACCAGACGTTTCGGCAATGCCATCGACTTCCATCATCAGTGAAAGTCGAGTGCGATAACGTGAGGTGGTATACGTTAGTGACCACAGTACTGTGGTTAAGGCTGAAGCAGTAAGTAAAAAGAAGTAGTTTCTATGGTAATATTTCATTTCGAAAATGATTTTAAATATAAATCTTAGAATATGGAAGTCATGTATGGTTCTCCTTACCGATATTTTATAGATATTTTTGTTATTATGGGGTAGTCGTTTTATAATGTTATTTTCGAGTCACTTTATTTATAAAAATTAAGTACTTTATTCTTATAAAGAAACTAAACTACGCTGATAATAACGCATTAATTATATATTTACATAATTGTGTAATTATCTGGCCACAAAATATTTTGTGGCCAGCTGAGCCGTGGTTCCGGATCTTCACGCATAGGTGATTTAAATAAAAATAAACAAATTATAATTTTATTGCCTGGCAACAAAATTATTTTATTTTAATTATTACCCTTGTTTGAAAAAGATTAAATGCATTTTTATTTAATTTCGTCAAACTCAGTAAATCAATACCAAACGTGAAAAATTACTCCCTCACCTTTTATCTACCCTTTTCATTTATAGAAATTTCATCTACCTGTCTACAGTAAATTATTATGACCTTCTTTTCAGGATACTTTATTTATCAAACTTAACTACTTTACTGTTGTTAAAACGTAAATCGTTGCAGGTAAACTACCCCTCTTTCTTAAACGATCTTCACTACAAACAGTAGGCTGTGAGTCCTCTACAACTCAGACACACATGCAAACAATTATTTGATTCTGTTTGAATTTTTTGTAGTTATCGTTTGCCATAAAAAAATTCCACACACACACACACACACACACACACACACACACACACACACACACACACACACACACACACACACACACACACACACACACACACACACACACACACACACACACACACACACACACACACACACACACACACACACACACACACACACACACACACACACACACACACACACTTTACGGAAAATGACTTTTCATTACGTTTTGAGGGTAATACAATCAGAATTAGCCCTTATCTCAAACACTATTTCCATCATACTTCCATACTCCCATTTCCTTACGGAACATGGAAGTAAAACAATAACTAGAAAGCACCACTAACAAAGAAACAATAATAATTTTATAACAGGGTACCAATATAATATTCAAAAATATAAGAAATTAATAAGTGAAGCAAGTTTATAATAATAATAAACAAGTATGCAAGTAAAGAAGTAAAAACATTTTTCCTTGAAATAGAAAACATCATTCTGAAAGAAATAATAATATTATAAAACAATATACATAATATTTAATATCTTCAAATAAATACACTGCAAATATATTCATATATAATATTGGCAATACAGAAGTTGATAAGTGAAGCAACTTTATAATAAGAAGAATCAAGCACAGAAGTAAGAAAAAAATTCATTTAATGTATTCAGGTATAAAAGAGGTTAAACTATTTTATTTTAATCACAAGGATATAAATGTGTTACATTATTTTGTTAATATTATTTTGTTTTTATATTGATTTTTTGTATTGCGTGACCTGAGCTAAGAACCTGTTTTGTTTATGCTGTAAAAAATAAGTAAAACCTAATTGCATTGAGCATATTTTGTTACTTTGAAAATAGCAGCACACTGTATTAGGTCGAGGTGGGTCACTGCGTTGTTCCCTGCCCCCACACCGTTCTTGCAGTGCTGTCACAAAAGGGACAGAATTGGATAAGTGTTACCGACAAAACTAACGTGTTTGTCCCAGTAAGCTCAACACGATGTTTTTAAAAAATATCGTATTAAAATAGATAATAACGTTAAATAGGTTGTTGTCTGTCACCATTACTATTTAACCTTTATGTAGATAATTTCAAAAAATGAAAACAGCAATCTCCTGACGGGATTAAAATCCAACGAAATAAAAGCTTGAAACCATTCTCTTTGCGGATGACCAAGCTATATTCGCCACTTCAGAAGACGACGTCAAGGGAGCAATATACATCTTACATAAAATAGGAAAAGAATTAACTGCAACATATCTGAATCAAAGACAACAGTAATGGTCTTTATAGGAGATGAACCGGTTTGGACCAAAATATGCATAGACAATGCATGCTTAGAACAAGTAAGACATTTCAGCTATCTTGGACGTGAGATTACTTATGATCAAGATAGAGGTATAGAAAATAAAGTGACAAATTTCACACTAATATGTGGAACGATTTGGAGAATGTTGAGAAATAAATGTAGAAAAGAAACCTAAATAACATTTTACAAAACAATGGCAATACCTACACTAATGTATGGTTCTGAAACTTAAGTCATAAAGAAAAAAGATGAACAGAAGATCAAACAGCAGAAATGAAATATCTGAGATCAGTTAGAAGGTGTAATAGACGAGATCCATATAAGAAATGAAGAGGCGAGAAATGAATTTGATATTTTTGGAGTTAATGAAAGAATTAAAGAATACAAAAGAAAATGGATTCAACACATAGATAGAATAGAAGAAAGTAGAATACCGCAGATAGCGAAAGATTACAACCCTAGAAACAGAAGAAAAGATGGTAGGCCTAAGGAAAGGTGGACTGCGGAATAGGACAGTCCGCTAAAGCCTAAATATATTAAGAAGAAGAAGTAGCAGAAGAAGTTGGTGATGATGACATTAAACATTTAATGCCAATAATTTGCACTGCATGGTTTCTCGATTGCAATGTTTGTGACTGCTGACTGCTTGCAGCAAGCCACAGTGTGTTTAGCTTATCCGTGCCATCAACTTATTTTATAAAAACTTATTTTATTTTGTCCGTGCTTATTAAAAATAAGCTGCTCCGTGCTTTCTCAATCGTGATTAGTGTGTATGTGTTATTAACAGTTTACTTACAGGCGTAGGTGGTCAGGTTTTGGGAAGATGAAATCCCACCCCGTAATTTCTCACTCACCTCAGTCCATAATATTGTGTCATCGTATTTTCCTTTAGAGTCATTCTAAATAGTGTTGATGACAATGGATAATAATTAACGATATTAGTTGACGACTCGTTGGGCAGTTGGTGAAACATATTACTAGAAAGGTTTAAACAAAATCACAAACAGTCGGTATTGTTAAAATTCCTT
Source organism: Magicicada septendecula (assembly GCA_034769895.1). Classification (NCBI taxonomy): domain Eukaryota; kingdom Metazoa; phylum Arthropoda; class Insecta; order Hemiptera; family Cicadidae; genus Magicicada; species Magicicada septendecula. The sequence continues at coordinate 91,121,255 of CM068373.1, forward strand.
CTCGGTATGTTTGGCCGTGGTCCATTGTTTTCTACAAAAACATGCGTTGCGGCAATGCCATCGACTGCCATCATCAGTGTTAAAATCGAGTTACGCTAGCGTGAGGTGGTATACGTTAGTGACCACAGGATTTTGGTCACTGCCGAAACGTCTGGTTTTGTAGAAAATAATGGACCACTGCCAAACAGACCGAGAAGGAATTTTAAGAACATTGACTCCGGCCGTGTAAGCCTATTGGTACTACAAACACTTGGTAGTTTCACAATTTATTCTTAACCTCTGACAATTGTTTCAGCCTTTCAGACTATTCTCAAAGAGCTGCTAAGTACAACTAAATACAAATAATGTGTTAGAGTGTAAACATGTGTTAAGGGTGTGTATATGAACATGCGTGTGTATGCTAGTACAGGGAAAGTCAAGTGACTGTAAAAACTAAGTATACGTAATGGGAATGCAAATTCTAAAACTTAACTAAAATAAATGAAAAAGGAGATACAAATAAGTCTGTCTGTTTGTTTGTTACAATTTTGTTAATTATAATTGCTTTACTAATTCTAATTAAATTTTTTGTTTAAAGGTTTGTGATAATAATTAATTTCGTATATCCACAGAATTTTATAAGTAAATGGAATTAGCGACCTCTCATATGTTGAATTCTACAGACGTATGAAAACAGCAAACATAATGGAACACTTTCTAGTTTACTAGTAAGCTACCCGAGTTTTAGAACTCGCCCACTATTGTGAAGCAAGAATATTTGTTATCATCGTCATAAAACTCAAGGATTAGGCTCTATCCTGAACCTGTTCCGGGCCCACTTCGCTCTCGGCAGTCCTACATCTCTCTTCCCCACCGGTCAATAATCCATTGCTAACACTGGAATCCTGCCATTTTCCCAAATGTTCACACTACCTTGTTTGTTGCTCCTTGGCTGTTCCAGCAATGGGACGACTCCAGTTCAGTCCTTATATTCACATTCTTCTTTCTATCGCAAATTGTACAGCTCAGAGTACTCCCCCTAAATTTCATCTCAAGTATATTTATTACTGGGTAAATTTCAATATTACATAATTTTTCAATTATATGAAAAATTGACAACAATCCCGATTACTTTCTATTTCTTTAGTAAGTAGTAGGAATTGTAGAGCACAATCATACTCTAAACGCTAAAAACGTTAAATATTCGGTTTTGGATTACAGTTCTTCCTTTTAGTCTAACACCCTGCTGGATTTCGTAAACATTTTTACAATATTTGCTCTCTTTACTGCGCTCTAGAGTCCCAAAATTTTGAAATTTTATTACAAACAAATTTAAATTGACGTGAGATTAGGGTACAGCTATATCCCTAAGAATGTAAAGTGACTATATCCATCTGTCAGTCTTACGTTACTCTCTTCTCAATGTTATTTTTATTGAATATAATAAATTATGTACTTACAATACATACCGGTAAAATTGTTTATCTCTTTGTTATTCATATTTTAGTGTCCTCTACTTTGCCGTTTTCTACAAGATAAACAAGATATAGTTCAAACAACGATAATGCAGAAACAATATAGGCCCAATCATAAAACTAACATTATTTTTTGTGGCACAGCCAATAGAGTAACGACGTAGGTTTTACAACATCATACGTGAACATTACAAAATTCGCACAATTAAAAAAATTAATATACGAATAAGAGGCACAGTCTTTTATAAAAGACTTTATTATTTTTCACTAAAACATTAATATAACTGATCGACAGTGATAGCACTGGTAGTAATAATACTAATAATAAAAATTATTATTAATTCGGGGTCAAAATGTCCTATGAGGTTGTCCGATGCCTAATCTTCATTATTGACTGTTGCAGTTTTCATCGTTTAGTCCTCTATCCCTCATTGACCTTCTTTTGCCCTCTTTCCATGTTTTCTTGGGTCTTCCCTTCTTTCTGTGTTTTCTAGCTATTCATCTCATTGTTTTCTTTGGTAGTCGGTCATGTCCGATTCTTTGTACGTGTCCGTACCAGATTAGCTGTTTTTCTTCAATGGAGTCGATGACTGTCTTTTGTACGCCCATTTCTTCTTTCATCGTTTAGTTTCGTATTCGCTTTAGCCTTGAAGTTCTACCATCGCCCGTCTCAAAGCATCAATTAGTCTGTAGCTTCTAACTTTTTTTTATCTGTTCTTTTATTCTCCATGTTTCGGATCAGTACATCAACGTGCTGTTAATCATACTATTGTATATTCTTTTCTTCCTTTCTTTTCCAATTTCTGTGCTCCATAGTATCCCATTCAAGGATCTAATCGTTGGTTTTACTTTGTATATTCTTGATTTTATTTCAATATCATCTGTTCCTTCTTCATTAAGGTTTATTCCTAAGTATTTGTAGCTGTTGCATTTTTTTATATGTTCGTTGTTTTCTAAGATTAAATCTGTTGTTTCTTTTTCGACACACAGATAATGCGGTTTCTTCCTTCAGTTTGTGCGTCATATATTCCAGGTTTCCTTTCCTATTGAATGAATGAATTAATAATAATTATTAGTAATTATTATCAATAATAAATATTATTATCATTATTAATATTAAAACTGTAAACATGTATTTGAATGTTGGAAACATTTTGACTGTTTTTAATTTCTAGATTTGTATGGCAAATTTATTTTTTCAAGCCCTGACCTATGTAATAAACTTGAATTAATTTGTTTTGTTGAAATGCAAGTTTTGTCACAAGTTTTACAATAGAAAATAGTTATTTGTTACACAAGCAGTTAAATTAGATGTATAATCCATGGGACACGTGATTTTGTTTTATAAGAATAAGACGCGGGTTGTAACGCACACCCATCTGCTACACTAAGCAAATATTGATGTTCTTCCAAACGTCTCCTTAGTACAATATAAACCTTTCGATGTGGGTCTGCACTATCGATCTTCATATTTTTTACGTAGCTATTTGTTTTATAAAATCATCTGGGCACAGTCGTTTCATTTCACAACAGTTTCTCTACGTTTTCCGAGTAAGAGAGGTGTTTATAATCGCTGTTTTTAAGACATACGTAGATATTGATATTTTAACATAATAGTAAGTTCATTTTTACTTTTATATTTTGATAAAACGTAATTTTAGAAATCTTAAAGCTACAATGGAAAATATTGAAATGTAATAATTAAACCGTATTATGCCTCCTCTAGAGTCAATTCGTCCTCTAAAAGTCCAGATTCTGAGTTTTCTATTTCGTCTTATTCGTCATGTATTTGGCCTGTGAACTGTAGAACGAGCAGCCCATTCTGTGGTACCACCGACCGCCAGTCTTCTATTCAAATGTAATATTAAAAAGGTACACCTTTATATAATTGGGTCGTGATGACAGGTAGACTACATTTTGCCATATTAATTCTCTTGAAGTAGTTGAATGTTTTAAAGTTATGTCATTACTTTATAAAGCACCACAAAGTTGTTCTGAGAGGCGACAGTGTGATTTAAAAAATAAGGTACAATAAAGCAAAGATTCCCCCTACGCAGTTATTCCACAAGAATTTTGTATAGCTACGTGTAAATTTTTGGAATCTCATTACATTTAATTTTACCTATTTGCCTTCCATCAAATGCGGCTTCATCCCTCCGAAGGATAGTTTTGTAAAAATGTTATAATTTTTATAGTAGATTGTGGGCGTACCATTCATACAATTTTGTACGTCTGTCAGGATCATCTACTGCGGCGATACGTATTTGCATATACGCCTATAATAATATTGTTTTACATAAATAAATAACCCAGTGATAGAAAGTATTGTAATGTAGTAGTAAATTAAATAGTCTTAAGTAATAAACAAATTGGAATGTGGGGTGAAACTTTTGATGACATTCAAAACGAGGGTGGAGAGGATGTGTGTATGGACACCGTATTTTGGTTTGTGTCTGTATAGGCAAGTGACACATGATTTATGGAATAGAGGAAATCTTACGTCCGTATATACTGGTTTTCAACATGTGAGTGATTCGGTTGTCTCTCTCTCTCTCTCTCTCTCTCTCTCTCTCTCTCTCTCTCTCCCTCTCAATTGGCGCTACAACTCTTAGAGGGCCTTGGCCTCCTGGACAATCCGCCTCCCATCGTCTCGATCCTCTCTTCTCAGTATCCATCTTCTTACAAGGAGCTTATGCAGGTCGTCCTCAAGAGCATACAACCATCGTTTTCTGGGCCGGCACACTTCTTCTTCCACCAGGTCTCCCCGTAAAAATTTTCTTTAATCTGGATGTCTCTGACATTCTTTGCACAAGCGATTTCGGTTAGGAAATAAAAAATTAATAATATTTCCATATGTTTTTAAAGTAAATATTCCTATATTAAACATACCTTTTGGGAACCGAGCAGTGTCACTAGAGGACGCACGGAGCAATGCGTATATAGACAAAAAATGAGTGCAAAATTAGGATCATAACTAAGCCAATGCATTTCAAAATAAATTAATGACTTAGTTAATTAATAATAAGTTACTGAAAATTACTTTGTATGTACTAAACGCGTGAAATGTCACGATTCATGTGCAACTACTGGTTTGCACATCAACGAAGTTAGTGAAAAAACAAACGTAAAACTGTTTTGTTAAAAAACCGACGCTTATGCAAGACGTAACGAAATTTGGTAAATCTGGAATGGCATCCAGCAAAATCGAACGACTTACACCACATTATATATAAATACACGAACACCCTTGACCAAGGCAGAGAGACTTTGGAAACAACGACGGTGTGTCTACGTCACTCTGATTAATGATGTGGAAACACCTGAATCTTCATCATCACCATCATCCAGGGAACAACACACACACACACACACACACACACACACACACACACACACACACACACTCACACTCACGCACATACAACGATAACTTTTCCTCGGTAACAGCAACGTTTGAAAGCAGGTGAAAACTTAACAATTATTCAATAAAAACAGACAGTAAGTAGAGACTAGATATGAACGAAGGAAATATGACTCCATAATTGTTTATAGTGTAAACAATTACAAACATTTAAATAATTATGCATTGATCTATGTTTTTAATATTTATTTTTGTCCACTGAACTAAAGTAAATATTATTTTTGATTAAAGTACTACAAGTAAACTTTTGCTTTTCATGTAATAAATATTTAAATTAAATTTTACATATTATCTGCAATATTTCAAGTAATTATTTAAATTAAATATTTTATGTCAGACACACAAGTAGCTGAAACATTTTTTATATTTGTGGTCATGTACTGTATGTGTTATACGTTTGTTGTTGTGTAATGTTTTGTAAACAGCCACTTAAAAAGAGGGATATGTAAATTCATATTTTTTTCTTTTCAATATTTAAAATTTTTTAAGGAAAGAAAGTAAAAGTAAAAGTAAATTTAAAAAGTAAAAGTACAACTTTATGTTGTAATAAAACAAAGATTTTTTGTATCTTTAAGTAATGTCACAATTTCCTAATGCACCAGTTAATATTGAACGTAAGACCCGTCTCAAATCCTACAACCTAGCCGGTAGGTAATTAATATGCTACAGCTGCATCCAGTATTAACTCTGAACATCTTTGAATGAAAATAATGACCTCGTTCAACCAGATTGTTATCAACCTTCAGAAGCCTGTGCTTGATATACTGTACAAATTGACTGTTTTTACTTCCATGCTCCGTAAGGAAATGGAGGTAAGGTGATGGCGAAAAAAATCGTGTTCAAGATAAGAACTGATTTTAATTATACTATCCTCAAAACATGAAGAAAAGTCATTTTCCTAAAAGTGGCCTTGTGTCTATGTGTTTGTGTGTCTGTGTAAAATTTTTTTTATGGCGAACGATAACTTCCGCAAATTCAAAGAGAATCAATTAATGTTTTGCACGTATGCCCGAGTTGTCGAGGACTCGAGATTTGTTGATTTTGGTGAAGATCGGTTAAGGGAAAGGGGTAGTTTACGTGCAACGCAGGGGGAGGGGATACTTTTTTCATGCGTGTACTACGTTATAGGCAACAAAAAAGTAGTTTGTTGTTAACATTCCTTCCCGGGCTGTTTGGTCGTGGTCCAAAGGTTTTCTGAAAAAACCAGACGTTTCGGCAGTGCCGTCGACTGCCATCATCAGTGAAAATCGAGTGCCCTATGAGGTGTTATACGTTAGTGACCTCAGAACTGTGGTTAAGTGTGATGAAAGAAGTAGAAAGAAGTAGTTTCTATAGGAATATTTTATTTCGAAAATGATTTTAAATATACATCTTTGAACATGGAAGTCATGTATGGTTCTCCATACCGATATTGAATATTCACTTCTAGGAGGCTGAATGGTGTAGTACGAAGAGAATCAGGCAGATAGACAGACAGACAGAAGATGCACGTGGGGTTTCGTCCCTGTTTGTGAGCGTTGTCCAGGCAGGAGCCCGATGAACACCAGATTCTAACAGTACAGCTCGGTCGTTCACTCAGCACAAGGTGTTTGGGTGAAGTCTATGTATACATGATGTATGCTTGTATATCATGGGGACACCTCGCGATTAAATTGCTCCAGCCAGTCGCAAGCCGTAGGCGCGCCTCCATGGCCTCCTTAAGGGATCGCCCGCAGCAGTTTAGAGAAGCGCTGCTGTGGTCGATAGGCTCGACTGCCCGGAGGTAAGTCGTCCGTAACGATGGGTTGCCACTACAGGGCGAATGGCTTCCGCAATTAGGCACTTGCACACCTTGGGGTTTTCAATGCTCTGAGTTTCAGCCCAGCCGAGACGACAAAGCAGCAGGTGTTAACTGGATGTTCGGAACACTGTCCTGTCTATCTTGATGGCAGAAACTGTTTGTAACCGCAGCGTCGGTAAGCCGCTGGGTAGGGGCATGCATTGAGTTCAACTACTAACTTTCCTACTAACTTTGAACTTTAGTTAGTTAAGTAGAACTTTGGAAAAGTTCGAAAAAATAAGTGAAATTACAATTATGTAATTGCGGTTATATTGATACCACTTATAATCAGAAACACTTCTATTCGTTGAATATCTCTAACTTATTTTTAAGTTAATCAAAAATCCAACAGAAAGCTAAATGCTTTCCAAAAACGCTTTTTAGCATGTACTACTTGTACAGTGTTAGCATTACCGAATATCATTATTGTTGTAGTTACAGTAAAACTATTTACCAGGTTGTATTCAGTGGTCCTATTCTTGTAGAGCCAAACATTTCGACTGCTGCTGTGGTAATCATCTTCAGTGATCTTCTGCTCTGCTTCTCTGGTAACTAAATCACGGCGTGTCACACGACTGGGGTTGCGCGTCTCGCGTCAGTGCGGGCTGCTATCTGATTGGCCGAGAGCTTGGCAAATCCCGTTCTTCGGCTTTGTCAACAACGGAGTTAGACATTATATCAGTTGTAGCGATCCGAGAGCCTATTAGTGCCGGATACCAGGCCTTATTCAGACTCAAACTTTTTTCCTTTATTTTGAGGCAGTTATTGTGTTTATATATCTGGAACGCTTTACGGTGTAGCCGGCAGGATAGTGCAACGTAGAGGTTAGCATCTTCGTCTTCTCAAAATTCACCCCGTGGTCGTCACTAGCCAGAAGGTACTCTGCAAGCGCTCACTTGTCCGACTGCCCCTGTCGACAGGCCCTCCTGTGTTCAGCGATACGAGTCGTCGTGCCAATATACACTTGTCCACAAGAACGTGGGATACTGTATACGCCACCCAAACTTAATGGGTCTCTCGCGTGCTTAGCCGACTTCAGATGTTGTTAAAGACGGTCTTCACACCATGTCTTCGCAGTAACCTCCCTATCCGGTCCAGGTGAGTTCAAAATTATTTCTAAATGTATTGCTATTTGTAAAATTATTGTTGTGGTTTTTCGGTCCGTTTATGAAGAGCCGAATGGGCATTAATTATTAACTAAGCTACTAATAAGCGAATAAGCAACCTATGGTCCAGTCTGCATTATCAATGTAATCACATTCTGTCCTAAATATTTAATAAACACGTCACATGTAGTAGGTACAATATTCATTATACGCAGCTCCTTATTATGAAAATAATATCACGTTTATATCACATTTTGTGCGGCTCGCGGTTATGCAGAACCGATTACTGGTTAATCATTCAGTGGTTTGACATTTAACCGACTTACGAAGAAGAGCTGTCTGTATTAACAGGCGTGGAAAATTAAATATCGGTTGGGGATAAATTAATCTGCAAGCCAGTCGACTGAAAGTGATTAGTCGGTGGTGATAACCCTAGTACGGTAATCGGAACCTTGGCATCGCGTTTGGATCAATACGCGCAGTCGATGCGATTAGCTGTCGATTGGCGTTACATTAATTATTATTAGCATTATACTGACAGGTCACTGTAAATTCGCTGAAAAAAAATAGGCTTGGGGGAACAGACATCACTAAACAGACCATTGGGTTTAACATGATTAATTTATTTTTAATAATCGTTTCTTGATTTAGTTTCTTGAATTCACTTCATTAGTTCTTTCAATTGTACCTTTATAACATACTTGGTATTATTTGTACTAAATCCTTAATTTCGTAGTTACCGTCAATCGACGAATTTTAACGATGAAGGATTTGCGAGGATCGGTCAAAGAAGTAGACTATAACACAAATTTAAATTATTTGTGTCGACGTTCCGACAATATTTATTATCATCATCAGGACCTGTGTACGGGTAGAAGAGAAATTATCAAACACAACAGATACATTTACACTTTTTATCACAATATGTTTACACTTTTTGGTCCTGTTGACTGATTATTTTCAAGATACGGTTTCAGAAATTTATTTACCAAAACTCGTTCCATAAAATGTTTTCTCGCTATCTACCCCAAAGGCCAGGAAAACGGCGTGATAGGGTCGACCAGTGATTTAGTAGCTTACCTGTTGTTATAGGCCTACTTTCACTATTCTCAAGCGGCTGATAATGGAAACTTTCTTTGCGCAAAACGCGATGCACTAAAGTGAACAAGATTTAAGTTCGGGCTTGACTTACCTGGTTAATTAATATAACGATAAATATGAATTTTAGTTAATATGGATTGTCATCAGTTTTAAACTAGAAATTGACAGCTATTTTATGCAGAGAGATTATACATACAAGATGTATATCTTTAGTATAATACTTGGACTGAGAGGTCTTACTACAGACGTCTTTTACTCCAGATCCCATTCCATTAGACTTGTTTTTGTATGGACACCTAAAAGTATTGTTACACGAATTTAAGATTGCAGCAATGAAGAAGTAAAAATCCACGTCCAAAAATAAATCAGGTTTCAAGATCGAGGCTGGCGGCTTAAGAAAACTTGAAGGCTGCTGTGAAAACTATAAACAGTACCTGAGAATTATGTTGAAAAGTATATTACTCGTTGTATTTATTGAAAGTATATTTTCTTAACAACAGTTTACTTTCACTAACTGAATAACATTATATCGACATTAGAAAGTAAAAGAACGCATTGACTTTTTAATTTTGTATCAGGAGAGCATTTCATCAGAACATGTTTAATTTAATTTTGCATACTCAGAAATCATAATTTACGTACAAACGACGTATGTAATGTATGTAATGTAATTCACAACTACCGTGTAATATAAGTCATCGATTACAGATTTCTGCAGTCAATCATTCATAATTATCAGTTTACGCTAAACCGTTATAAAACACACAAGAATTTCTCCGATAACGCACAGTGGATTATGCTGATCCATAAACATCCGACTCCGCTTACGCTGGCTATGTAGCGTAGTATGTGACAAAAGTGACCGGTATGCCGCCAGAATAGTACAATAGATCAACGTCTAGAAGGCGCGTCAATCGATCTCCCTTTGCAGTCGCGTCTAGAATGATCTAAGGCGTTGCGTAATCCTGTCGCGGCCACAGCTTGTGCAAAGTGTTACTTAAACACAAACGTTCTTTATCCGCTCAGCTGAGAAATATAAATGAATATAATTAATGTTCCACTTCGATAGTGTAGATTGGAGGCTGTTGCCGGATTTAGTCGTTAAAAATCTCAATACGCAGTCTTCCTTCGCTCGTGTGTTTCTGTCCCTCTCCCGAGATGTTACTGGGAGGTCATCTGTTACCAAGAACCCTCTATACTTGGTCAATAGGATTGATTGGATAAACGACTGCATCGATTGCATACAACCTCTTGCAGTTGCCTTGGTACCGTGACTCAAAAACCTGACGAAATTTCAGCAACAACTGACTTGATCAAGGTCTCAGTCGAAAATCATCTTTACAGAAATCAAGCTTGATTGACACTGTAACGTTATACGGCACAAAGTATTGTAATTTAATTGGAAAGTAACAGTTGCATCATTACTGTTGAACCAAAATGTTTTTGAAAAAATGTACACAACGTGCTAAAAATATCCAAATGTCGGTTTCGAGAACATTCGAAAACACGTGACTTGAATCATTCATTATTTTCACACTAGTTCATGATTAGAATTAATACATTTTGTTTTATTAAAAATTACTTTACTTTCTATAATGCTTTTTACAATTCTGTACCGAGAACAGTGTCCATGAACGTTTGACTTTCTCTCCTCTAAAAATTAAAAACCACTTTTACGTGACAATTAAATTTTACGGGACCAAATTTATCGTAAAATGAAAGGAATTCAAATTATCTTCAATTTTTTTAGTAAATAACTAATAAAGACATACATTTAATATAACGCAATGTAAGGGATTCCTTTGTTAAAATTTCTTTTATTTACCTAAAAACTAATAAATGGAAGACAGTTTCTGCTAATTTTATAAATATCGAAAGAACAGAGAAACCACTAAAAGTAATTTGAGGCAAAGTCAGCAGTTAGTAAAATACTATTGTTATCAGCCAACAAATAAATAAATAAAATAATTAATTAATTGCTGAAGGTTTGTAGCAGGTCGATACAGAAGTGCAGCGACGGACGTGTGTACAGGTTGGCCTGTGCAGACTACGTTGTATCTGTCGATAATCAACAACGCCGTCTTACTATTGCAATTAGGAACGATTAGACCACGACCAAACGTTTACACGTGTTTCACTAACATGACACTTTAGTTTCTGTTCTAATCGTCTTATTTCTTATTCATTAGCATCTTCGTCATATACAACACTAATTTATAGTATAATAAATAAGATCACATTTTAATACATATTAAAGAGTGTGTTTGTCACATTGATCACGCACGCACACAATTACACTCACTAACACACACATAGAAACACGGAGTTCTCATATGAATAACCTAGTTTTAAAAATTCTTCTAAATTCTCGAATGTGTAGTTTCAGCACATCCAAAAATTCTCGAATTTGATTTTTCATTGTATTATGCAAGTCATTAACAGAATACATCACAAGTCATTCACAAAACTGATCACAAATATCTTACTGTGTTTCAAAATCAGCCACATCCAGGTAGTTACAGCAGTGTCTACTAGGAGCAATTAATGTATGTTGGTGACGGGTAGATGGAATTAGATTCTTTAATATTTTATGAAATCATAAAATGCATTTCTTTTGGGCACAAATAGTATGGGTAACAACGAAAAATGAGACTCCACTGAAATTATAACAGAAGATGATTAATTTTTGGCCAAGAAGGAATTTCTTTAAGCAGAATAAGATTTAGTTTATGAAAACTTTTTTGTTCCATCAACACAATCAGTTGAAAGAATTGTTATTTTTACTTTTTTCTTTACTGTAAACTGTGTATATTTATTTTTTTTTATATTAAAATATTAAACTGAAAATTTACCAATGATGTTCACATGATTTTAGATCAAAATGACTACAGCATTTCGTTATAAGATTGATTTCATGTTAATTTTCTTTAAATAAGTTTAAGTAATAAACATGTACAAGAATCATTATTTTCACTGTATGGTTCTTTATTTGTAACTTTATTGTAAAATAATGTAATTTTCTTAAATTAATGTACTTAATTTGTGGTCACAAGTTAAAGTAACATTTCTTTTTTAACATCAGCAAGTCCCGAATTTTGTTGTAAAGCAGCCATATCCGAATAAAAAACTGACTTATCTGCTAAATCTAAATAGTTATTATAATATCGCTTGTACCATTTGATTTGAAATGACTTAACTAATGTATAATGTGTAAACCAAAATTTTAGCAATAAAAGTGTAACTGCAACCGGTTTCTTGCTCTCTTGAAAAAGTTCATGAAATAGATGTGGCTGGTTTTGAAACTAGACTACTCATATTCTTCCTCATCCATGAAGAATACAAATTTGAAATGAAATAAAAAGGAGAGACAACTCTTAACGAGAGATAACGGGATGGATACTTACAGAATGAGAAACTATACGGATAGTAAATTTTATAGGTAAATTTTGTTAGTCTTCTGTAACGCTTTTCAGTGAAGTAGAGTTGCAAACCTGAAACAATATAAACGAATGTTATTATTGTCCACAATTTTTTATGTTTTTTTAAGAATTTCAGATAATATGCCATTTCAGTTTCTGTCTACCTATCTGTCAGTCTTCCTTCCCCCCCTCTCTCTCTCTCTAAAGTAATAACTACATATTTTTAATTAGGTATAACTTTATGTTAGTCCAAACTTGTTTATCATCATCTCCTTCTAAACGGCTTTAGGCTTTAGCGGTCTGTTCCTATTCCACAGTCCACCTTTTCTTAGGTCTACCAACTTTTCTTCTGCCTCTAGGGTTGAAATGTTTCGCCATCTTCGGCATTCTACTTTCTTCCATTCTATAATGTGTTGAATCCATTTTCTTCTGATATGTTGAATCCAAATTATACTGATATTCTTCAGTAGATCACTAATAAAGAGAAACAATTAATATAAGGCAATATAATAGATTCCTTTGAGGAAACTTCTTTTCATCATTTGCAAGGATTAAACCAGGGATGGTGTGTTCCGGCCTCAAACAGTGAAGGAGTCTAGAGCTGGTCACTGGAGCGCTTCCTCGGACGTCCCACACCTCTCCGTCCCTTAGGCTTATAGTTCCATAGTTGTTTGGGGATGTGCCAGTCATCCACTCGGCAAAGATGTTTCCACCAATTTAGCAGATACTGTCGAGTGTACTCATAATAGTCAGTTCCTGCCGTATATCAATGATTGTACTATGATAATGGAGAGTTTGCACTGCCACGTGCCTGATAAATTTCACTTTAGCCGCTTGGATACGACTCTCCTGGCCTTTCGATAAAGTCGAATTCTCAGACCCATGAAGAAATATGGAAAGGGCCATTACCTTGTAGAATTTTAGACGTGTTTCTTTACTTGCTGACTTAAGAGTTCGCCTAATGGTCCCGCACATAAGGTTGAACTTATGCAACTTAGTCACAACGTCGTTGCTTGTATTAACGACACACGTAGCCAAGTTATTCAAAATTGCTGACTTGTTCCAGGGCAGCATCATCTATAACAATTTTTGCCCGTACGCGACCAGTTCCACGGACAGCCATTACCTTAGTCTAAAGTGTGGATATTTGTAATCCAGAATCTTTGCAGAATTCGATTTAACAAATGTATACCATGTGACGGCAGCGGTATGCGAACATCTGCTCTCCGGTACCAGCGGTGGACACAGTGAGCCAATCCGGCATCAGCATTCGGAGAGAGTCAATCAGCGATCCCGGTTAGTTAATAAACCCGGGCCGGCAGAAAATTTTGGGCACTCTTCATCGCCACGCCATCGGACGCACTTCATCTCTCCTCTCTCGGACGACATCGGTGCGGAGTCAGCCGGAAGGAACGGCCGAAGAACAGAACCGGCGTTCTAGCGTCTTCGCCCTCCAGTTCCGCGCCAGCGATAGGACGTCGCAGGGCCGGCAACCGACTCTACACCCGATGCCGAAAGAAGAGGACTGCAGTACGCCACGAACAGCGGGCGCAGCCGCCGAACATCTTAGCGCGGCACGACCAACATCAGCTTTCTCGCCACCAGGTCCTTTTTAGGGCCACCAAAAACACTAGAGTGTACGATTGGCGCCATTTGTCATGAGGCAAGCCTTTTGTCCGGTGACAACCAATCTGCAACCTTTTTTCTGAGTCCGACAGCCTGATCATCCGCAAACAACAAAATGTCAATTGGGCAATTATAAAATAAAAACTTTTAATAATCTAAAACTTAATAAATAGAAGTCAATTTATGATAATTTTATAAATATCGAAAGGACAGAAAAACTACTAAAAGTAATTAGAGGCATTTAGTAAAATACTATTGTTATCAGTTGCTGGAGGTTTGTAGCAGGCGATACAGAAGTACTGCGACGGACGTATGTACAGAATAGCCTGTACAGACTGCGCTGAGTTTATTTCCATAACCAACAACGCCGTCTTACTATAGTTCGTTCTAAATTAATCTCACCCTCTGTAATATACCGTGTAGAGACAAAGCCTGAAACTTTCGCCCATACGTACGTTTTTTCATATTCAACTAGTACAATAATTACGCTAAAACGCGTGCACACACACACACACACACACACACACACACACACACACACACACACACACACACACACACACACACACACACACACACACACACACACACACACACACACACACACACACACACACACACACACACACACACACACACACACACACACTGTAACAGAACCTCCAGATTAAAGAAGCTGTAATTACGCATTGTTTTAAGCTGCTTACTTGTCGCTGTCTATCTTAAAGTTTGTGACGATATGGAAAAGGTCGACAACGTACAAGACATAAATAATTCCTCACTATGAACAGAAAAATGTATCTCAATAAGAACAGAGAAAGTACAGATGGATTTAAAAAAAATGAAGTATAATTGATTAGTGTATATATGTTTCCAAATTATTCTTGTGTAATTATTTTTAGTAATAAATAAATAATATTTGTTTTTTACAAGAATATATTTATATATTTTTTATATTTAAAATTTATATTTATTTTACCTCAAGATGTTGTTTCCCTTATTTCGAATATGTTTCGAGAACTCTTGTGTTCTCATCCTCAGCCTTCGTGATCTTGCGTCTGGTGAAGTATTTTGTGTTGGCTGGTCGCTATTTTGGTTTCTTGTTGGTCTCTGGTATTTTAAAGTGGTATTATTGTGTGTGGTTGTGGTGTATGTATTAGTTTTTTTGTGTATTTTCAATGTTGAGTGCTTTGAATATTGTGTCATGTTTTGTATAGATTTGTATTTGTTCAGGTATTGTACAAATCAATACAAAACATGACACAATATTCAAAGCACTCAACATCGAAAATACACAAAAAACTAATACATACACCACAATCACACACAATAATACCACTTTAAAATACCAGAGACCAATAAGAAACCAAAATAGCGTCCAGGCAACACACAAATACTTCGCCACACGCAAGATCACGAAGGCTGATGATGAGAACACAAGAGTTCTCGAAACATGTTCCAAATAAGGGAAAAATAACATCTTGAGGTAAAATAAATGTAAATTTTAAATATTTTATATATATCAAGAAACGAACTGTAGAAGAAAGTGATAGAATTAATATTTTTATAATATCGTGATATAGGGTGGCGAAGGGAAACGGGAAAATTTGAAGTTGATGTTGGCAGCCCTGTAGATGTAGAAAAAGTGAAACTGTCTAGTAACGGACATTTAGTTACCATGGTGCAGAGCGTGCGGTCGCCGTAAGGGCGTTTTACCGACATGGTGACAGTTTGACAGCTGCACAACGAGAGTTTCGGCGCCACTATCAGATCCCGCCCCGCGGTCAAGTTCCTTCGTTACACGCAATCGAAACGTGGGTTCGTAATTTTGATGAGACTGGTTCAGCTTTGAAGAAAAAGCCTAGTGGGGGTGTACGGTCTGTACGTACCCCAGAAAACATTGATGCCGTGCGAGCTGCCATCTTAAGGAGTCCTCGTCGTTCGGTGCGAAAAATTGCCTCGTCATTGCAGCTCGGACGTCGGAGCGTTCAAACAATACTCCATGAACTTCAATTTCATCCGTACAAACTTCAGATTGTAAAACAACTGAATCCTAATGATTGTGTATTGCGCCTGCAAATTTGTGAACAATTGTTGGCTAAAATCTATGAGGATGCTAACTTCATTCAAAATCTTTGGATGTCCGATGAAGACCATTTTCACTTAAGTGGATACGTGAATAAGCAGAACTTCCGTTACTAGGCTCAAGGAAACCCTGCTCAGCTTCACCAGCGTCCATTACACAGTACCAACCGTATGGTGTGCAGTGTCGTGTCATGGGGTGATAGGCCCTTACTTTTTTGAAGATGATCGAGGCACTGCTGTAACTGTGACGTCTGAACGTTATGTCAACATGCTACAGACATTTTTGGCTCCAAGACTCCATACTTTTCCAAATCTTGACATTCAGCACACCTGGTTTCAACAGGATGGAGCCACATCACACACTGACAGACGGTCTATGGCAGCAGTGAAACGTTTGTTTGGGGATCGCATAATTTCAAGGAATGCTAACATCGCTGGACCTTTCAGTCTGCGACTTCTTTTTATGTGGACATATGAAGAGCATCATGTACCAGACTAGACCAAAACCCTTGCTCAGCTCAAGACACAGATTGAAGAGGAAATCGCCAAAATCCCAGGTGAGACATTGCGCCGCGCTATGCAAAACGTACAGAAACGACTTACTGAATGTGTACGGCAAAATGGGCAGCATTTAACTGATGTAATTTTTAAAAAGTGATGCCTAATGTAATTTTCAGTCTTGTAGAACATATTTGGAGCCTCAAATAAAGTTTTGTAATGTTCCTTTATTTTTTCTAATTATTTAAAATTTTCCCGTTTCCCTGCGCCACCCTGTACTATTCAATGTAGTTTCTTCCCCAAGTAGTGTATTGCGTTTTTGTCGTTTCAACACGACGCACGTTTCATTGAAAAATATCAGTATCAGAGGTTTGTAAGTAAATCAATAACAATTGAAATTCTATGTTCTAATATAGAATATAAAATATTCTAACACAGAATAATTTAGATCGTTATTTATTTACTTACAAACCTCTGATGCTGATATTTTTTAGTGAAACGTGCGTCAAATGTTGAAACGTCAAAAACGCAATATACTACTTCCAGAAGAAACTACATTGAATAGTATCACAATATTATATAGTCTAATTGCTGCAAGAAACGTTGAGTTACATAATATATAGAAAATTATATATCTTTATATATTTACTCTGTCTCAACAGTTTCAACAGTAATTTTCAGACTATATACATACCCATAATTTGTACATAGGCCTATACATACTGAAACTCATAGTGGAAACTGTTGAAACAGGCCGTACGACAGACTACTATTTCTTTCTGTAGAAGTTTTACATGTCAAACTATCTGTTGCTTATTACTGTAGCCCGTGACTATAATCGATTCTGAGATCGTACCTTGTCCCCGGGTAGAAAGTTTCTTGAGGTTAATGATCAAAACTTATATCAACATCTACTTTGGAACTTAACAGATTCCATTGTATTTAGTTATTTATAACTCGAAGTTATTTATTACGCTTGCTTAATTAAGTCAATCAGTTATAAATTATAGAATTCGTAATTCCATTTTAGGTAAAGCCAACCGATAAATCAAGAATTTGTATTGAATTTAGAATAATCTAAAAGACAATAGGCTGGTTGGAAACCGCTCACTTCGATACTTGCAAAGTGGTAAACAAATTTACGAACCTTTTGCCCAATTTTCAGCATCTTTCATTAGTGGCTTAAATAACCTACCACGTTTCATAACACAATATTGATAAAAATCATGTTTTATTTTGATGAAAGGTGTTTTGAATGAAGAAAGGCTTTTAGTTTTAAAGCTAAAAGACATACAAGTCAAAGTAAACTAAAGAGGGTAAAATTATAGTAGCGGCTTAGGTTGGCAAACGAAAACTCTCTCCAGTTGAAATTGTACTGTAATGTTTGCTAGCTGTGATTTATCTGGCATCGCGGGTTGTGGTCACAAGATAAATAAATAAAATAGAAAAAGCGCTCCGTAATGGAAGGAGTAGCGACGTGAAGCCGTCTGGCATTGCACAGCTGACGGGGGGAGTCACTTACCGTCTGTCTAACTATGAAAGGTGGCTGTCTGTATATGTAACGTAGTTACGTTTGTACGTCTAGTGAAACACACACACACACACACACACACACACACACACACACACACACACACACACACACACACACATTTTGCAGGGGATATTATTTATTATTCAAGGACAGGAAAATGTCTGTTTACTAAAGAAGTAGAGTTTAATGTCAGTGCTTGCTGTTGTTGAGTATCTTATAAAACACGGTATAATCAACTTAGTGTTTATCTGAAAGTTGGACTAACCAAATTACTTCAAGTAAGATGAACTTATTAACTGTACAATGCAATTCTAGACATTCCACTGTAAGATATATGAGTTTGTTTTTCAGTTTGCCAAGTATCAGCAAATTTCAGTTGTTTTACTAAAGGAAATGTTTTAAACTGTTTCAGACTTTAAACGGCAGTAGTTCGTAGGCATAGAGGTACAAAAGTGATGGAGTCAAACTTTTATGTAGTTTAAATAAATAAATTTTACCAAAAAAAATTAACTTTAAAGAAGACTATTATTTTTTGGACATTTATATACGATATTATACAATATATTATACGATTTTATACAATAGGTTAACAAAGCAGATCTACAGATATCTGTGGGGGAAGAAGTCAACATCAAGTTGGATTAAAGAGAAAAAATAATATACACGCAGAAGAAGCAATAGAAAGAGAAGTTTGTCGGGCAAAACTGTTAAAAATGGAAGGATTCTAGGGTAGGAGAGAGATAAACGCAGGTCCAAAGTGGACTGAAGACAGGAAGAAGTGACTGACACTTTGCCAGTTTGCCAAGTATCAGCAAATTTCAGTTGTTTTACTAAAGGAAATGTTTTAAACTGTTTCAGACTTTAAACGGCAGTAGTTCGTAGGCATAGAGGTACAAAAGTGATGGAGTCAAACTTTTATGTAGTTTAAATAAATAAATTTTACCAAAAAAAATTAACTTTAAAGAAGACTATTATTTTTTGGACATTTATATACGATATTATACAATATATTATACGATTTTATACAATAGGTTAACAAAGCAGATCTACAGATATCTGTGGGGGAAGAAGTCAACATCAAGTTGGATTAAAGAGAAAAAATAATATACACGCAGAAGAAGCAATAGAAAGAGAAGTTTGTCGGGCAAAACTGTTAAAAATGGAAGGATTCTAGGGTAGGAGAGAGATAAACGCAGGTCCAAAGTGGACTGAAGACAGGAAGAAGTGACACAGTGAAAAGATGAAAGAATACTGGAGAAAAAGAAAAGAAGAGAGAATAAAGAACTGAAATGACATGTGGTCCTTGATGGCCGATAAAAAAATATTAAAAAATTTAATTTAGTGGAGCAGACCTCTTCAAAAACCTGGGTTCATCTGGCTCCGGTTGATAGGACCCAGTAAGGGCCCCCCTCGCCTAGGGTTAGAGTTGAAACCAGGTCAACGGTCTCAAAGGCGGATGATTCATTTCAGTTCTCAACGGCAGAGAAAGCGGAAAAACCTAGTGGAGTAAACCACGAAAAACAATCATTTCGGACTAACAATCCGATCTTATCTCGGAATTTAATTCCTACTTTTGCACTCTATACAATTTCAATTAAAGCTGAAAGAATATTGGAGAAAAAGAAAAGAACAAAGAATAAAGAGTTGAAATTGGTATGTGGTCTTTTGATGGCCAATACATAATAAAAAAAAAATTCTCTTCGCACAAATAATAAATACTGCTTCCCAAGTAGGTAGATCCCCCCCCCCCCACTTCCTTTATGATATCCTTCATGATTTAGTTTCAATTGAGTCCGTACTCTATTTGATAGTTTTTCGTCACTTTGTTGGCTTTTTAAGCTAAATTCTTCTGCTAATAATATATCCCTACCCTTTATTACTTGTATTATTATTAGTTATTATTTATTACTAATTAAAAGTACCTTGTTTCCTTGAAGTAGAACAATATCGTCAGCAAGTATTAACATATTTAGATTGACAATATACCGGTACATGAAACTGGAAAGACATTTAACGTAGTTATAACTTGCACTTCCTGATCAGCGGCAACTGTGTGAAGGAGTGAAGTAAAGTTTGTGTTTCCCTCGTTGAGCACAGTACACATATATAGCATAATTCAAAACTTCAACAGTATTACTTATCTCCGTAAATTAGTGATGCAAACGAGTGAGTGATTAAGTCACATCTGAAGTGAGACGCGCGTTATAGGGATGATTACAGACATTCCCGTTAAACTTTGTGATCTCTCTACACACTGCTCGAGCGCTTTGATGAAATTACGCTGGTATTATTGAAATTACTAAGGAAATGTTGCTCTTATCACTTACTGTAAAAACTTTAACATTTTCTAAAAACTGCATATAAACTTGGATTCACAATACAAAATTAAGTTCTCTTTAAAAAATTATGACTTTTCTACAGCTTGAAACTTGATAGTGTGACAGGTGGAGCGGGTAAAAACTTCATACTACAGTGTTATAAATATTGTTACGACGGTCTCACTAATCGTCGTATTGTGCGGAGACACCAATGAAATCACTAATTACCAGCTCTAATTAGTCGCAAATAACAATTTGAAGTGAACAAGCTACTCTCACACAATAATTATCGTTAAATCTGTCCACACGCAATAATAATGTCAACTGTTAGAGTCCCTTACTATTCTAATGCAATAATCAATTTCTACTAATCACCAACAACCACTTGATCTGCACTCTACAATCTCGCCAGGTGTAACTAACTCATTAAGCCCGGTTGCATATAAGTCCCGCAGATGTTCCAGAATAATTTTATATTCTTTTGGTGGCGTTCCAGCATAATTTGCGTAGTTTAAGTGGTAAAGTAGTAGAGTCACCTTGACACAGCCACTGCACCTGCTCGGCTAGCCGAGGAACGTGTAGACCTTTCACGTGACTGCACCTGCCAAATTTTCGAGAGCGTTACGTAATTTAGTAGCAATATATTTGTTAGTTAATAATCGTAGAAACTGAGCTTAAATTTGAAAGCCAAACGTCTGAAAACAATCACCAATGATTTAGCCTTATTGAAAACCACTGTTTCGGCAGGCGAATTATTCTACAACAGTGATTTCCAATTAGCGGGCCGCTGGCCGGAAGTGGGCCGTGACGCCTTTCTATGCGGGCCGCGTCCTTATCTTTGAAATTCAATTTAATAAATATTCTATTTACTTTAATAAATAAATGAATAAAAAGTAGTATTTTAACTGAAAATGTTCGTTCAGTAAAAACCTATGAAAAATTGTTTCACTGATTTAATAACAAACATACTGTAGATTCCAAGTAGCCTACTTATATGATGAAACAAACTTCTACTATCATCATGCTTATTTGTGCAATGGAGTGTGTTTTTCAATATTCATCTTTTATTTTCATCATACTACAAGGTCAAATCTAATCCTTTCACCACTTTGCAATACAAAACAGACGTGCTTGTCCTATGTTTTGTCATTGATTCGCAATCAGTCGCGAGTTTTATTCACAGTTACGTTTAAGTGTTTTCAGCTCGATGTAGACATTTCTGCTTTAGTGGTTGCAGCAGATCGACCTCTGTATTGACATTGAAGATTTTATGTAAATATACAATATTCATTATCTTTAATATATCTTCATTATTACACCGGCATAACAATATATGCTGTTAAAGACATGCAATAAAATATGTTAAATGTAAAGATTACTTCTTTTTACAGCTACCAGCCCATAGCTGTGCGCCTGAGTTCCGGCTGCTAACACAGTACTAGTCAGCTCGAAAACTTCGCACCTCGGGGCTGCCTATACTGACCAGACCCTCGGCGCAATGTATCATCTCACTTGAATTACACTTGTTTTCCAGATGTCTATACAATTTGAATTTTTTTATGTAATTGTGTTTATATTCACAATTAATTTGGCTACCCAAGTGCGTTCATTATATATTTCTATTCCCTTTTTAAATATTTTTAATGTGGGACTTCTTTTGACAAATAATTTTTTAATATCATCGAATTTTTTAAAATAGCTTGAACTTAACTGATTAATCAAAATATATTTATCTGTCGAATCTTTTATTTTTTATTTTCGCAGGAAAGACAACGGAACATTCACGATCTATAAACGCCTGAAGCAATTCTTTCGTACATTAGATTTATGAAAATCTTTGGTTTGACTAATTTTTTCAATTTATAACTAGTAATGACTAATATGTTATGATAGGACTAATAACATTTTATAATTAGGCATATAATATAATTATGACAGGCCTAATAACACATTATAGTTATGTCTGTAATATAATTATAAGCCTAATAATAATAAAATATCAATAATGAGTAAATTTAACACTTGTTTAAAACAACCACCAACGGATTTTTAGTATTTTATTTTTGTCAAGTTAACTGACATAGTAATATGTGTATGTGTGCGTGTGCGTGTGCGTGTGCGTATGTGTGCGCGTGTGAGCGTGCGTGCGTGTCTGTGTGTATACGGTATCCCCTTTTCTCAGGTCGAGGCCCATGATGTTTCTTGCTGTTTTTTCCAAAGCTCTTTCCGAAACATTTCGGCACATTCATCTTTACCATCGTCAAGGAGATTTCTTCTCGGACTAGGCTGGACTACTTTTTCGCCTTCGTCGGTCTTATAGACAGCCCAGGCAGGTTCCAGTTGCTTCTTTCGGCCTTGATGTGACGAAAGTACTGGTTGCCAAAGAACGTTTGCAAAAACGCATCACAACTGAGGCCATTTAGATTGAAAAAATCGGACTCTCTTAAGAAACGAAACGACAGAAATGGCCTGCGACTACATCCACTCTAGAAGCCGATACCTTCTAAGGAGGAACGATTCTTTCACTTTCAGCAGGAGCATAAGTACAGGACCTGTCTATGTCGAAAACCTTTTCAGATAGAGCCTCATCACCTCAGATAGTGAAGAATCTGCGTAGCGGAGGGGTTTTGCAATCGCAATGTGGAAGACGAAGATACAGATAAAGGCCTAAAAATATTGGAGCGACACATCTGTGAAGAGGCAAACAGTTTGGGGATTAGAAATGGAAAAGAGTAGCCGGATATCAGTAAAGATGAAGGTTGACTCTGTGGGAGACCAGGTCATCATGTGCGCTGTAAAACTACAAAGAATAAGGAAACCTTAAATAAGGGAGTGTTTCCAATTTTTAAAAACAGTATTTTGAATAGGCAAATTAAATTTATATACAGTAAAAGTTTGTTTACACAAGAGATTTTTACGTTCAATTATGCAATCTGTTAATATATAAGAATAAGCATAATTGTTCACAGAATACTTCACATGAAGAGAACTAGTCCACTAATTAGTTTATGAGTATTTAAAAGTAACAGATTATATATGCGTTTATATATAGTGTTAGAGTCTAGGTACGTCTAGAGGAAATGTTAACTTTAATCGACTTGTCTGCAGGTTGTTGTTTAGTAGATTTATGGCTAAGGATTTGTGTGCTCTTCAAGCAGTTTCACATACATTTCGCTGCACATCCCAATGGTTTTACTGACTGAGGGCAGGTCCAGGTCTCTATAGATGTCTTTGTTGCTGGTGAACCACGGTGCGTTGGTTATGGCACGCCATACCTTGGTCTGAAATCTTTCCATTATGGCGACATTGGATTTAGATGCAGTTCCCCAAAGCTGTAAGCCGTATGTCCACACAGGCTTGAAGACAGTGTTGTACTCCAACACCTTGTTTCTCATTGACAGTAATGATTTTCTACCAAGGAGCCAATAATGCTTGCGAAACTTGGTGTCCAGTTGTTTTCTCTTCATCCAAATGTGGTTGCGCAAAGTCAGTTTTTTGTCTAGGTGGATGCCCAAATATTTTACAAAGTCGGCTACCGGGATAGCATTGTTATTAATTTAACAATTGATGTTGCCCCGTGACATTTTGTGAAGGTGATGTGTGCTGATTTAGTTTCACTTAATTGTATTGTCCACTTCTTTGCCCAATTTTCAGTCGCATGTAGTGAATTCTGTAGTAAAATAGTTGCTTCCATCGGACGTTTGTTTACAGCAGTATACAAGACAATAGAAGACATTTTTTGAAAAAATATAAGCGAAAGGCTCATTTGTATTGTTACCTTAAACAAATATTTATGTTCCTTTTAGGCCTATATGTCTCTCGGGGATCACATATTACTGTACTGCGCTTGCTAATGTAAATATGTAGTATCAAATTTCTTTCTCATTTAAAATACGTTTTATAATCCTGCGTAGGCGTAATTGAAATTTATAACTTTTTCGTTTACTCAAGTGAAATGTCTGTGACTCCTTGTGTGTTTGTGTTCGTGCGCACGCATAAGTTGGTAGAATATGAAAGCAATGTAGACATTTCATGATTAAAGAAAGAGATATCAATTTGAATATGCGTTTCAGAGCGGCACTAAAGCTTACAATTCTTGGAATACTAACTAAAATTTGACGTCATAATTGTTCAGTATCTGATTAACTGAACTAACATAACCAGTTATAAAAGAAATGTGTAGTTTGTTTTATGATATTAAAAGGAAGTAATTAGATTCCTGGACTTTTGTTGTCCATGACGTGTCCGTTGTTTGTAATTAACACTAACGACTCGGATCACAAAATGATAAGTGATAAAGAGCAACTAAAAATATACAAACACACAAAAACGCATGGAAACAACATCCTATACAAATAGACACTATTTAACTCACACATACAATTTGAACATATTACACCACACACGCACAACAACGATCTTTTGAGTGACGGCGCCGTCACCAAAAGCGGGACGGATAGCGCTCCTAGCGGCAGCCTCTGACGAAGTTCTAACGGAGCGAAAACTAGTTTAGCTTATCAGGTAAAAATTTATCGCGTTACCATTTTTATCAATAATAATTTGTGATTCAAGTCGGTAGTGGTATATATAGTTCAGAAGTAATTAGCCAATAATTAACCAATATTTAGAGCTTCAATTAATTGCATGATGTAATTTAAACGGCTTTTAAAAACTGATAATGATGTTATTTAATAGTTAAAACTGTTTCAAAATGGCGCTTTACGTCACATTTAAAAATACATAAATCTTGTCAAATTGAGCAGTTAACGAATTTATATCTTTAGCTTTAAATTTATCCTTCGTATTGTTTAAATTAGCAGCCATCCTTACTATTTCTTTTATGAATTTGCTAACTGCTATAATTTTTTATTGTTCGACTAAGCTTTTCGTAAAAGAAAAAATTTAAATTTATCACTGAATAACTTAATATTTTTCAAGCAAATGGGAATACATAAAACGTTTCCCACTTACAAAAATTACTTTTTTTGTCTTTTTATTTATCAGTTAGTTATTTGCTTCTTAGTCACTAGAATAAACAAATCTTAATGTAAAGTGTATTTTACCGTATGCAGAATGTTGTTGACATATTTCAAGGGATTTCTTACAGCAGCATAAGTATGGTGACTGAGAACGAGTCAGTTTATTGAGATTCCGGGAATTTTTCCAAAGTTCCTAAAGACGTATGCAGATCAGTAGCAGTAACTATTTACATAAAAGTAATTTAAATCATATTTATTACAACAAACAAATAATTGAGGATGCATAGACGTGTATTGGAACTAATAATATATAACAGATTATCTTATCTGGGCTGGAGGTAGGCATTTATTAAACTAAAATAAATTTAAATCTTGTCTGTAAATCCTGTACATAATTATTTATTAATTACATATTGTTTTATATATTGTCTTTTGATATTAATGAGTGTTTATTTGAACAATCGTCTATGTTACTTGATTGAAGAGTTCCTTCTTCTAGTCCGGTTGAAAGCTGCTGCGTTAACGTTGATCTCTGGTCTACTGCTGCTGTCACACGCGATTCACTCACCCACGCCGTCTACCTACCCGACATGGTTTTTACTTACAAATTTCCGGTTCGATAAGTGGGTTAGTTAGTTATTTTTTAAATGCGGAAGCTTACACCTTCCGGCTATCTTATTGTGTCCACGCGTTCATACAGTTATACTACGGATGAATACAACTGCCCTAAGCGGAAAATATTGACTAACGCAAGTTAGGACTATTAGATCTTTACATAATTTTGTTTTACGTTCTAATAACCCTTTGCTTTTGCTTACAGGTATCTCGTAGCTAAAATCTAGGACTGTCGTCACCCTTATAGAGAACGTGTACTGTCGCGAAAAACTCGCACAGAGAGTACGTCTTATTAGGACGAGTTGCAAACGACGACTGTACGAAATTTCCTCTACCGGAGCACATCGCAAATGAAAATTGGAGCTCCTGACTGGTTTAAATCTAGAACCCGTAATAGATTTCTACATTGATAGCTAGACATCGTGTAAAACCAGGCCAGAACCTTAACAATATTGTATAGATTTTATCTAAACTTTTTATGACCCTGCTGGAGATAAGGCTTCTATAGAAAAGTGAAGTCAGTTAAAAAATACATAGTAACATAATATGTTTTGAGTTTATAACATAAGAAAAATGTAGCGCTATTTATGACGCATACGCTGTCCAAGTTTCATTTTGATACGTTAATTATTGTAGGAGTTATTCAGGAAAATACGAATAACAGGCGCACTCGCGTACAAAACGTGGACGTGACATGACAGAGAATACGTTTATGGGGATTTTGACATATAACAAATAACTACCCATCTCTTATTTCAAAACTTACAACTACAATACAAAAACGTGAGAACAAAATCAATTTAAAACATGTCTATATCATCATAAAGTGTGTAAGAGCGTAATGTCATTTCTAAAAATGTCTCTTCCTGCAATATTGCATTATATTTCCTAAAGATGTCAGTAAAGAAGACTCGTAAAAACAGTGTAAAAATAGAAACTAACAAATTATATTATTGTAAAAAATAAAAAATATATAATATTAATACAAACTCTCTCTCTCTGTCTCACACACACACACACACACACACACACACTCACACTCACACACATTATTGATAATAACAAAACTTTTTACAAGAATATATTTTTATTATGTTATGTTATTTATTATTTTTTATGTAACCCAAAATTATTGATAACATAGTAAACACAATTAATCAAAAAGTTGTAAATAATTCTTTCAGTAACAAAACACAGAAAAATCAAAATATTAAATATATTAATTTCACATACATAGACAATATTAATATAAAATTACAAAATTATTTAAAAACCAAAATATATAAATTACCTATAATAATAATAAAACAGATTTTGAGAAATTCAAATCTTTAATAGATAAATTAATTCATAATTTAAACGGAGTATATAAAATTGAATGCTCTGACTGTAACAAAGTGTGTTGGCCAAACTAAAAAACGTTTAAAAAAGAGATATATATATATACAACACTGTAATTCACATTTAACTCATATATATATATATATATATATATATATAAACAATAATAAATATATATATTGTAACATAACAACCTCAAATTTATTTATTTTTGGGAAGCCCCAAGCTTTTGGAGCGACAAGTTATATAACATAACAACTTTTACTTGTTTGGTTTGGGTGCAATTGTAATAACAAGACAATGTTATAAAGTTTTTAAGTGTTTACATAATTTAATTATCAACCTCTTTACTTATTTCGGCAATACAAAAAAATACTCATTATTCATCGCTTGTTCGATCTTATGTACGTGATTTTTGTGAACAATTTATGTCTAAACAGTTTATACACAAATCTTATTATCTACTCTTAATTATCTTTTTCTGCTCTCGGCTTACTCATTTAGTGTGGCCATCTTTTGCAATTGCTTATCAATTTACAATGAATTTACTTTTGTTTCAATTATTTCTTTAATTTTTACTTGGCTTTAATTCTCTTTTAAATTTATAGCATATGCACTATTCTTTTAGCAATTAAAGACTCTACTAATTATTTTAATTTACTTCAATTTAAAAATCAAGCATAGCTCTCTCATAGCATTTACGTTATTCCAATATTACTTTCTCAACATGAGACATTATTCTAAATTACAATAAGACTTTACATTATGTGTACAATTTAAATTCTGTTAGCAACAGTTGGAATGTCTTTCATTCTAGTTTCAATATTGTCTTTTAATTGTCTATCATTATTTGGTTTTATATTATTTAATATATAATATTACCACAATATTATTTATTATTATGGTTTGTTATCACCTCGTTTGATGTGGCAAATTCAGTGTGTCCTCCTCAGGTCATCGGGTCCTCTTCCAGTCCTTGCTCCAGTCTTTCGTGTCCTCGGGTCCTTGGGTCCTCTTCCAGGCTTCCACTGCTTGTCGTTCTTAGTTGTTGTTGGCTCTGCTCACATCATGGGTTGCAGGTGTGTCGATCGAACCTCTGTTCTGCCTCACAACTCGCTTACTGTACATTTACGATCGCGTAGTTGACTGACAGACTCCTTCGGCAACGGTTGAATATAGAAGAAGGAACTTTATTAGCGCGACCTGGTATTTATAGCCAGGTCGTGCAAAAGCTCAAGTCTGAACAATTTTCATCTTGTCAGAGTTTGTCGAAGCGTCTTTACCCCCACTCTCGTTCGATTCACTTATTTCGCTTATCTTCGCGAATTACGAAGTCTGTTTCACACTACACGATGCTCAATCGATCGCTAATTTTTATATGTTTACTATACGTAAATTACACTTCTTTATTGTAATTATAAAAAGAGCTATTCACTTTTTACTTACAGTAATTGCACTTTCCGTCACTTTGTCACGATCTTTTAACCCTTTGTTCACCTTTATTTTCTACACCCTCTTGTGTCTTTCGTTGTACAATACCGTACATATTTTTCTTATAATTAAAATAAAACACAAATCTATCAATATTTGAAAAGGATTGGTTACTGTTCAGGAACGGACAGGCTTCACACACTCAAACAAAATACACATGTACACAACGCTAGCGACAGGTGGGCCAGATACGCATGTACGTGCCTGAAAGGTGCGTTCCCTATATTTTAAACAATCCAGCTTGCAATCTGAATCATGTTTATCAATCAATATTTATTTATTTTTGTTGTTTATTTAAATTGTTTTGGCAATGCACAGTACCGTAAATGGTTGTACTGTCGCAAAATATAATATTTATAAAGACTTTACTTCAAAATGTATTCTCCTCGTATGGTAGCAGAATACATCTTGAGGTAAAGTCTTTATATATATTAAATATATTTTATACATCAAGAAACAGACTGTAGAAAAAAGGAGTTTGAATATATTCCTGCAATGGAACATCACAGAAAGGGTATTTGTAGCTAAGGCTACATGGTTTTATACCAATTTATGACGTTATAGACATGTGTTGAAAATTGATTTTGTTTAAATTTTGTAAAATAGCTATAAGTTTTGAATTAAGAAATGGGTAATTAACTGTTATATGTCAAAATGCCCATAAATTTATTTTCTGTCATGTCAAGTGCGAATTTAGGGCGCGAGTGCGCGTGTGCGAGTGTTATTCGTATTTACATGTATAACTCTGGTTTAAATTAACGTATTGAATTGAGACTTGGACAGCTCATGCTTCTAAATTAGCGCTACATTTTTCTAATGTCAAAGACTCGAAACATATTATTTTAATATGTATTTTTTAACAGAATTCATCTTTCTAAAGAATCCTTATCTTCTAAAAGTCAAAAAACTTTTCGATAAAATCTAGACATGTTTTTGCAGTTTTCAGCAAATTTGAACAGGACTTCTGTCTATCAATTTAACACATCAATCAGTGCTAGGGATTTTGACCAATCAGAGGCTCCTATTTTCATTCAGATTGGGTCTTGGCGAAGGAAGTTTCAGTCAGTTCCATGTATTTGCTCGACCGAAACAGACGTTCTCGTAGCAGTATACGTTTCTGTATAAGGGTTACGAGTACGGAATCCTAGTAACGAGTTGTCCGTTTGCTAAAATCCTATTGGGTACTAGAACTCAAACAATAAAATAAAATAATTAATTTAAATAGTGCTATTCTCGCGAGAGTAAAAATTTCCTCTTAGGGCAGGTGTGTTTACCGGAATACATCTGTGTGAACGCGAGGGCACATCAAGACTGGGGAAGGTGTACGTATAATACACCGAAACTATATTAATTTAAATTAAAACCCATTATCGAGCCCTGAGTAAAGAGATAAACGCTATCGGTAGCAGCAGATTTCAGCAGGCAGCGAGAGGTAGCAGATGCAATAGTGAAACCCGCGAGAGGAGGCAGTACAACAGTTCAACGGTGTCGTAAAAGGAATTCAACGACCAAGTAAAAACAGACATTTAAGGAAAGAAACTTTCAAATCATTAATAGACATTATTAATTTAGAATAAATAATTTTGTTCAACCACAGACCATTTTTAAATTTGTTTTTAAAATATATACCCTACTCCAGATAAAAGACTTTTATTATTGTGTTTTTAATACTATGCCTTATATATGTTTTGTTGCTATATATATATATATATATATATATATATATATATATATATATATCAAATTTATCAACACACTCAATACAAAACAAACTTACATTTCCAAATTTAAATAATATAAGTTTATTACAACACATTTCCAAAGGTCCGAAAGTGACCTTATGGGAAAGTTTAGAAATATTTGAACATAAAGCAAATAATAAATTAATACCAGAACAAATTCAGATTGATACGAAAAATGATAATATTTTTAAAATTACTAATTTAATAGAATAATAAATATTTGTATACACATATAAATCATTAAATTTTGTCTTCATATAAAACAGCTGTTTCGAACAATTGATTTAAAAATTTTAATTCATTAATTTTATATCTGATGATGATAGCTGAATGCTATTAAAACACTGTAATTTACAAAATATTAAAAATATAGGCCTACTCTTGTAAAAAGTTTCGTTCTTATCAATAACAATATAAATATTATACAAGAAAAATCTGAGCGTATATGAATATATATTGTTACGGCGTCACAGAACAATATACGTGTTTTTCGAATGTGCCAGAAGAAACTAGATGTAACGCGTGTGGCGTACGTGGTTGTAGACGCATATACGAGAAGTTTCTCGAAGGCGCCAGCTGCGTGGACTGTGTCAAGGCCGCAAGTAATTACGTGGTAACTATACTGGCGCTATCGAATAATCTAGCAATTTGGGGCGGTATACCGGTACTCAACGACGTTCGGTCAGTTCAATGCGAGATATTGGATAGTGCGGTTCGAGATTTATAGTAGCGATATTACTGTGCGCGTTCAAGTGGTTATTAGTTAAGTGTTGTGTTTTATAATCGGGCGGTATAATTGTAATACAATTGTGTTTAATATTAGTGACCTTTTACTGCGTGTGAACAATTTGTATTTGATTTGTTGTAGTAGACTGTGTTGTTAATTACGAACTGCTTAACTGTAAAAATTAAAACTGGTGATTAGTGACGATCGAGTAGACAGTCGTAACAATATAATTGTAATACTTTAATTAGATATCAATAAATTTCTCAATATTTTGAGTTATAACTATTCTTAACATAATAAGTTTATGTAGCAAACGTTCTTTTAATTTTGCAGTAGAAGTATTTTAATGATGGGATACTCAGTTACATTGTTTGTGTTTTGTCACAAATCCATGTAATCCATTCATATAAATGGCTAATTTAGAGTACTTAAAGTATGTAGAGAGACGTGTCGCCTACTTAATGCTGTTACAGGACCAGGAATTTGTTTCCTAAACTGGCTGCTTCCTTTTATGAACTCGATCTACGTACTGCAGTAAAATCTGTATTCGCTGCTTCTGTGTTATCGCCAGCTTTAAAACAATTGTTAAAATAAATAACTGAAACGTGTTGAATATTTATAACGTATTCAAAATATTTCAATAAAATATTACAGTTGGTAAAATTACGTAAATTTTTAGTTAGTTAACACTCTTAACAGCTGAAAGGGTAGATGAATATAAGGCTAAAAATATCATAAAATAGGTTAATTACCTGCTGTCGCGTTTCTTTGAATCCTAATTACGGGATTACTCGAGTTTCGACACCAATGGTGTCATCATCAGATCCAATATGATTAAGGTTAAAACATCATTTATCAATGATGATGATATTCAATCAATGATATTCATCTCGTCAAATAATAAAAAAACAACACATACAATGCACAAAATAATAAATAGTTAACACATATTAAAACGAAATAACAATGAATGAAAAACAACATGCGGCCGTCACGAACCTGTACAGGAACGGTCCCACGGTAAAACTAATCAATACCGGCTTGAACTTCGTTCAATTTTATCGATCTGATATAGCCGATTTCTCGTTCTATATGATCGATTCTATTAAACAAAATATTATTTGTATGTACTGGTTTTTCATTTAGGACGCGATTGTAATCCTCCTTTATAGATTTATATATCTCGAACCGTTCGAGAGTGTCCAGCCTTAGTGATTTCTTACATTTATGTAAGATAACTAAATTATCACCAATACTCTTTATGTTATGGTCATGTGAGCTTAAATGTTCAGCAAATGTAGATTTTTCTACATTTGACTTGGAGCTAGGGATATGTTCTTTTTAACGTAATTTAAACGAACGACCCGTTTGTCCTATGTAGAACTGTGTGCAATCCGAACAATTAAGTCTATATACACCAGTACCGTCAAATATATCAGAAGGTTTATTTTTGTTTGTAAACGTAAGTTTTTTCTCAAGCTTATTACTCGCCTTTGAAGCCAAAATAATATTTTGCTTTTTTAATTGGTTTTTTTAAAGTGTGATGTAAAATTTCACCATTTACTAATGCAATATATTTTTTTACTTTTTCTTTGGACATATCAATATTTATTGGTCTATATAATTTTTTATTAATTATTCTATCTACTATGTGACTTTTATATCCATTGACTGTCGCTATGTGTTTAATAATGTCTAGTTCATTTTATAATCTTCCGTAGATAGGGGCAATGCCAGCAATCTATGAATCATACAATTAAAAAATGCCATTTTATGTGAAATAGGGTGATAAGAGGAGGCGTGAATAGCATGATCTGTGATTGTTGGTTTTCTGTAAATATTAAAGTTAATTTTATTATCTATTTTAGTTAAAGTTAAAACTAAAAAATTAATTTTATTATTCATTTCCGTCTCTAATGTGAATTGAAAACTATTTGTAATAGTATTCATATATTTTTTAAGCATCTCCAATTGCCTGCAATTGCCATTATAAATCATTATTGTGTCATCCACATATCGTCGGTAAAATAAAATTTTTTTATAATGCTTGTTTTTAGTTGATAATATTTCGTTTGTTTCTATGTAGTTTAAGTAAATTTCCGCCAGGATGCCTGATAATGGGGATCCCATCGCCAATCCATCCCGTTGTAAATAATATTTGTTATCGAAAGTAAAATGATTTTGTTCCAAAGTTACCTTTGTCAAATTGATTAGCTCATCGACTGTTTCATGTTTTAATGTGGATTTAGAGAGTAATAAACTTTTTGCGATTTCCAACGTTTCACTAATTGGCACGTTTGTGTATAAATTGACAATGTCGAATGAAGCGAGGGTGTGTCTCGGTTCGATTTTAATTGTTTTTGAAAGCTCGACAAGTTCTAAACTGTTTTTCAAACTATAGTTCTTATTGAACACTATATATGTTGTCTGAAAAATTTTTCGAGTTTTTTGGCAATTTTATATGAAGTTGCAGACATGAAATTTACCAAAGGACGGACAGGCATATTATTTTTGTGTATTTTTGGAATGCCCCTGAGTCTAGGAGCCTTGGGATCTATCACTTTTAAGTATTTTTTCTCTTCGTTCGTTATGATGTATTTGGTTTTATTTAATACTGATTTCACGTTATTATTAAATTTAACAGTGGGGTCGATCTGAATCTCAATAATGTTATTGTTTTTAATAAATTCCTGTATCTTGTTTTTATAATTCTCGTAAGTTAAAATTACGAGTGTTTGACCTTTGTCTGCTTTGGTGACGATTGCGTTATGGTCTATTAATTTCGCCTTTATCTCATTAAATACCCTTATTTCGCTATTGTAACTAGTTTTTGTATTATTTATATTTACGTCCTTCATAACTTTTTTTATTTTATTATCAACTGCGTGTCTTATTACTGTTTTTGTTTCTTCGTCGGATATGGAATTTATTGCAGTTTCAGCGTTCAAAATTTCATTAAAGAGTGATTGTTTGAATCCATTGTTTTTAAAATTGTACTTTAAGCCTTTGTTCAAAAGGTTGGTTTCTTCATTGTTGAATTTAATTCCGGTAAGATTAACAACACGAGGGTAAAACTGATGACTTATTATATTGTTCTCTTGTGTGTCATTCTGTTTTTTCAATAAGTTACAAATTATATATGTAACTAATAAGTAATAAGTAAGTAAGTAATATAACTAATAAGTAACATAAATGTAAGAAATCACTAAGGCTGGACACTCTGGAACGGTTCGAGATATATAAAGCTATAAAGGAGGATTACAATCGCGTCCTAAATGAAAAATCAGTACTTACAAATAATATTTTGTTTAATAGAATCGATCATATAGAACGAGAAATCGGCTATATCAGATCGATAAAATTGAACGAAGTTCAAGCCGGTATTGATTAGTTTTACCGTGGGACCGTTCCTGTACAGGTTCGTGACGGCCGCATGTTGTTTTTCATTCATTGTTATTTTGTTTTAATATGTGTTAACTATTTATTATTTTGTGCATTGTATGTGTTGTTTTTTTATTATTTGACGAGATGAATATACACTGATAAATGATGTTTTAACCTTAATCATATTGGATCTGATGATGACACCATTGGTGTCGAAACTCGAGTAATCCCGTAATTAGGATTCAAAGAAACGCGACAGCAGGTAATTAACCTATTTTATAGTCTTAACCGTTTCTGGAGGCAAATAAAATGTTTAAACTAAAAATATTGTATATGAGCATTACTAGTTGAATATTGAATACATTTATAAAGCTAATGAAAACTAGCAAACCAACAAAATTAATAGTTCAATTTCTCTCTTGAGTTACGTATTATACAGAATTCATATTTACGGTTGTCAATTTTTGAAAAGGTAAACCAAAACATTTGTATTTCATTAATCGCGACATAATGGTTTAACTCTAAATAAGTTAAAATACGATATAGCTTCATACGTGTAAAGAATATTATTAAGAGTTCAAAAGAGTTATGTAATTCGATAAGAAGTGTAACAGTTAATGTGGGGGTGGACGATAGGATAGATAGAGAATTGTAAGGAGCGGAGAGTACACAAGAATGGGCAATCAATAACATGTTTGGGGTATGAGGCTGGGAGAATGCAATGTCAGGAATTCTAAACTCTCAGACCACTTTGAGAGCCGTCAGAGCAACAGGCACCACGCGGCACAAGGAAAACTCAGATACCGCTGTGTACAAGCTAACATCTTGTCGCGAACTTTCACTACAAAATTTGACGCATATTTTATGTGTCACGTGTGAATCTCACGCAAACTTACTGGAACAGAATAGGTCATTAGCGACTACAAAAAGTATAATAATGAACTTCGTAGGCTTACTGTACACGGCTGAAGTCAATGTTATTAAAATTCATTCCCGGGTTGTTTGGCCGTGATCCGTCGTTTCTTACTAAAACAGACAGATCAAATTTTTACTCTAAGATGACAGTCGATGATACTGTTGAAACGTCTGTTTTAGTGAGAAACAATGGACCACGGCCAAACAGCTCGGGAATAATTTTAATAACATTATCATAATCAATTTATATGTCATGCAAAATGCTTAAACAGAATTATCACTGTTGAACACGACTGCAGAAAAATTATTCCGATTAGCGCTTTCAAGCTTCTCAGCTCATCGTCAGGTCAGAAATCTGATCTGATCTGATCGGAATTTCCGATCTGACGATGAGCTGAGAAATTTGCAAGCACTAATCGGAATACAGTAATAATTCTGTTTGTGATTATACCCACTAACACAACTTTCTTAATTAAACTTCTGACAAAATGCTTAAATAGATACCATACAGTTACATATTAAAATACAAGAATAATATAAATAATATAATAATAAAAAAACAAATTTTTGTGTTCCTTATATACACTTACAGGCGTATTTAAGATTTGTCCAATTTTATGATATTAAAAATGGTTATTTCGTAACGTGTGTAGAGCAATATGCACCAGTTTATTTTAAATTGTGCCTATGAAAGTATTTCTCATTATTATAGTTGGGCACGCATATGTATGTGACAATGTCTACACTAACAATGTCAGTAGGAAGTATATTGTATTCATACTTATTTGAAATGTCTACGTATTCATCGATATATTCGATCGTCGTAGGTACAGTGGAAACAAAATAAGTACAAGACACCAATTAAGTCACTAATCACACCTTTAATTGTTACAGTAAAACAGTTCGTAATTAACAACACAGTCTCTACAACAAATCAAATGAAAATTGTACACACGCAATAAAATGTCCACAAATATTAAAACTCAATTGCATTACAATTATACCGTCTGATTATAAAACGCAACACTTCAATAATAACTACTTGAATGTACACAGTATTAACTCGAACCGCTCTGGAAATATATCGCACTAATACTCTCGAACCGCACTATCCAATATCTCGCATGGAACTGAAAACTAAGGCCGCTACCCGATGTATTTATAGTCACGCTCACACACCAGAAGCTTCCAAACTGCGTCTTATCTCACGTGAACTACGTAATTACTACGGCCTTGACACAGTCCGAGCGCCCGAGCGAAGCCCGGCATAGTCGAGAAGATTCTCGCAAAATGCGTCTAGTAGCACGTACACCACACGCTTACATCGAGATCCTTCTGGCATATTCGATAAACGCGTAGATTGTTCTGTGCTGTCGTAGAATATGCTTTTTTACTTCCATGTTCCATAAGGAAATGGAAGTATGGTGATGGCGAAAAAAATCGTTTCGAGATAAGGGTTGATTCTGATTGTACTACTCTCAAAACATGAAGAAAAGAAATTTTTCGAAAAGTATCTATGTGTGTGTCTGTGTGTAGAATTTTTTTTCTATGAATTTCGATCGATAACTGCCGTTAATTCAAACAGAATCAACTATTTTTTGAATACATCCCTGAATTGTAGAGGACTCAAGACCTATTGATTTTGGTGAAGTTTGGTTAAGGGGAAAGGGTAGTTTACCTGCAACGTTTCATGTTTTAACAAGAGTAAAGTACTTAATTTTGATAAATAAAGTTTCCTGAAAAGAAAGTCATAATAATCCACTGTAGAAACGTAGATGAAATATCTATAGATAAAAATGCTAGTTGAAGGGGGTGGGGGTAATTTTCTATAAATGAAAATGATAGTTGATGGGTGAAGGGGATAATTTTTATTTGTATGTCATGTGTACTACGTTATCGGCAACAAAGAAGTAGTTTGTTGTTAAATTCCTTCTCGGGCTGTTTGGCCGTGGTCCAAAGTTTTCTACAAAACCAGACGTTTCGGCAGTGCTATCGACTGCCATTATCAGTGAAAATCCAGTGCACTAACGTGAGGTGGTACACATTAGTGACCAGAGTTAAGGCTGAAGCAAGTAGTAGAAATATTTCATTTCGGAAATAATTTTAAATATAAATCTTAGATCATGTAAATCATGTATGGTTCTCCATACCGATATTTCTTTCTGTACCACGTCTGTCTAGCTTAATATTCTTTTCAGGTCTAAACGCTATTAAATTTTCTTTACATGGAGCGCACGCTTACATAAAAATAAAAGTTTTTATTCATACTTTATATATATCTTTCGTAAAAACCCTAATGCTTTGTGGATACGCTATTATACACTCATTACATATATTTTTTTCATATTGAGCCTCTTTTTAACAACGTGCGCAGTACAATTTGTATCTGTCAATGACATCGTCGACCTTATAAGCCATTTCCGCTGTCGCCGCCTTTTGAAGTAAAGAATAATCAAGCGTACAATTCAAAGTACAATACATTTTATCTGATATCTAATAAATATTCCTTGCTATACCTTTAAACAAGAAGAAAGGAACATTTACCAATTGACATACACTGTATATTGTAGACAAAAATATAAGTGTTATTGTTATTTATAACGACACGTATAGAACCCAACAACAATAGCATGAATGTATGTGCAACATAATGTTATACAATAGCATGAATGTATGTGCAACATAATGTTATACAATTATTTGCTATTCATTTTTCTCGATAACAGCCTACGTGAATCCAGTGACTGTTAGTTGAAAAAAACTATTTTATAAAGTAAGTAGTCGTTGTTTCAGTTCTGATTAATGGCGGCTGTTAAACGTTTATTTTGTAAGTATAGAATTTTAAAGGATTTGCTGCTAGTATACACAATAGTAGGTGCGAGGCTAGTACGTACAATAGGCGTCATGATAATGCGAGGCTAGTAACAGGTATGTTGTTTACGGCTTTCAAATATAATACAATTCAAACCCATGTGGTTACACACTAGAGAAACAACAAACACTGTTCAAGCAAAAAAGTAAATAGATTAAAATTATATAAATGTCAAAATTTAACTCGGAACAAAATGCAAGTTATAAAGAGTTTTGTGCACGATGTAGGTAAATGTGGTTTGTATGGAGATGCACTGTTTCTACTAACGTAAGATTAATAGCGTTGTTGTAAGTAGTACAAGTAATTTCATTGGAAACCATTAATTCTTATTTCCGAACAAATTGGACTGGGAGATGTGTATGTTTGTTCACTGCCATTACGATAGTCTGCAGTCAATCTGAAATCAATAAACAACAGGGGACTCGGTAAGCGCTAGACAAACACTCTTGTCTTCCAGTCATTGCGTTTTGATTGCTTTAAAGTACAAACATTGCGGTCGCTGATCCATTAACTAAATTGATGCCTTTTTATTCAGATAATAAAAGGATATTAAATATAGAAATATTGGTTGCATATGTGTACAAGTTCGGTCACCTGAGATACGGCGATCATCAGAGCTGTTCAAATAAGTACAACGCAATTACAACATATATGTATATCTACATAAAATCCTTTTATATGTACAAAAACAACCAGCTCTAGATCTAGAACAAAGAAATATTAGAACAATACTGACAACAGTTAAATATTAGATAATAGTAAAAATGTAAACAATAACGAATTATATATAGTAACAAGCATAAAGCAACTTGTAAATAAATGTAATCAGTAACAGGTATAAACAGTAACAAGTATAAAACAACTTGTAAACAAATGTAGACAGTAACAAGTATAAGCAGTAACAAGCATAAAACAACTGGTAAACAAATTTGAACAGTAACAATTATAAGCAGTAAAAAGCATAAAACAACTTGTAAGCAAATGTAAACAGTAACACGTATAAAACAATTTGAAAACAAATTTAAACCGTAACAAGTACAAAACAATTTGAAAAAAAAACGTAAAAAGTAACAAAGTTTAAACAGTAACAAGTATAAAACAACTTGTAAACAAATGTAAACAATAACAATTAATTATAAAACAGCTTGTCATAAAATGTAAACAGTAACAAGTTAAAAAAAAAAACTTGAAAAAGTCATAGTAAAACAGTCAAACGTACCGTTGACTTTAAAGATTAAATTGTGTTAATCAAACGTTTTGCATATTTTTAACAAGGCACCCTCGATGGCAAGACAGAGTCTCTCACACTCACTGAGTGTCAATGTTGAGCCACTGGTAGATGCTCATTGTGAATATTCTAAACGTTCGGTGCAAAGAACTATAAATTCTATTAAACTTGAGCGCAATGTTGTTCTTCTTAACGAAAGCAATGAAAACTTGCTAGTACAAAAAATTAAGATACTGTAATGTAAATAAATTAAAAAAAAACTAATTGTGTACTTTACAGACTATCAAACAATAAAATGAGTAAAATTATTAATTAAATAAATAAATTAATAAAGAAACTTGTGTTAGTGGTTAAAATCACAAGCAGAATTATCACTGTTGCACACCACTATGTAAAAATCTTTCGATTAGCGCTTTCAAGCTTCACAGCTCATCGTCAGATCGTTTTTATGTTTTTATGTTATTTGTTCACCTCCGATCTGACGATGAGCTGTGAAGCTTGAAAGCGCTAATCGGAATATTTTTATATAGTGGTGTGCAACAGTGATAATTCTGCTTGTAAATAAATAAAGATACATTAAATTAGCCTATTCATATAATAAGAATTTTTAAAAAGAAGAAACTTATTACAGAGCGATTATACAATATATAAAGTGAAATGTGTTCCCCACTATACACAGTATGAGCAAAAGTTGTCCTTACTATACAGAGTGTGAGCAAAAGGTGCCCTTACTATTCAGAGTGTCAGCAAAAGGTGTCCTTAAAATACAGAGTGTGACCAAAAAGTGTCCTTACTATACAGAGTGTGAGGAAAAGATGTCCTTACTATACAGAGTGTGACCAAAAAGTGTCCTTACTATAGAGAATGTGAGCAAAAGGTGCCGTCACTACAGAGTGTGAACAAAAGGTGTCCTTACTATACACAGTGTGAGCAAAAGGTGCCCTTATTATACAGTGTGAGCAAACGTGTCCTTACTATAGAGAGTGTGACCAAAAAGTGTTCTTGCTATACAGAGTGTGACCAAAAAGTCTCCCCACTATACAGAGTGTCATCAAAAGGTGTCAGTGTGAGCAAAAGGTGCCCTTATTATACAGAGTGTGAGCAAAACTGTGATTCTATACTACATATATTTGGAATCTAATCACCAATACAAGAAATAAAGTACCTAAGTACCTAGGCCGCTTAATAACAAATTGTAGCTTGGATTTCTTGATGCAAAACGATTCGAATAAGCTTCATTTCAACAAAAAAGATGTACACTTATTTCAGGTGCAACGGTACATGTGCATCATAGCACTACATCATTCCGTTTTTACACCACTATTTGTTCGGAAAGAAATGTAATAAAGTATTGTCAGAAAGAAAGTCAAGTAAATATCAATCGACGAGGTGGAGATTGGAATCCCCGTTGTCGAAGGTGACTGCGAAATCCATCACTGTGATTGACGGTACTATACTCCCATGTTAATGTTTGTTCAGATACCCGCCTACCATCTGTATTCTCCCTATAAACACACACACACACACACACACACACACACACATACAAGAAAAACAACGACTCTCTCGTATGGCGATCGCGAAAAATATCGTGTTCGAGATAAGGGCTGAATATGATTATACTACCCCTCAAAACATAAAAAATGAAAAAGGTAGTTGAAGAACGAGGGGTAATTTCTTGAAAATTATCTTTTTGATGTCCAATAAACTACTTCATTTGTAGAATAAGACACCTTAGTAATTACATACAATGAAACCATTACTCAATAAAAGTGTAAATATAAAAGATGGAAGAAGTGTAAATATAAAACATGGGGTTGTTCGTTTAAGAGGGAGGGGTAGTTTACCTCCATTGTTTTATGTTTTACCAAGAGTAAAGTTAAAACACAGTTTTGATTTTACTTTTTATTATTGATTTTACTTTTTATTTTTTTTATTTTACACTCTTTTTTATTAATTTTGATAAATACTCGCAAGTGAACTGAAAATAAAGTCATATTAATCAACTTTAAATGGTAAATGAGATATCTATAAAAGGATTGTAACTAACTTAACTTACAGAAGTAATAACTACGGTAGTTGAATGGGGAGGGGGTAATTTTTTGAAAAATACATTGCTGATATCAAATAATGTACGAGTATTTAATTTTGAAGGATAACGTACCTTAGCAATTACATATCGTAAAACTATTGCTGTATGTAAGCGTAAATATCCTGAATGGTATGGATCTGTTGAGGTGGAGTGATGATTATCTGCGTAGTTCAGATATTTATAAGAATATAAATATAAATATAAATATATTTATATTTATGTACTTTATAAGAATAAAGTACCTAATTTTTATAGATAAAGTGACACGAAAATAACATTATATTAAATAGTTACCCCATAATAACAAAAATAACTATAAATTATGAAAATAGTTTGAGGGTGGGGGATATTTAAAAAAATATCGAACCGAATTCATAAAAATTATTTTAAATATAAATCTTAGAACACAGAGGTCATGTATGGTTCTCCATACCGATATTTAAAGATATCGATTTATTTGTTTGTTTCGCAATTTTGATTTTCTGTTAGTCTTTTATCACAATCCTATGTGTGGTTCATAGTTATTTCATCGAATCTGTAACAAGGGGTACTCAAAAATTTTGCACTAACATTATTTAGTTCAAATTGTCCACCTGTCGAAAACTGCAATTACAAACCTGTCCACATGTTATGCGTACTGTACAAATTTACGGCATTGTTACTATTAAAAGCTATAAAGTACTTGAAGACTATCAGAAAGGACTGTACAGTTTGTGAAACTGTGTAGAAAATAATACTATATGCCAAACACACAAATACAATAATAAATTATATTTTTATATGTTGTGTACTTTGTAAATTCACATTAATGTATATGGTACAACTTAACTTTATTTATTCAATATAGTATTTTATTGGATGCAATGTAATTGATTTATTCGTGTCATCGTCTCCGTATTTTTACGTTATTATTAGATGGGAATATAAAATCTTACAAATTTTACCAAATCTTTCTACAAAGATGATAAACAAATTGCAATCAATTTTATTAAATTCTTTCTCTAAAAACTGTTTTAGATTTCGATGAGTTTTCATTTAGCAGAATTTGAAATACACCGAAGTACTATATGGTACTTATAAATCTGCTAAATATTTACTCATGATTATTTGAACGATTTTTGTTATTAAATATAAACTTTAATTCGACACCGGATGCGGTAAAGCTATCGATAACGTTTATTGAACAAGAACACTTGATAAGTACACAATATTTTAAAAAGCACATGAACCTATCAATAACGTTAATAATAATAATATATATTTTTTAATTCAGTACAGGGTTCCCGCTCGTTACTACACTATGCCAAACCACTCACTGAGGGACAGGAGAGACATCCACTAGAGGCAGAGGGAAACAGGTGTGATAGGATCGATGATCATTAAACCTGGTATATATTAATTGTTAGAAATACTGTCTCG
Organism: Magicicada septendecula; assembly: GCA_034769895.1. Lineage (NCBI taxonomy): Eukaryota > Metazoa > Arthropoda > Insecta > Hemiptera > Cicadidae > Magicicada > Magicicada septendecula. The sequence goes on from CM068373.1 coordinate 91,164,441, forward strand.
AGGAATATTAGAATCAATTGTAGAAGAGACTAAGGCTGTACCGGTGGGGCTGTGCGGGAGTGAGACATGGGTACTTCGACAGAGAGACAGGGGGGAAGGTTAAAACAGCAGAAATGAAATTTCTCAGGTTAGTCAAAGGGTGCAAGATACGAGACAGAATAAGTAATGCTCAGATAAGACGAGAATTACAAATTTTTAAATTACGGAATACAAGGGCACTGGTGTAACCATTTGGAAAGAACGCAGTAAGATCGCCTTCCCAACTTGCCTCGAGTTGTAAACCCACAGGGTATCGTAGTGTGGGGCGTCCGAGGACGAGATGGTTTCCGGAACAGGCAGTACAGCTTAATCCGTGAAGTGGAGATGGTGATGATTGTAGAAGAGAATGTGCCAATATAATTTTGACATAAGGTCTAATTTACAAAATTAATCTACTCCGCAAAATGAATGCGACAAGTTTCGAAGACTGAATGCGTAAAGTAAGACGAGAATTTCCGGCCTCGTCAGTTTTTACAAAATAACGTTTTAACCTATTCTTACTCGCTCAATTGCACCCCGTACTTTTACTTACTGACCGAATTTCTTTTAGAAAAGTTGCTGTTTTGAAATTTGATGATACTGCAGTTGTACAACTTTTTATTTGTGCGAGTAACCTCTTTATTCCAATATTTTTGTTGCATTAGGTTAGGTTAGGTTAAGCAAAGAATTAATAGAATTATAAAGGTATATTATGTATTACAGAGGCAATAGAACGAAAATCCAATTGATCGCAATTCAAGGGGTTCAGATTTCTACCTCGGCCGCAACTGACCGGGTTTTACACGATTGTGTCGCAACTAACCACGGTCCAGAATTTCAGTTTAACTACGTACACAGAAAAATTGAGTAAAGCAACACAGTACGTCAGCAAAGCAATTGTGGTTGTCTTCTTAGAGGTTGGCAACGTCAGCACACCTATCAATTAGACTACACGTACACCTGTCTGTCCATCTATAAGTCTACGCTTTGTAGGTGTAGCATTTCAAACCAATATTCAAGTGTAATCCGTTGAGTCCGTGAAGGACACTATGGAAAAAGACAAAGCGAGTTCATCTGGTTCAAAGTAAGACCAAAAACTTTCATAATATCTACTTCCCGATACACTAGTTCAAACTATTTCGCCATTCACGACAAGAAACTACTCTGAATTCCGTTAATTGATTTATTAGAATAATCACGGTTCCTGTACCAGATAACGGGAATACAGCCTGGGTGACTTTTTACCCGGGATTTGTAAAGTTCCTTACCAGCGATTGACACAGGATACCTTACTCTTGAAAGGCCCCCCAAACTATTTAATAAAGCCTAAATATCTTTGTGTTACTAATTACTTATAAAATTTATTACACTGCGTAAATTTTGCAGCGGCTAACGAACACAGGGACCGAGTATCACCCGGTATAAGGTGATTCCCTCTATGAAGTGCCAATGGCCTCCTTGGAGGGCAGATGAGCGGATAGAGGACAGAACACCCTATTGTCCAGGGGTGAGAAATCACTCCTAAAGGCGGAGGAACGGGTACACGTCAACGGCATAGGATGCAGAAGGCAAGGGGAAACCACTGCATCAAAGATCTGTTTAAGATATCCCTAGTATCAGCAGCTCTATGATGTATGCTTCTCTTGACCTCTTCACTTCAAACACTATCAGCCTAAAAATAAGGAAGAATCTAGTAAAGACATTCATTTGGAGTGTTTCCCAATATGGGAGTGAATCTTGAACAATTGGAGAAAGTGACAAGAAAAGCCTCCAAGCATTTGAGACCTGATGCTACAGAAGAATATTCAAGATAAGCTGGAGGGAGAAGATAACAAATGAAGAAGTTTTTGGAAGAGCTCAGGAGAAGAAGAGCTTACTGCAAAATTTAAAAGGCAGAAGAGCTAAGTTTATAGGGCATATACTACGACACAATGGGTTAGAAGGAATAGAAGGAACAATTGAAGGGAAGAATCACAGCGGTTGACCCCGTTTAGACTACATAAAACAGCTCATGGTCTATATGAAGTAGACATCAAATTATGGCTTGAAAAAAAAGCAGAGAAGCATGAAGAATGGCGAGCTGCTGCCAACCAGCCTATGGGCTGCTAACCTAAAAGAGAGAAACGTAAATATAAATAATGGCTGGGAGAATTTAATTATTCTCTCTTACTTTACTTCCCGTTCTCTAAAAATTATTTTAATGATTAATAACATGTGATTTACGGTTTTCAATAATTTACAATATTACGTACATAACTCCAGTCAATTCATTACAATTTCTTTAAACATTCGTTCTTCTTATTACCTTATTTTATAAATATTATACAAGTATTATACTAACAGACACTACAAGCTTGAAGACATTTTACATATTTCAATATGGCCTAAGGTTCTCTTTTCAAATATATTTTACAAAATTTTATAAATTACTTTATTTTAATTGTTATTACATACCGTTGTAATTTATACCAGTACTACACATACACACACACATCTTTGTGTTCGTATGCCTTAGTAGAGCAAACGTCTAAACTAGAGCAATACTTACTTCCGCACGTTATCGAGTTTACCAAGAGACTGTACAACTGACTAGAAATCACAAACCGAATAAAATATTCTCCTATTTCTCGCACGCTGATTGGTTAATTCGTAAACCTTCTCTGCATCTGAAGCCAAGATAAAATTATTCTTGTATTAAACTACTCGAAAGCAATTTGCGGCTTGCCCAGTATAATTTTAACGACTTATCCAAAGGGCCATAAAACTTTCATTGTTAAAAGCGCATATATACTTTCATTATTCTTTAAATTACTAACAAATACTGACATTTGATAGGTCTTTTTATTACGCGTATTCTAGTAGAAGTCTGATCTCAAAGATTCCATTTTAACGAAAGTTATTTATTTTAATATTTTTTAAAATATTATCCCCTAAAATAATAACATATTCTTGCACAAGTGCACTTAATACACGCCTACATATCTTTTTTCATCATTTCACAACAGTAACTGTGTGTTTACTGTCTCAAAATTACTTAAAACTAACAAATTAAACATGTCTCTTATCGACTAATATGCAATGTCCAAACCGGCACTCTTTATTTTTTTTATCGGCCATGTAAATTTTTCCAATTCTTTATTCTTTGTTCTTTTCTTTTTCTCTAACATTCTTTCATATTTTCACTGTGCCTCTTCTTTCTGTCTTCAGTCCTCTTTGAACCTACGTTTTTTCCTCTCCTACCCTGGACTCCTTCCATTTTTAACACTTTTGCCCGAAAAACTTCTCTTTCAATTTCTTCTTCTGCCTGTATATTATTTTTTCGAAATCCTTTTACACTTCTTTAATCCAACTTGATGTTGACTTCTTCCCCCACAGATATTTGAAGATCTGCTTTGTTAACCTATTGTCTTCCATTCTATATAAATGTCCAAAAAAATAATAGTGTTCTTTTCCTCATTGTTTCTGTTATATTTTCTATACTTTGATATAATTCGTCTTTCCAATATTTATAGTTTGTCTACATTATAATTCAATGCTAGACATTCACTTGCATATAGGCATTCTGGCTTCACTACTGTACTGTAATCCCTTATTTTCGCCTTTGTAGATATATTCACTTTTTATTGTAAATATCTTTAGTTATACAATATGCACTTTCCATGTTATGAATCCTTTCTTCTACAGCAGATATTTTTAAAGCATTCTCTTGAATTATTTCTCCTAGATACTTAAATTTTCGAACCTGGAGTCTTTATTTATACAAATTTTTATATCAACCTGGTATTATATGCTGAGAGTCTCAGTACTAATTTATACGCATATTCCACCCATTGCAACACACTATTAATCAGCCTGTGTCGCCGAAGGCACTGATTGGCGCGAACACAATCCATCAGTCAATCAGATCTATTATGTTTGCTGTTAGTTATATCATCCCGCTGATTCATAGTAGGCGTACAGCCGAGTACCAGTAATGTGGCTGAAAGCAATATTGATACCACTATTACAGGTAACATGGGAGTTTGCTTTCTCTGCTTAAACCCACACAGATAGGATAATCTGTTACGCGCTGCTACCCACATTCCAATACACAAAATTGGTTGATGCAAGCACGCACTTACACGCGCGTTTGCATGATTGTAGAGCGATAATGTCCCGTAAATTCTGAAGTGTTTGTTACTGAATGCACTGAATCGCGAGCATGTTGTGTATACGTTCAAATGTCATTAAATTAAATAATTTATTTATCAAAAATTCTGCCACACTTAAACGAAATGGAACGATTTTGTATAAGTAAATCTGTAGGTTGTTAATAAGCATTACTTTGATTAAAATACCTTTTGCAATCTCTTATTTCAAATTAGTGTAGTTTTTGGAATAGTGAAGTAGTGAAATAAACGGAAAGAAGGACAGTTAAGCAATCACTAAGTAACGATTCACCGATTCAACAAATATTGAGGAATTTTCTTGAAATTTGTAACCTGAAATCAGACAACAGGTTTATAAAAAATCGGTAAACATCACAGAAAAATAAGACCTCGTCGAGTATTTGCACGTTACCACTTATCTATTACTTAACGAGTGTCACATGAAAAGTTCGCGGAGCAACATCTGTACCTTAGCGGTAAAACTAATATTCTTCGTTTCCTGCAAGATTTGTATTTCATGTAAACTCCTGTTAATTTCCAAATCTATTTATCAATTTATTCATTGTTTAGGAGCTGTTTAAAATTGACGTGTCATGCGTGTTTTGAAAAACGGACAAAATCAAACGTCATGACGTGATTCTTTGTTAAAAATTGTTTAGTGCCAACGGAAATTCAGAACAAAATTGTAAATGTGTCAGGAGCTGTTTAAAATTGACTTGTCATGTGTGTTTTGAAAAACGGACAAAATCAAACATCATGACGTTATCCTTTGTTAAAAATTGTTTAGCGCCAACGGAAATTCAAAACGAAATTGTAAATGTGTCAGATGCTGCGAATTCAAAACCAATGGTTTGTAAATAGGCACCTGAGGTCGTACGATAATTGAAGATGATCCCCCCCCGCACTCGACGCCCAAAAAATGCAACAACTCCAGATGCGGGAGCCTTCTTGCACATTGCTTTTTTATACGAAGTTCTTGAGTTAAAGTTCGCTATGATGCCCACGCTCATATGACATGCCTACGATATCAGGAACGCCATCTACTCCTCAATCTGCGGTCTTCCAACAACCTCAGTAATGTATTTTTTTTGCACTTTTTGGACGTCCACTGCTAGGATCGTCTTTAGTGCTTGTACAACAACGTTTAAACTGGAGTGTGCCCCACTTACCGTTGTTTCTGAAGGCGCAGCAATTTCAGAACTATAACAAAACTAACACTGTTATTTGTTAACGTATTAAAATGAAATTTTGACAGATTATAAATCTTTCTTGAAGCTACAGCTTTTTATAAGGATACAACGTATTTTCATTTGTTTTAACACATTTACAATTTCTTTTTGATTTTCCATTGGCGCTGAAACGTTTTTTACAGAGAATTCACCACAACACGATGTTTAATTTTGTGCGTTTTAGAAACACCCTTGACAAGAAAATTTCAAGCAGTCAGACACTGTTTTATTTGGTCAGTAGGTCTACCCGTATAGCGTCCTTTTTAATTTATCACTTTTTTGTGTGCTGTCGCGCTAACGTACACTTGATAACTACAGTAAATAGAATTAATATTAGGCATTACCTGTATTAACTTCCCGTCTTGTGACTTATCTGTTTTAATTTCTAAAACAACGCGTTTCGAGGATAAATCCTCATCTTCAGGTTATTAATATTATAAAAACATCAAATTCACCCGAACGGGGTCGTCAACTACTTAAAACACATATAAACACATAAAAACACCACACATAAGTTTACACTGGATATAGTCTCGGCACAGTCCGATGCGCATCGTCTCGTTGCCAACGATTAACTGTTGTACTTTATCCTGTATGACCGTTATCATTTCCCGTGGACACATCGATATCGATGGCTGTGTTGTACAATAGATTAGATCGAAACGAAACTTTATCATTAAGTAGTTGGTCCGCTTGTAATTTAGAAGCCTTGTATATCTCATATTCCTCCACAGCGTTCATGTATGCACCTTTTTTGCAATTATGAAGCAGTTTAAAGTTTGTGTGGAAGTCTGAGTACTTATGATTACATAGCATTAAATGTTGAGCGTAACTAGATCTTGTTTTCGAGAAATCACTTTTGGGTAGGTGTTCCTTAAAACGTTAGGCTGATCGTCTGCCCGTTTGTCCTATATAAAAGTTGTCGCAGTCATCGCATTCAAGCTTGTATACTCCAGTTTTCTCTTCATCCGGGATGTGAGTTCTTTGTCCCAAACGTTTTTGATGTTATTTGTGGTTTTGAAAACCACTATTATTTTACGTTTCTTTAACTCATTCTTTACAATGACTGGTAGTATATTCGTGTACTCAGTTACTATAAACTTAGTATCTTTTTTAGCTGGGCCGGTTAATCTGCTTTTACTATTGATTTTTACTGAGTGTTTTCTTACTAGCTTGTCTACGATTTCACCGTTATACCCATTAGCGATAGCTATACTTTTGATGATATTAGTCTCTTCTACTCTGTCTTTTTGCTCAAGGGGAATAGCAAGCATTCTATGAACAAACGCGTTGAAGGCTGCCATTTTTTGGGAATATGGATGGTACGATTCAGCATGAATAGTGATATTCGTAGTGGTGGGTTTTCTATAAATTTTGAATCTAAATTGGTCATTATATTTGCTAATAGTGAGATCAAGGAAATTCAGGCAGTTATTGTTCTCCATTTCCAGGGTAAATTGGATTTTCATGTTTATACTGTTCATATATCCTTTCAAATTTTCTAATTGTCTACTCGTTCCATTGAATATCATAAAAGTATCATCAACGTAACGCACGTAAAATTTAATTTTATCTCGCTGTTTATTAAAACTAGACATTAAAAACGTATTCTCAAAGTGGTTCAAGTATACGTCCGCTAAAACTCCCGATAAAGGTGACCCCATTGCTAGACCATCCTCCTGCATGAAATATTCATTATCATAAGAGAAATAATTTTGTTTAAGTATTGTTTTTAGCAATTGTATCAGCTCATCAATTTCATTTCTACCTAACCTATTTGTTGTAATTAAGCTATTTCTGAGAATTACCATTGTCTCATCTACCGGTACATTGGTGTACAGATTAGTTATATCAAATGAAGCCAACTTATATAGTGGTGCTGATTTAATAGTTTTAATTTTTTCAACGAGATCGTAACTGTTTTTTATGCTGTAGTTATTTATTATGTCAATGTTCTCTTTTATTATCTTTACTAATCTTTTAGCCGCCCTATAACCAGGGGCAGTTGTGTAATTTACAACCGGGCGTATTGGCATATCTTTTTTATGTATTTTGGGTAAACCCGTAAGTTCTGGGGCCCTGGCATTTATGGGTTTTAAATAACGTCTAGTGCCTTCGTTGAGGAGATTGGGGCATTTATTTATAGCGTTGTTTAATTCCTTGACATAGGCGTTGGTAGGATCCTTGTGTAGCTTTTTAATACTATTGTTTTTTATGAATTCTTGTATTTTATTGTTATATGTATTTTTGTTAATAATAACAACCGTGTTGCTCTTGTCAGCTTTCGTGACGATAGCGTTATCATGTCGAAGTTTTTCGTAAATGTTCCGTGCAATACGCACATCACGTTTGTATTTATTTTGCAGGTTAGTGATGTGGGAATCTTTCTTAATGACTTTGTTTATTTTGCTATTTATGATGGCACGCGTTTCTTCCTGATGCGAGATATTATCAATAGTTTTTATGGCAGCTTCTGCGCATATTATTTCACGAATCATAAAGTTCTTATGAAACGAGGGAATGTTATACATCAAACCCTTGTTCAATAATGCCATTTCATTTTGTTCAAATTTAATTCCAGTGTAATTTGCAACCCGCTGATAAAATACTATGTGGCTGATACATAACGGGCAACGAGACGATGCGCATCGGACTGTGCCGAGACTATATCAGTGTAAAATTATGCGTGGTGTTTTTATGTGTTTATATGTGTTTTAAGTAGTTGACGACCCCGTTCGGGTGAATTTAATGTTTTTATAATATTAATAACCTGAAGATGAGGATTTATCCTCGAAACGCGTCGTTTTAGAAATTAAAACAGATAAGTCACAAGACGGGAAGTTAATACGGGTAATGTCTAATATTAATTCTATTTAGTTAATAAACGTGACTTGGAGACAAATAAAACAAAATGAGTAAACTTGATGTTTGTCTGCTGTAGCGCTAACGTAAACTTGATGTTTAGGCGGGTAATTGCATCATCTTCGTAATTTTTCACTCGTCATATATCACACTCGTTAATAGCTAGCTAATTGCGATAGTGATTAACTTTAATTTGTATAACGTTTTTATTATTTGTGCTTTTCTGCAATAATTTTGCATCACAACATGCGTTTAAATGTACTTATTTTAATGGTGTTTTTAGATTTGTGATATGTCTTTTGTAACAGGTAAAAAACATATTTACTTATTTTCATTAATCATGTCAATACCTGATTTAATTATATAACCTAATACAAATTCATACGTACACAAAGACACATCTCCTATCGCAGTATAATGCAGGTCTGTTCCGGTTCACACACACAGACACGCATACATACGACTTACACTGTGAACACTCAGTCGGACTAGGTGTACACTCGACAGTCTCCTGCATGTTAACCGCACTAATTTTTAAAACTATTTATCATACTCTAACTCTTCTACTAATTACTTACAAAATATTGCCCTGGGTAAATATGCAAATATATGTATTCTTGCAACACACACACACACACACACACACACACACACACACACACACACACACACACACACACACACACACACACACACACACACACACACACACACACACACACACACACACACACACACACACACACACACACACACACACACACACACACACAGTAGCAGCAGCGAAACATTGCTAAACGATGGGAAAGAATTAGTACAGAATCCCTTTTCGGCGCGTATTACCGTGTTTAGACAATACGTTTGTTCAACTTTGTTACTTAAGGAAAATATAATATCTGGTATAAGATTGTGAAATGAGAAATCCCAAATCGTTCATAATTTATCCTTCTATCTTTTGTAAGTGTATACCTTGTGCTGAGTGCGGTTGTGCTGGAAGAAAATTAATTAAAGTTAATTACACTGTTATTTGTTAACGTATTAAAATGAAATTTTGACAGATTATAAATCTTTCTTGAAGCTACAGCTTTCTATAAGGATACAACGTATTTTCATATGTTTTTTTACAGTTTTACGTGTTGAACATTTTAATAAGTTCATAAAATTTGCAGAAAAAAGTCAATAATTACTTAATTTTTGTACAAAATCTAACCAGATTTATTAACCAACACATCTTCATCTATCACGTAGAAAGTAATTTTAATCTATCAAAACATTTGATATGTCACTCAGATTACGAATTTGTCAGATGAAGCCTTTGAGTTCTTCAGAAAACGTTGATAAGAACTGAGATTCGTGCGAGGAACCATGCGGTTCAGTGTCAGGTTGAACTGAATCATACTTATAATTTTAAAATACCAATCTGACATTAACGAACAGCTTAAACTCCTTTGTTTTTGGAATAATAATAATAATAAAATTAATAATATGGGTTAGTGTCATTTAGTTGTGTCCGTGTGATTGAAAGATATCCGGTTAGGGAAGTTATATGTCACCCGAAGTTGTATCTTCAGCGCACTTGAAGAATTAAGTTACTAAACCCATAACAGCTTGCAGAGAAACGCTGCATCCAGAATCAACGCACCCAAGCATAAAGAGCCGTGAAGTAACAGCCATCATTTATTTTTTTAATTTATTCGAGATCTGTAATTTGTTCGACTAACCGAACATTTAACAAATCATTTATAAACATTTATAAAACAATTGTAAACACTTTAAGTCATTTCTGTGTACCGAAGGCAATAATTTAAATTTATCTGTGTATGTTACTGATAATATAACAGAATTTAGTTTAGATAATTTTTTAAATAATTATCAACAACCATAGTAACACATTTTTATCGTTTATCTTTGCAACATATATGTATCATTGAATACAAATTCCTTTGTAAATAACTCGTTGAGTTTCCTGCAGGTCTCCCATGTAATATCTTCAAATAAATACACTGCAGTGTATTTAATAAACCTACTTGCTGTGTATTTATTTAAATATATTACATGAATACATAATTGCAATATACATAATGATAGTTTAAAAAACTAATTAATTAAACAATTGTTAAAGTTAAGAATTCACATTACCAAATTTAAAAATGTTCAAACACGATCATTTTATTTACATGTCGGTTAAAATTTCATTTAATTTGATGCCTCACACGGATATTTGAAACTTTCATAAAATTTTAAGTCACATTTTTGACTTCCGTCGCCCTATTTTAGGGGCATCAATCTCAAAACAATACGGTTTTATAGGATAAAATAGAAGTCGATGCTGTAAAACATTTTTGGGGCACAGTCTAAATGAATAAGACACACAATAAAATACACATTTATAGTGAACTATTTAACGAGAGTTTTGAAATAGATATTTACGATACAAGTGGGATAACAGCATTATTAATATACGCGTGTGAAAGTTTGGACGACGAATGCGTAGCACGAGTCGTCTAATCACACAAGTATATTAATAATGCGTTATCACTCGTGGGTCGTACAATATTTTATCTACACCCGCTGAAAAATAAAAAAATGTGAGAATCAGAAAATTTAAGCTATCTACGTAGCATTGAAATAATGTATTGTGACGTATACGTTCCCATAGCAACCACGTTGTTATGATTAAAAATAGTTTGTTTTTGCTGCAAATTAGTAATTTGTAAGTTGTTTTAAAATGAGTGAATCTGAAAGTTTGCCTTCAGATATTGAAGAGAAAGCTTTAAAAACCATATCCAACTTAATACCAGAGAAGTCGAGATCAAAATATGAAATTGCATATGGTTAGAAGAAAATTATGGTTATGGTTATGGAAGAAAATTCCAATCTTCTTCTACAGTAGGAATTTACTTAAATAACTCTAAAGACTGTGTTATTAATATCTACAATAAGTAAATAACATGTTTAGATTGTAATATTATGTTGTATTTTGTGTTATGTTTCAATAAATTTTAAAATATAAACGAGTGGGATAACAAAACCAGTGCGATAATGAACTTGTTATCCCAGTCAAAATGAGTGGTATAACACGCTATTACGTTACGGGTGTAGATAAAATAATCTTAACGCATGTAGTATTGAAAATAAAACTTGACAATGTTTTATTTATCTGCTGCCCTGACCTTCGGACTATCAACTGCATGTCTTATAAAAGTTATGTCTAAGTTATGGTCTACAACTTTTATCAAATATTTCAACTAATTAAAATGTGTAGATTTTTTATATAAATAATAAACCTGTATTTCAAATAATACTGCATTAATAATATTTTATATATTTCTTTAATATACATTAATAACACATTAATACTTCATTAATAATACTACCATAATTTCTTCCATACGTCAAGATAGTATTTAAAATATGAAAATTATATGTAGCAAAATTAATACAAAAATTAGGCATCTAGCTTTCAAAGCATATATCAACTATAATTTAAAAATTAATGTGTTAATTTAAAAAAAAATTAATAAATTAATTACCTTAATTATCCGCCGTGTGATTTCCTATGCTTCGTCTATGACGCGTTTCGGAGCATATACTCCATCATCAGATATTAAAAGTTAAAACAGTCACTCATACGAGATCGTTAAAAAGTTAAAATGTCAAGATATGCATATGAACCGTACGCGGATTTGGGTGCGCACCCGTTCAAGTTCATTCTGCTACTGAGCGGTTGCTACCTTATCGTAGCCCCAGCAAGCAGACTCAAGGCAGTATCGTACAAACGGTTGGATACAAAGTTCAGGTGGTCATTTAGCACGATATCGCGACTCATTGGGTTTGCATATGCACTGTAAATTTCAAATTCCTCCAAGGCATTCATGAAACGGCCCTTATTACACACATGTAACGGTATTAAATTGGAATTAAAATCTGTGTAATTATGATTGTGTGAAGTCAGGTGTCGGGCGTAATTTGATTTGATGTTGTCAATATTTCTTATTTTCTTGGGTAAATGTTCTCGAAATCGTTTAAGGAAACCTCTCCCAGTCTGTCCAATGTAGAAGCACTCGCAATCATTACATGTTAACTTATATATGCCAGTTTTTTCTTCTGGAGGCGTGTGTTTTTTCGGTTTGAGCATATCCAGTAACTTATTATTAGTCCTGAATGAAATAGTGAAACTATTATTATTCAATATAGAACACAAAACCTTAGGCATAAAACTAGTGTAATTAGTAGATATAAAAATTTTTTGCGTGTTGCTGTTTATTCGGGATTTAAGCATTCTTTTTTCATGTTTTCTCAACAATTTGTCAATGGTTAAACTACTGTAACCATTGGCAACCGCGATATATTTTATGACATTTAGCTCATCGTGGAAGTCATTATCATCCAAAGGAATCGTTAATAATCTATGAATGAAACTATTGTACGCTGCCATTTTATGTGAAAGAGGATGATGAGAGTCTGCGTGTATTGTGGTGTCAGTGGTAGTCGGTTTCCTATAAATGTTGAACTTTAGTTTATTCATCTGTCGAGTGATGGTTAAATCTAGAAAGTTTATCTTGTTATCAACCTCTGTTTCAAGAGTAAACTGGATGTTTCTATTTATTTTATTTAGACAGTTTTTAAATAATTCGATTTGTCTTATAGTACCATCAAAGATTAAAAACGTATCGTCTACATAACGTGCATAAAATATTATTTTATTTGCATATATATTATTGTTCAACAAGTGAGTATTCTCATAATAATTTTAATAAATATCGGCCAGTAGGCCGGAAAGGGGTGAGCCCATTGCTAGGCCATCATTTTGAATGTAAAAAGAACCATTAAAAGTGAAATAGTTTTGTTTCAAAATAACCTCGAGTAAATTAATTAACTCATTTATTGTCTGTGTGTTCATGCAACTATTGTCAGATAAATTGTTTCTCAAGATCTGTAATGTATCTATGATTGGGATGTTCGTGTATAAATTAGTTATGTCGAAAGACGCCAATTTGTGGTTAGGTTGCAGTTCAACAGATTTAATATCATTAATAAAATCATTGTTGTTCTTAATACCATGATTATTACGTAATTGTAAATTATCTTTTATCAACCGAACTAGTGCTTTTGCAGTTTTGAAGCCAGGAGCAGTGGTAAAGTTCACGAGCGGTCTGATAGGTATGTTTTGTTTATGAATTTTAAGTAGTTCTGTGAATATCGGGGCTTTAGCATTGATGGGCTTTAAGTAACGTCGTGTGTTTTCATTGAATAAATTGGTACACTTATTAATACAATTGTTAAGTTCCCTGACGTACAAATCAGTGGGGTCAGAGTTTAATATATTAATGTTATTGTTAGAAATAAAATCATGAACTTTATGACTGTATGAATCAGTGTCCATGATGACTAGCGTATTTCCTTTATCTGCCTTAACGATAAGGGCATTGTTATCGATTAATTTTGTTTTCATGCGTTTTAAGGTTTTATATTCACTAGAGTACCTAGACTGACCACGTGAAGGGAGAGGTTTCCTTAAACGATTTCGAGAACATTTACCCAAGAAAATAAGAAATATTGACAACATCAAATCAAATTACGCCCGACACCTGACTTCACACAATCATAATTACACAGATTTTAATTCCAATTTAATACCGTTACATGTGTGTAATAAGGGCCGTTTCATGAATGCCTTGGAGGAATTTGAAATTTACAGTGCATATGCAAACCCAATGAGTCGCGATATCGTGCTAAATGACCACCTGAACTTTGTATCCAACCGTTTGTACGATACTGCCTTGAGTCTGCTTGCTGGGGCTACGATAAGGTAGCAACCGCTCAGTAGCAGAATGAACTTGAACGGGTGCGCACCCAAATCCGCGTACGGTTCATATGCATATCTTGACATTTTAACTTTTTAACGATCTCGTATGAGTGACTGTTTTAACTTTTAATATCTGATGATGGAGTATATGCTCCGAAACGCGTCATAGACGAAGCATAGGAAATCACACGGCGGATAATTAAGGTAATTAAATTATTAATTCGTACAAGTGATTTGGTTACCATATTAAACATGAATATTAAAAAAAAATCTTAATTTTGTTACAAGACGAAATCTGTACACATAAATTTAAGTGAGTGAGTAACAAGTTTTTTTCTTTAAGTCTAACAAATATTCATATGTTTTAAGTTTTAAGAAATAATTAAAGTCATATACTTTACCGATTAATGGAATAACCAAATTACGGTTCTAATGATGATCAAAACACCAGAGTCAATAATAAACACGACACCATTATTTTCAGGTTAATTAATTTTTAACGTTGTAGGTTAGGAGACGAGTCGATAGAGAGCGCTGACGACAACGGTAAGAGGGATGGTTGCCCTTTACAGTTTCCATTCTATCTGTCTGTAATCACCCCCTCCTCCTTTCCAGTGCCATTGTTCGTAGAAATTAATCGCCCCCTAGTGACAGCGTAGTGACTGTGGCACCAAACGAGGCCTCGTACAACACCGCACCCGAAAGCGCGCGCGCACTTGTTATTATACGATTTTAGTCTCTAAGATTGCATTCCAACACACACCTGTTTCGTGTCGTTCAGAGTTAACAATGTATTTCGTAATTACGAAAAACCACTGTTTCTGGAATTTACGCCAAGTATTTCATTCCTCCAATCATTAAGAGAATGACATAAATTTTTGGATTCCTAACGATAGACGATCTCAATCTATTTTTAGTGTCATAAGACGCAAAAAATCGGTATGGAGAACCATACATGACTTTCATGTTCTAATTAATTATAAAATTATTTTTAATATGTGCACTCAGAACGAAACCAAATACAGTATATCAGCATGCTTTTGGTAAAAATTTCGAGAAAGCTAATCAAAATGTGAACTGTATCTTGTTGTTAATATTTTTAAAATAAATAATTAAATTATCTTTTATTTAAACAACACGAAAGAAAGCGAATACCGCCCGGCGTCTGTTATCTGTAAATTTTGTTTACGTATCTGTGGTTACATAGCATAAAACGATAACAATTGTTAATATTTTATTGAAACTTTTAAGTTTTCGGTCGAATAAATTTATAACATCAGTACAAAAAATTTCTCTCCGCCCCTTCAACTACCCTTTTCATTTACAGATAT
This sequence comes from Magicicada septendecula, assembly GCA_034769895.1. Taxonomy (NCBI): domain Eukaryota; kingdom Metazoa; phylum Arthropoda; class Insecta; order Hemiptera; family Cicadidae; genus Magicicada; species Magicicada septendecula. The sequence continues at coordinate 91,179,838 of CM068373.1, forward strand.
TTCGTCAACCTTTCTACAGTGGATTATTATGACGTTCTTTTCAGGATACTTTATTTATCAAAATTAAGTACTTTACTCATGTTAAAACGTAAAACGATGCAGTTAAACTACTCCACCCCCTTAACTGATCTTCACCAAAATCAATAGATCTTGAGTCCTCTACAACTCGGGCACAAATGCAAAAAATTATTTGATTCTATTTGAATTTTCGGAAGTTATCACTCGTCATATTGTACACACAGACACTGTTCGGAAACATGTTCTGAGGGTAGTACAATCAGAATCTACCCTTATCTCGAACACGATTTTTTTTGCGATCACCTTACTTCTATTTCCTTACAAAACATGGAAGTAAAAAGATGTGTTTTCTTTTTTAATAAAATTAGTAGTCGTAATGAAGTTACTATAAAGCAACACTCTAAAACATGTGTACCCGTACCGGGTCGACTCTCACAAACGGTTGATTTCGCGTGCACTAAACACCTGTTACTTATACCCAGTGAATTTAATATCTTTCTACAACAAACTAAGTCAACAATTAGATCAATGTAAATTGAAAATATTTTATATAAAACCAAAATCGACACTAAAAGTCTATACAGAAACAGGCCAACGTATTTCTCGTGCTTGGAAGTAAAATTTTTTAACATGGGTATGTAACAATTTGTAGATATTTATTATGTGTTAAGTAGTAATAAGTTTGCATCCTTCAATGTTTCGTGTCCATTTGATGCTTTGTACAAAAAGTCTTTATGCATTCAATTTCCATTTTAAAATGACTCTATTCATTTAAGAGGCCATATTTTATTTTGAAGTCAATAAATGGTCTTAAATTAATGTTTTTGAATGCACGCAATTCAATAGAGATTTTATGAATACTTCATGAATATTCTTTGATCATCAGTAGAATCGATTGTCAAGTAACGTTCGATTCGGTTAGCCTGACACCCGGCTGTATCATTAAGTTTTTCTCAAAATTCTGGTTTCTATTTTAGAGCATTGTGTTTAAAAATTATTTAATTTAAAAATCTGTGCATCACGTTTAGATTTTGTTTAAAATTCTGTTTAATTTGGCACGCCACATAGAATATACAAATTTGTATCAAACATTTGACCATATTTTTAGGCTTTTCCAGCATTTTTAGTTTATAAAATGTGGCACCAAATTCAGATTTTAGTTAATATTCCATTTCATTTGACACCCCTAAGAGGTTTTGCGATTTCTTCAAATTTTAATCCACTTTTTGAGCCCTGATTTCTAAAAATTTTGAAATTTTCAAAAATAAACACTATATTGTAGTCGAAGTAGTCTTTAATTTGATACGTCGCATGAACTTTTGTGATTTTTTTTAATAGTTTTGAACCCGCACAATTTTTTGTCTTCTCCTATTTTAGGGAGAGAACAACCTTAAAACAATACGATTATGTAGGGTAAAATTATGAGTTTTCACGAAAATTGGTTGATGCGAACAAAAGTCATCAAGGGACATACCCCCAGACAAACATATACGTAGATGGATATACAAATAAATGCCAAACGGTCGAGTTAGAGCTATAGGCCCGACAGTCATTCCTGAACAGTCAACTGCGCCTACCCAATGCATGAATTACCCCCACTTACAAATACAGCTAAATTATCTAGAGAGCAGGGAGGGAAGACGACGCGATAACAGTTCACTGTCTCACTTCCATATTATCTCCCTCTCTGTCACACACATGCTTCTGTTGTTCTTGTCGGTCTTGTTACAGCCGACGTTCACACTATGAAACACTATACAAGAATGTTGTGCGCATGTGCGAAATGACTGAAAATTTTGTTAGCCTCGAAGCGAGGTGTCCACTGCGCATCTCAAGGTCAGTGTTCAGTTTTTATCGTCAAGTTTATAACAACTTCGCTCGTTCAATAATAATCACTGTTAAGAAGCTCTTTCCTATCCTTTACAAGGAATTGTCATCGCACGCTCGCCCGCGCGTACGACAATATGACAAGCATTTCATCTAACGCGTAGTAAAAAGAGGCCTGGTTTATAGTGTCCAAAATTACAATGTCTATAAAGGTGCTAATAAGTATAAAATAAGTCATTAACGACATAAACTAAAGTGTAATGTTCGTGAATATAAGTGAAATCCCAGTTTGTGGAGGTATCATTAAAAAACGTGTGCAAGATTAACCGCGTCCCAAAATCTGTAAATTCATAGAAACGCTAATGAGTTACATCAGCTTACAGAATGGTAAAGACCGTTATTGAAGTATAGTTTAAGGAACAATAAAATACAATAAGGTGCAAGAGTCCACACTTAGAATGCAATAACAAATTCTCAGCTCCTGAACCAAAATAAAGTTTGTAGAAATTTACCGGCTTATTTGTTACACTATATACTAACAAATGTAATGAGTACACAACAATTTTGACTACAGTATTTGGTAAAAAAAATTAAAAAACAAAAGCATGTAAAATAGGAAAGTTGCCCCAACCTTGGGGCAAGAGCCCGGTCTGTGTAGGGTAAGAGTCCTACTGACACTTATCACACAAGAAATGGCCCAATCCACTGTAATTCGTGCACGGATCTTCCCACCACGTACTACACTGACGACACAAGATCCAGTCTGTTGGGGGGGGGGGATTCGTAAAGGTTCCCACAACCTCCGCAATAATAATCAACTTTCCCGGAACACGATATTCCTCTTCTTTCTTTGAAATCACCGGGATTTCCCAGCACACACTTCTGGAACGCTTAACAACAATTGTAGGCCTAATGCAAGTTTTATTTATTTGTAATGTGAAGTTTGTTTATGTGAGGTAAGCTTCCGCACAGGAGACTCTTGCCCCTGGAAACTTGCCCCACTATGTTCTATACTTTTTGTTGACTTATTATGATTCAATTAAATAATATTGACCACTAACTGTAAGTTGATATGTAACCTCAGACTTACCTTTTAATAATGTACTCTAGAAAACAAATAATAAGAAAGTATATATTTGTATACAAATACACTAAATTACTCTACACTATTTGTATACTCTTAAATTACACTGTAAAATAACTTCAACTTCCACAAAATTAAACAATGTAACTGTTCGCTCATCGTAATGGCGCTAGACTCCTTGTTTTGTGTGTCCAGCCAGCAGAATGCATTTCTTCAACAGCTCAGACACTAACTCACGACAGCTATTAAGAAAACTAGTAACTACGACGTATTAGGAATCTTGCCCCGTGCGGACTCTTGCCCCACATTACCCTATACAGTTGATGCAATTTAATTAATAATTCTAGTCTCCTGGTGTGAAAAGTACTCGAAACCGAAACAGGTTTTAAAGCATTTGGCATAGAATGTTTTAGTTCGAGGGAAATTGGAGTGTCTTATTTGCCAAACAGATTTCATTATTCCCTTTTCTCCAGCGTGACATAATGCAATCCGGCCCAATAAGGTTTATTGTGTGTGATGATGAGTTCATAAACTCACTGTCTATTCATAAACACCATTGAAAGACTTTTATTTAATGCAATTCATATAACGCTATGTATATACAGTAAAATTTTATGTTTCTGACTTTGTAAAATTGTTTCAATGAAGGAGGTTATTATAGTTAAATTTTTAATCAAGTTTTTTTATTATTTTAAATATCTGTGTATTTGATTAAGTACATATTATTTATTTATTTCTTAATCTGCTGCTAACGAGCATTAATCGATATCAGTGGTAAAAGATTCTTAAAATAAAATTTGTTTTCTTAAGTATTTTAGATTATATTATAAACAGAAGTGTAAGTAGCTTTTTTTACATTAATTTTTATTGTGAGCATTTTCAAAGTGGCACGGTATTTGTTAGAAAGCTGAAAATCGTAGTATAAAATTGTAATGACATATTAATTTCTCTTTATGGAAAGTGCACAGTAATATCCTTACGTATGCGAACACATGGAAGCATACGCGTTAAAAACTTTTAACGTTACAACGGAAGCATTAGAAATATTATAACGTAGAACAGTAGTCTGGCCCAACTGGAAATGTCTTTAAGTTTTTAAGATAAAACTTATTTCGTAACGGATGAGACGTGGGTTAGGAACGTAGACGATACCACAAAGGAACTACTACTACTACTACTACTACTGTGACGATTTAAAACAAATTTTAAATAGCACAAAACAAAAAAATTTTGTTTTGTAGCACAAAACCGACCCATTTCGCCGAAGGGGTTGGTTACCACAACCTTGGAAGGGCTGCTCGGCGTAACTGGGCCTACCGCCTTGTAGGTTAGAGTGAAGTTCAGGTGGAGAGGCTAGTGCTTTTCTCTTCATTGATAAACACGTAATCGCATTCACCCCCTTAGCCCCAGCACAAAGCAATGGTGTACTGGATTTCCTCATCGACAGACACTGCTTTACCATCACGATAGCTTAAGTACAGTAAATACAAAAAGGCTTTGTACTTGTTGTATTAAAACCAGGATATTCTTCGAGAAATTGAATTTATTGTAATAAAATTTTACCGTCGGTGTTTTTGTTTTTCAAAGCAGAAGAAACGTTAGCTACACGGGAAACGGTCTTTAAGCGATAGGAAATGTCGATAAGAGCCGCGCTGACACACACAGAGATGCTTTGTATTATTTATGTTCACAACAAATGTAGTCAGACATCTGATCTTAACTCCAAGCAAAACAAACTAAGAAAAAATGAAAGAAACGCTTTGTGTCTTTTACAAGCATGTCTGGTTTACATCTACTTTATCGGATTCTGTAAAACCCCATAGGTAAAACTAGACTCTCATTCAAATAAAAACCTGTATCACTGAAAGGTAAGCGGATGTGACAAGGCAATGAATAGCAGGCTTTCAGTATGTATAGTTTTTATACATTAAGCAAATTATAAATAGGTTTTTGTCGCAATAGAGAACTCACATAGTTACAGTTCTAGTTAATATATTTTTTGTCACTAAATACATAATTTGTTCAACTAATATTTATAATTAAAGCAAAATTGAAAGCTAAAGGCACTGGCGCAGAAACCAGTTTCTTCATGGACGAGTCCACTTTGAAATTGTGAATGGTGGTAGGGTAACGGAGAATCAGCTGCCATGCAAGCGAAGGTGTTGCCAACATGCGTGTCATGTTTTAGTTACGTTGTTAATTATTGTGTTAACAATAAAAATGTTAACTGATATAAAACACAATTGTAGTACAATTGTCCCACACAATTACAAAACACGTAATACTTCGCCACAGTACCTCGAACCGCACTGTGTAATCACAGTGTAACCGCCCGACTCACAACTCAAACTGACTGAGCGTCGCTGAGTACTTGTATTTATACCCCGCCGAAATACCAGAATATTCCATACTGCGCGTTAAGAATGCTACTAGAAAACACCAGAACATAATTGGTTGCGGCCTTGCACACAGCAGGCGCGGACCGGTGGGTCCGGAACAATCTCGCAACGCATGTTGAGAATCACATACGCACAGAACATTACAGCCGGATTCCACTGGATCGTTCGAGAAACACGTAGATTGTTCTGTAATGTCGTAAAAATATTATTACCTCAGCTTATTATTAATTATGTCGTCGTTTTACAGTTCATTTTAATCACTTAAACTATTCATGCTAGATTTAGCACATACTTGAGCTAGTCTGGAGGTGTTTTTATTAACTTGCTTATCTTTTCAATAAAAATAAATAAGTATTACAATAAAAATAAAACAGTACAGAAATAATATTAGAATATTAGTTCTATAATAATATAAAACGCGCGCGCGTGCGTGGCCGTGCGTGCGTGTGCGTGTGTGCGTGCGCGTGTGTGTGTGTGTGTGTGTGTGTGTGTGTGTGTGTGTGTGTGTGAGAGAGAGAGAGAGAGAGAGAGAGAAAGCGCGTTTTTGTTTTGAGTAATAATAAAATGAAGTAAAAAACTGAAAAAAAAAGTTAATCCTATTTTGATTATTGTATGTTATAATTTTAACTTTTTGGTTTATTTGCAATAAAAGCTTGTTTTGCCAGTTGGTAAAACATAAATGATCTCTCTGTCGTTCATCGGTTAGCTTTACGAGTTGTAATTGTAATATTTGTGGGGCTAAAAAATTTCTTGAAAGATATTGTTTTCCTAAAATACTGTATTAAAATAACACGATTTTTCCTTCTTCTTGAAACAGATTTTTGTTGTATAGGATTAAAAGATTTTCGTAAGTAAGCTAACACCGGTACGAAACAGTAGTCGTCCCTTTATGATAAACCGCAGAGATAGTCGAGTGTAATTAAGGAGCGGAAGCGCACAAGTGCATAGTTTGTACATTCTATTCCATTCCGATAAGAGTTGGTAGTACGTCTCAACAGCAGATAATTTCAGGACTAAAAAAACGAGATAGGTTTATATAACATTTGATATGTAACAGAGAGATAGAGGGAGTGATTGAGTGAGGTGGAAAGGAGAGGGTGAGAGAGAGAGAGAGAGAGAGAGAGAGAGAGAGAGAGAGAGAGAGTGTGTGTGACGTCCGTGGTAAGCGAAACACAGGTTACTAACAAACATTGCACGCAAGTTTTGGTTACCATTCGAAATAATATTCATACGTTGGCTGCACTGCCACTCATAACAACAATTCTCTTGTCGCATTTCAAACCGACTCCCACCACATCTCCATTTCCTCTGACCAAAAGCATTCTGCGCATTCCCATGGCCTTAATTTTAAATTTTGCTATACAATACACATTTCAGCCTTCGTGAATGAAGAGTGCAAATATTAAAAAAAAATGTTCATGTCTAACAATTGCAAGTACAAGATACCTTATCTATTACATATCTGTTACTTTTACTGGCCTTATCAGCGTTATTATTGATAAGACTGTCCACAACGACGTCGGTAGTGTGGGCCAATTCCCAGAGCTTATCTTTTTCCTTGTTATAGCTGGATACCACGACGCCACTTGTCTGCCGTTGTTTCATTTATCGCCTTCTCTATCAATTGTTTTATATCAGGCAGCTTATATTATTAACACACACTAATTTTAAATAAGACGTCTGAGGAAATTATATTTCCTAATGCTCTTTTCGTAGCCTGTATATAGTAATCTTTTTTCTGTCTGTCTGTCTGTCTCTCTCTCTCTCTCTCTCTCTCTCTCTCTCTCTCTCTCTCTCTCTCTCTCCCTCTCTCTCCCTCTCTCTCCCTCTCCCTCTCCCCCTCTCTCTCTCTCTCTCTCTCTCTCTCTCTCTCTCTCTCTCTCTCTCTCTCTCTCTCTACTGCGTACTAGACTGTAAATAATTCTCATCATGTTTCTATGTTATATATTATTATATTTCAATTATCTCCACTTACCTGAGCTTATGTCGTTCCGCTTGTCTCTGCTCTTGTTGATAATATTTCAGGTAGTGCTATCTTCCCACCTCTGTGGCTCTGTGGCTGTTTACTATCTGTCTGATTTCCGCCCATCCAATTCATTCTCTTCATCTCTTTCCTCACTTCTCTTAGTATCTGACTAAGTAGGTATTGATACACTTATAATTCTCTTCCTCTCAGTCGACGATAATTTTCTTCCTAATCACCCGCTTATAACAGATTTCCTTCTCCAATAACGTTCATTGACACCATTTCTACATGCTTTTAAAACTGCAAATTAAAACGTATCGTTAGAGAAAACAGACTTTATAAAATATAAATTGCAAACTTCGTCTTACAAACATTAAAATTTGAAATCTCTTTAAAGTAGAAAACAGCATAGCACTTATACATTGCATAAAGTTGTTGGATTTGAATTTCTTTTTCAGACAATCTGTTTTTAATTCTATATTTATAAAATTATTCTACATACGTAAAACAAAATGTTTTGTATATTATAACAGATTACACCTGATATCACTCTGTCAGCTCTTAATATTTGAAGCCAGTGTGAGTTAGTCTTTGCTCTGTACACAATTTTATTTTAAATCTTTCAGCTATTCATGTTTTTGACACGTGTCTTTTATTTTCTTACGGCTTTGTAAAATGTCAAGAACGCCTCGTCGAAAACATAAAACACAGTGTGAATAAACTTGACGTCAGAGGTGCATTTTAATCTGTAGCTGCATTTTTTTTCCTCTGCTCAACGGAATACTCGCCTCGCAGTGACGTGTGTGGATTTGACAGCACAGTCAAGTATGTAGATGTTTTTTAAACCCGGCTTCACCTAAGTTTACCAGGTTTCCCTAAAGATTATATTACCTAATACTCTTTTCCTTGTCTGTATATAATGATGTTCTCTCTCTCTCTCTCTCTATTGCGTACAAGGCTGGAAGAATTCTTATCCTGTTTGTTTCTAATATAGTATTATATTTTAATTATCTCTACTTACCCGAGCTTATATCGTTCTGGTTGTCCCTACTTTTGTTAATAATATTTCAAGAAAAGCTACTTTTCTTGCGGCTACACATCTCTGTGGCTGTTTCCTGTCTGTCCGAGTCCCGCCCATCCAATTAATTCTCTTCCTTTCTTTTCGTACTTCACTTAGTATCTGACTAAGTAGATACTGATACACTTATAATTTTCATCCTCTTAGTCGACGAATAACGTATTTATCGTTTAGTATCCTATTGACCGTACGAATTGTCTTTGTAATAAAATGTTTTTTAGACGTTGAAACTTATTGTGGAAAAATTGTAAAAGTAAGTAAGGTAATAAAGACATCTCACACCCGATTTAGTACGTCTTAAAATAAAAACTGTCTTTACGCAAGGTGTTCTTGTACCTTGAAAATAATTCTTTTTGTAAATGTAGTCAAGATCATTTGGATGATGCACGTGCTATTTAAAATTATTAATATTCTTGTAATAGCAAAATAAAAAATGCAATTAAACTTTTGAAATTAAAAATTTTCTTACTCGTGTGGCATAAAAAGTAGCTTGCGAGAAACTTTGTTCCTAATTAAGCTGGAAACAAGTAAACTAAAACTGAAAACAAGTGAAGTGTACAGAAATATTAATATTTAATTTTGATTTAACTTCTAGTGTTCTATCTTGATTCGTCTCTAAATTATTGAGCGAACTGTACAAATATAGTTCAGCGGTCGCGCTACGTACTGCTGCAAGGCCCGTTCCCGTGCTTCTCATACTTTCTTAATCATGACCTGTTTCAATAAACAAACGGTACTGTTACAGAAATCGTTAGAAATACATTTTTTTTGTCATTTAAAAGTTGAAACAATAAATCTTATCCGTATCATTATTTAGAAAACCGTAAATTGATATAGATCATTAAATAAATACAAAAAATTGTTATATGAAGGAATATATTTTAACTCAGTGAAAAACGTGAATAGTTTTTGTTGAGGTAAGCTTTTATAATAATTATAAACGTATTTTATAAAAAAAATACATACCGTAATAATACTTCAAATTATCAGTGCTATAATACAATATTTTTGACAGAACATGACTCTGAGCAAATGTTACAGCAATGCTTGATGTTTACACGAATGTTATAATACTATTGTGGTCTGTAACAAACAGATGATAGAAACTGTGTTCTGAGGATGAAAATACACCAATAATAAGATTTTAAGTTTTAAACTCCTGATACAGAGAGCGAACGTGAGCGTAACGAATGGAGATGGCGACCCTGTCGAAGCATAAACAGAAGCTTGGGAAGCTTTAGTTTCTACCCGACTATCATCAGAAAGTCGACAATATTAGGGAAAGTAGAAGAATGCTTCGCTTTTGTCAAAAGGGCAATAAATATGTGATGAAACCCTTTTTACGAATACTAGCGTAGCCTACAACAAGGTAAACAAAAATTGCTAAAGGATCAGTTTGTTTCACCCCGAGCATTCAATTACAGCTGTCGTTTTATGCTGATCTTTATCAGTATAAGCTATTGTTTGTAACATCGATCGATTGCTTTTTTGCGGGTGTCTTGTATGTTTTTATTGTTTATATTTAATGTGTAAATGACTAGTGCATATATAGTTCGTGTTATATTTTAGTGTTAGTGTAAATATTTACAATGGCGTTACAAGAGAATAAAAAAAATTTACAGGCATTGCACAAATGCAATGCACAGAGAAGGACATTGAAAATGCTTCAATAAATCTAAAAAAAATATATTTATATGTTGTAGCGTGACAGAAAATCCACTACTTATTAAGCCATATAAAATCATAAAGTTTGATTACACCACATATGTTAAAATAATATTGAATGAGATTTAAGGAAATCAAAGGAATGAACCACGATAAAATAAAAATCCTCATTACATTATATAAAAACCACTGTTTAAATATCAAAGAAAGTATTGAAAGCAACTCATATTATAAGATCAGTAATTTACCCAGGAAGCTAGGAGCAGTAAACAAATTAAATAACACCATATCAAGAAGAAAGAGAATCAGTTTAAGAGTGGTGAATACCAAAATACCCCAAAGACAAGAAGAAGGAAGAATAAAGTTTGTGATCAGGAAGAAAACAATACCCTGAAACCTTTAGAGAAGAACAAGGTCCGTATCAGTAAATAAATTAGATGCTCCAAACTAAACATCAGTCGAGATAACACAAAGTACCTTGGTTTACCCAAGAATGAAGAAGGAAGACAAGAAGACCAGAAGAATGAAGACTAGAAGAAGGACAAGAAGGAAGACAAGAAAGAAGATAAGAAGAAGGACAAGAAAGAAGATAAGAAGAAGGACAAGAAAGAAGACAGGAGGAGAGGAAGAAATAGTATGAAAGAAACACCGTTGTAAAACCTATTATTATTATTAACTACCATCAACCCCAAACCCACAAAAACGATTAAAAAGAAAGTATAACATACCAAAATCCTATAAAAATGTAATTATTTAGAAAACTAAAGTGCTGTATAGTATTATAAGAAGTGAACCGACTAAAGCTATTGTGTGATAAAAAAATAAACAAGTCTTAACAGTCCATGATTGCTAAAGGTCTGGTCTGAGATAATAAGACTCAAAATATCAGAACCAACAGTGAAAGTGAATTTGTGTAAGTGTTTTTGGAAATGCAATAAACTTAAAGTTAGTGATACTATGACTTATCAATATGCTATATAACAACTTTAATATCCACTAATAAACAGCATAATAAAATAATAAAATGGAAGATTTCCAGTATTTTATTATTTTAATGTAACTCTTTATTTACAAGACATTTGTAAAATATGCTAATAACTAGAGTATGGGTGGTCATGTTTACTGATGAAGGGGATCATAAATAATAATGGTTTAGACCAGAAAGGACTGGCATTAATTTAGTATTCATAGGTTTAAAATGTTTAAATAAACTGTTTGTTCACAGCCATAAAATCAATGTGTTTGTAAGAGTTATTAGAAAATAAGATTTATATTATGTGTTTAAAATGAATAATGTTTGCTAAATAACAGCATACATACCATTAATAATGTTTCAATAGGTATGCTATGTTAACTCAAAAAGAGTTAAAAGTATATGTTCAAACCATATCAGCAATATGTTCAATTGTGCAGATTGCTAAATAATGTTCATAATTATTTTGTATAACAGTAGTGTTAATTAAATACTACACCTCACAATAAGTTATAAACCATTTTATTTTCATGTAATAGTAACTATGTAAAGTCAGAGGAGTGGTAAGATTAAATTTATTTGAGAAGGACAGAAATGTAAAATTCTAGACTCTAGGCCATTTGGTGAATTCACAGAAACGAAATAAACCAGTATAATTCACTTATAAATCCTGTAAACTAGCAAGATTTAGATAAGGTAAATCAGTTAACCACTACTGGGAATGATCCTATGAGTTAAAATGATAATAAGGAAATGTACCTTAAAATATTGTAAATTTTCAAAATATATAAATTAATTAATTTTAAAGAGCAATGTCAAATTCAGAGATTAACACAAAAAACCAGTTCAAAGGTTTAATTTATATGTATTTAATGAAAGGAAGAGGAATATGACTAATTAAAATTTATTATAATAGTATTAATGATAATTAAAATGGAGGAAAATTTGTATAAAGACGGAAATCCAATTTTGAGCCTATATTTCCAAAAGGGAAAGAAATTTGTTAATTTCCACAAAATGTCTACAGATATGGACTATAATATATCAGTTTAAAGGGAATGAGATGATTAAACCAATGATAAGGTTCATAATTCATGAAAGTGATGAATAAAATAAATAAATTCCATATATAATGTAATATTGTATCATGTGTATGGGTAATCGAAATATGTTAACAATACTTTTTCAAAGATTAACTGGGCCAGATTTTGACCAAGTTAATTAGTCTTTTGTTGAATATCAAGCTGAATAGTTGTGTGAAAAAACGTTCCTTAAAACCGAGTAGAAAATGGTACGACAAATTGCCATTAATGTTAGTGCATCGAGAGTTAGATGAATTGAACACTTTCTTAGCTAAATTTACCAAAACTTTAACGACAATAGTGAGAAATAACACCTAACTTCATGATACGAGTGATATAAAACAGTAAAACAATATATTTGACATAATTCACGCTACAACGCATAATCACTTTTACAGACAACCTAACCAACAGAAGTGAACACATACCAAATAACTTAATTAACACCAATATACACGGAACACTTCTTCAGAACACACCAAACTACCTAATAGACAGATTACACCAGTGCGGGAACATTTCAAACATTCATGAAGATAATTTTGTGGAGTTTTTAACAAGACGACTTTTGCAGTAACATATCCAGATCGAGTAGCGGCCATCTTTGAATTTACCAATCTGCATTCCACCTCGAGTGACGTCATAGAAGCTACATCTGGTCTGACAAAACAATTTTCTTAAACATTATATATACGAATTATTTGAATACTGTTAAATAATAATTATTAAATTTATTTTAATTGTTAATGTTATACTTTCTCGTCACCCTTCTCTGACTATTAATTTAATCACTCAAAGAACCTGTCCTTTATATAATACCTATAATAATTTTTATACTGTATGCACAATCGATAATTCCCTGAGACGGAGTCGATAATTGTTCTCAATCGATAAAAAAAAGATTATTTATTAAATTGTTCAATAAATCTATATATTTCAATTGTTTTTTATCTGTTATTATTTCACAGGCTAATTTAAGGTTATTTATTAAGGCTAAGGGACTTCAAGAAGAAGAAAATATTTTATTTGAGTGAGATATTGGACCAGCAAGAAAAATCATCGATCGATTGCTGACTGGAGTTAATCTATTTAACTCCAGACTTGGTTCAAATCTTCCAGAAGTGCTCGATAGTTAATAAATACCTTCCTAATTCTCTAAATTTTTACAAAACCTTTAAAACAGCCTTATTTCTTAATTACACACATTGATTAACATAAACAAAATTATTTTTTTATTGAAAATTTTATTTTCTATAAAATTTTTCTCTACTATTTTATTTTTGTAAAGACCGGCATACAGGGTCTCGTTACAATGTTCATTCACCAATCAATGAATTCATTCTTCATTCATCAATCAATGAATTTATTCTTCATTTACCAATGTACAGATTATAAGTTAAATGTAGTCGCATTCATAAGCGAAGTTTTACATGTGTACTACGTTATTGACAACAAAGAAGTAGTTTTTATGGAAACTCACCGGTTCCCATTTTCGATCACGCACCAGCGATCGGCCGCAATTGTGCGACACGTCCTTATAAACATTTTCAATGTTAAAAATGTTTTGCGTTTCCAAAAGAGGGGAGCAAGAAATCATTTTGCGTATTTACAACTCTTTAAAAATGAAATGTCTTATTAAATCAAACAATAACATTGTTAAAGAGGCTTGTAAAATGACGGGAATAAGCCAGGCAACGTTTTACAGACTCGAGATACAAGGTAAAGAAGGTCTAGTTAGTACTTCAAAAAAAGCTAGAGAAGAGCTTTTACTTAAAAGCAGCCATAAAATCAAATAAAATGACATTATTAAAGAGGCTTGTAAAATGACGGGAATAAGCCAGGCAACGTTTTACCGACTCGAGATACAAGGTAAAGAAGGTACAGTTATTACTCCAAAAAAGCTAGAGAAGAGCTTTTATTTAAAAGCAGCCATAAAATCAAATACAATGACATTATTAAAGAGGCTTGTAAAATGACGGGAATAAGCCAGGCAACGTTTTACCGACTCGAGATACAAAGTAAAAAAGGTCCAGTTATTACTTCAAAAAAAAGCTAGAGAAGAGCTTTTACTTAAAAGCAGCCATAAAATCAAATACAATGACATTATTAAGAACATATTCGTCAAAACGTTTACGATTTTTTTAGAAGAAATAAGCCGTCAATTGTGAATTCAGTGCTGAACCGTATCAGCAGTGATATCTCCCTGTCAAATTTTAAAGAACAACGTTTTACCTTTTATTAAAAGAAATAAAGTTTAAATATGGAAACATAGGAAACAGAGGCATCTTAAATAACTTCTAAGGCTTACCCGACCGGAATCAATGATGTTAAATTCTGATCCCGGGCTGTTTTGCCGTTGTCCAGTGCTATACTCGCTAGCCGACGTTTCGGAAGTGCCATGACGGCCATCAGCAGTGCAATTTTGAGCTTTCGGTAACGTACAATATCACACGTACAATACCACTGTACTGGCCATTACCACAGTAACTGATGACCAAACAGCCCGGGATCAGAATTTAACAACAAAGACATCTTATTTCAACGAGACAATAAACAAATTTTAATGAAAAACATGTTTGAATAAGTATCCAAGTCACTTTTTGAAAAAATATATATAATATTTACCGTATTTCTTCCGTCGTGTGACTTCGTGTTGCGTTCGATTGATTATCTTAACGCGTTTCGAAACATATGTTTCGTCTTCAGAATAAAAAATATCACTCATAGTGAGGTCGTTAGACATCAAAATTCCAAATATTAAAAACAGTTCTACTAAAAGAACAGGAGAAAGTAGTGAGAATTTGGAATGAAAAATTAAAGGAATGAAAAATATTACCAATCATGTTGGGAAGTAGGAACAAACGTATTGAAATAAACTGTTTGGCATTCGCAGATGACTTTGCTATACTTTCTGAGTATCTGACATCTGCAGTAACACAAGTTAACTTTTTAGAGGACATAGCCAATAGAACAGGCTTAAGAATATCTGCAGAAAAAAACAAATTTCTCACAAACATTAAAAACTCGCCAAAATTCCTGGTAACAGAGATTAGTCGAATAGACAGGGTTCGAAAATTTAAGTATCTAGGAGAAATAATTCAAGAGAACGGTTTAAAAATATCTGCTATAGAAGAAAGGATTCATAACATGGAAATGGCATATGGTATAACTAAAGATATAAATTGAAATAATAATAAATAACAATAAAGAAGAAACAAATTGAAAACATCACAAACTAAAGATATGTACAATAAAAAATGAATATATCTACAAAGGCGAAAATAAGGCAGTACAGTAGAGTAGTGAAGCCAGAATGCCTATATGCAAGTGAATGTCTAGCACTGAATTATAATTTAGACAAACTAGAAATATTGGAAAGACGAATTAATTATTAGGAAAATATTAGGACCACGAAAACGTTTAGAAGGTTGGAAATTAAGAAGTAATGATGAAATATAGAAAATATATATAGTAAATATAACAGAAACAATGAGAAAAAGAAGGCTATTATTTTTTGGACATTTGTATAGAACGGACGACAATAAGTTGACAAAGCAAATCTTCAAATATCTGTGGGGGAAGAAGTCAACATCAAGTTGGATTAAAGAAGTCCAAAAGGATTTAGAAAAAATAATATACACGCAGCAGAAGCAATTGAAGGAGAAGTTTTTCGGGCAAAAATGTTAAAAATGGATGGAGAGAGAAAAACGCAGGTTCAAAGTGTACTGAAGACAGGAAGAAGAGACACATTGAGAAGATAAAAGAATATTGGAAAAAAAGGAAAGAACAAATAGTAAAGAATTGAAATTGCCATGTGGTCCTTAGATCGCCGATACGAACAAAAAAATAAAGACAGTTCTATACATAACCGCGTTACATGAGTGCGCAGTCGAGTGGGACCGATCGGACACTCCAAATTTTAATGGTGGGGCCAAAATGTTTGTCTTAAACGTAGGCAAAAGATAACGGCCTAATAGCCCGTCTAATAAGAATTCAAACAATGTTGACCCCGGCCGCGAAAGTCTAAGGAATTGTATACCATGCATTGATATTTACTAAAATTAAGAAATACATTTTTTTTAAATAAATGCTTTAAGTTTCTTAGAAACGTAATAAATAACTGTAGAGAAGTTGTTAGTATCAAACGTTTATAGTAGAGGTAATTTTCTTAAAAGGAAAATATCAATAGTAGCCCTACACGAGAACGAGACGCTGTTATTTTCAGACTTCCACGTTAATTACATCTAACGTTGTAGTTTGGAGAACAAGTCGATAGAGAGCGCTGACGACGACGACGACGACGACGACGAGGGATGAGAGGCACGGTTGCCCTTTACAGTTTCCATTCTATCTGAACGTAATCACCATCGCTTTCCCTCCCCCCTTTCGCTATTGTTTTGTAGAAATTAATCGCCTTCCTCTTGCGACTGTGGCATCAAACAAAGCCTCAGCCTCGCTCAGACACTACACAACCAAACGATCCCGTATCTTGTTATTCTACGATTGCGTTTGTACGATTTCATTCAAACACATAATACCTGTTATTGTTAATTGGCAACACTCCAAGGGATGTTGTAATTCACAAGTTGTAAGAGAGTGGGTTTTATGACCTCACAAGTAGGACGAGGTGTAAACACTTGATTCTATTCACCATTGTCAAATTAATAAATAATGAGTTTCTTAACTGCTGGATGTGATGAAGTGGCTCAGTTCTAGATTGTTACTACATATATATGTCTGTGTATTACTGTTAAACAGGGAACTTCCTGTTTGTTTTCTTTGTTTTTTCAGAAAGAAAATGTATACGTAGCCGATGTAGTTTTCAAAAGGAGGACCACGGACGCATTTCGGAAATGCTACTCAGATATAGTGGGTAAGAATAAACATCACCATCATATCCATCTGTGGTTTAGGACGCTTTAATCTGTTTCGATTTTAAGCAGAATATCCGGCTCTTCCTAGGGCGGTCAACACACGCCATTCTCTGTTACACAAATGTATACAAATTAGGGATTTGATCTTCCAACTGCTGAAAACATGTCGATACTATGCTTACTATATTCTCCCCGGTACTCTGGAATGCTCCTGACTCCAGATTCTTATCAGACTGAATTGTTTCTTATCTCTTAACGTCCAGATGTCTGATTATATTATAATTTTGAGACAGCTCTTTACGTTATAAAGATAAAAAAATGAAGCATTTGAAGCAATTAATTGAAGCGTAGTGTAGTTAAAATCACAAAATGTTTTAGAAAATGTAACTTTTAATGGTGGTTATATTATCGGACGAAAAGTATATTTAAATAGCCATTTTATAATTTAAAAAATTGTTGTTATAAAAATATAAAGTAGTTACATATCTGCAAAGTTTTTACTGTCTCAAGTGTTGTTAAAATAGAATAAATTCTTTAATGCCAACGAAAACAACTGAACTTTCAGAAACGTCTGTACGGCAATCCACATTGTCACCAGAGACTCTTTCAGAAATTGACTGTCTACAAGGCAGATTGTTGTAACCGTCTGTACTTATGCCTAACTGATAAGCTTATTCACACACAAATGCACACATGATGTCTGTGAATACGGACATTGAAAGAAATAATCAAACTGTTGTGTAAAAAATTATATGTATGTCTATTAACCTATAAGCGGGAATGGTGAAGAAAAACGTAATTAACAGCAAACATACCAAACAGAAATAACATTATTGCGCACCATTATAAATAAAAGTCCCCGATTAGGAAATTCAAGCTTTGCTTGTAAATATTTCCGATTTGATGGTGAGCTGTGAAACTTAGAAGATTTTTATTGTCTCTAGTCGGCAATTTTTATTTATAGTGGTGTGCAACAGTGTTATTTCTGTTTGTGATTATAACCACTAACACAACTTTATTAATTGAACAAAAATACCGTCACATGTAACGTATACTGCAGTTAGGCAGCCGAAATGGAACATTTTATTTTATTCAGCTTCGTTGAGGACTGGAATCAAACAAAGCCCGAGCGCAAAACCTGTTCAGTATAAGTTCTGTTGGGATGCAACCGTCAATTAACTGGTTTTTGTTTAAATATTGCAGGAAATAAATAAAAAATTTGCTAGTCATTGCCCAGAGCCTTATAAATAATAGGACCTAAATTAAAGAATTTACTTTTTTCTTACTAAAAAGGATAAAGGTTTAAGGCAATATTATTTCAAGGGGAGACATCCAAGTAACAAATAGAAAAAGAATGTTTACTAAATAAAAGTATAATGGAATTCCTTTAAATGTAAATTAAACCTTGTTTTTGTTATGTTTTGTTTAGATAAAAAATATTCATCTTATCCAATACGTCACTTTACGAGTGCCGTGAAACATTTTCCAGGGCAACTTTAGTTATTCGTTTGCGTGTAATCAAAAAAGGCTGAATAACAGTTTTGCACATGACCCTTCATGATATAATATCAAGTTACAAAATAGACTAAATGCAGTAATCCTAATACGTGTACTTAATTTTTATAATATTCTAAAATCACTAGAGTTACTCGGAAAGCCTAAATCTGTATCAAAGTCTTTCTGACCTAAACTGCGCTCCACGAATAGGCAGACGGTCCAAAATTTGCAAGAAGGGTTGACAGATATTAATATTGTAAACTTATTAAAAATAATTATAATTATTATTATACTGATTGTCAATAAAATTTGTCAAATTTTAATTGTTTCACGTAGGCTTTTACAATTGTTTCAAAACCTGACTTCTAGTTTCAATTCATTTTGCTACCGAATTTAAAGAAATTTCAAAGTAAACAGTAGATTTAGGTATTGTTTAAAATTCCCTTAGTCTTAAAAATAAGATAGATTGTTACAATTTACAAAAAAAAAAGGTTTCCTTTTCTTTAGGCGCTAGTGTTCCAACGTTTTGAAATGTCTAAAACTGAACACTGTATCATATTTTGCTTAATCTTAACTTCAATTAGACACACGGCATAGATGTTTGCAGTTTTTATAAGCTTTTGCTTGTACTTCTAGCCTCTGTTGTCATAATGTCTTCAAAGTTTTAAAACTAAACCTTAGTTTTAGGTTTTGTTAAAATTTTACAAGTTTTTCAAAATAAATATATCACGTTTTTGCTTCCTGTCTCCCAATTCTGAGGGAGCTGAATTTCAAACAAAACTATGAGTTTGGGAAATATACTGTGTAACACATACTATGTTTTACAAAAATGTATAGATTTAATAAAAAGTTATCGTGAGAAGTTTTTCCCACCCAGAAAAACTAATAAATGGCAAAAAGTCGATCTGAAACCGAAAACTCGCTTCGTTTGTTTATCAGTTCCTTCAAGGAACTTGTGTCAGTTCCTTGTATGTGTCTACTGTAATAAATTTTGTTCGTACCAAATTTTATCGATTAATCAAAGAAATTAGCTTTCCACGATACTTTGTCTCCCCCGCACACAACACCCACACGTAAGATTACGTGTGAGAGGTTTATTTGATGATGGCGTGGGTGTGTTGTGGCATCACTGCGGTTAGCTGATTTATTATCTCAACCTAGGGTGCTGACTCTGCACTTGTGTTACTTTATCTGAGGAGAAACTGTATGCTGTAGTTTAATTTAATCCTTAAATAATTAAGGTACATATTTTAATATTTAAAATATAATATTAATATATTTAATATTTATAATGAATTTACCTCAAGATATTTATTCTTGTTAGGAACATGTTTCGGGAAGCATTGTGTTTCCATCTTCAGCCTTCCTGATTTTGAGTCTAGTGAAGTACTTGTGTGTTGGTTGGTTGGTATTGTGGTTTCTTGTTGGCCTCTGGTAAATAAATTGGTACCATTATGTGCGATTGTGGTGTATGTATTAGTATTTTCGGTGTTGAGTGCTTTGAAAATTGTGTCATGTTTTGTATTGATTTGTGTTTGTTCAGGTATTAGTTTCTTTTGTGTTTTATGTTTGTATATTTGTAAATTTTCCCAAATTCATTATATATACAGTCTCCAGATCGCATAAAAGATTCACTTAAATTTAATATTTAAAATATACCTTATTTTGATCCGTCTAGCGATCTTGTAATTTATTATTTCACTACATGTTTCGGGAATAAATTCCCATCTTCAGGTAAAACTTCCTCTTCCTAGTATATAGGAGTCATCGGCGAAATTATTAAAAACACATACACACACAAACGAATAAAACAAACACAACTGTTTGTGACGGTTTTTTTTTTGCTCTGGGCTTTGCGGTTGTGCGTCGCAGAGACGAACCGCACGGGAACTGAGTTCCGAGCTACCACGGAGTTGTGACGGTAGCGATATGCGAACATCTGCTCTCCGGTAAGTGGTCAGAGCTGTTGGGTTGCGCGTCGTGAGACGACCCAATGGTATCCTAGTACCGAGCCTCCTATGAGGGGCTCCTGCCTAGTGGTCCTGTCCAGACGGAATATTGATTATTTAATTTTTATTGGTCGTTACAACGACATGCTCGTACTAGGTCGACTAGTACAGTATTTGTGGAGGCCGTTTCCAAGATTCACCTGGACGTATTCGGTACTTGCCAAGGCCAGCTATGAGAGGGTTTGTCTGGGTCCTCGCAGCTCGGACGTAAAATTTACGTGCAAGTCGCCTTGCGGTGTCATCCAAGGAGCGGACACCGAGTCCTCTTCTCAGGAGACGAGAAGAAAACCGATAGGGGACTTTGGCCGCTAGCCGAAGCCCTCTATCGAGAACGCTTTGCAACCTTCTTTTATGAACGGTTGCGAGGTAACCCCAGACGGGAAGAGCGTAGGTAATGATCGGCAACAGATACGCGTTGACAATCAACTTACCCAGCTTGCGGGTCATAGCCTTGTTGGCAAGTATCGGAAACAGTTGCGCGAGACGAGCGGACGCTTTCCTTCGCATCGTCTCAGCGTGGGTACGCCAGGTGAGCCGACGATCAAGGTGGACACCGAGGTACTTAACTTCCCTCGACCAGGGCAGGTACGTTCTACCGAGTCTCACTCGGCCTCGTGGTTCTTTCCGGCGCTTTGTGAATAGCACCGCGGAGCTCTTGGTTTCGTTGACGGCAACTTTCCAGCTTTCCGTCCACGTCGAATACGCATCGAGTGCGCGCTGAAGTCGTGGGATAGCAAAGTATGCGTTCCGATCGGCGGTATAGACCGCCGTGTCGTCGGCAAACAAAGCCGTCTGGACTCCAGGCTCTCTGGGTGCGTCGTTGACATACACGGAGAACAGGAGAGGCCCTAGCACGCTACCTTGAGGTACCCCGGCTGTGATACGTCTCTCGGAAGAGACGTGGTCGTCTATTCGCACGCAGAAAGTCCTCTCCGTCAGAAAGCTAGCAATCAAGCGAAGGTAGCAATCTGGGAGCTGGATTTCCCGGAGCTTGAACAAGAGCCCGTCGTGCCAGACACTATCAAAGGCCTTTTCCACATCTAGGAAACAGGCGACAGTCTGCTCTTTCCGACACCCGGCGTCCGTGATGTATTCCACCAGTCTCATCAGTTGATGAGTGGTGGAATGCCCCACATGGAAGCCGAACTGTTCGGGGACCAGTACATCGAAATTTCGTAGATGATCTAGTACTCTCCGTTGTACGAGACGTTCGAGGACCTTTGACGTGGCTGACAGTAGACTAATTGGCCGGAGGTTGCCGGGACGGGAAGCGTCCTTTCCCTGCTTCGGGATCACTATAACCGTCGCCTTACGCCATTTCTGGGGAAAATAGGCCAGTCTAAGACACGCGTTGAACAGCGCGACCAAGAAAAGTACTCCTCGCTCCGGGAGTCGAGTAAGAGCGGCGTTCGAGACGCCGTCCGGGCCAGGAGCTTTTCTTGGCACGAGTTCAACGAGCCGATCTGTGACCTCTTCCCTAGTAATGGGTTCGGGCTCCGTAGTGATCGGAAGAGACAGAAAGTCTTCCACTTCGTTCTCGACTTCTTCGTCGAAGTCCCAGTCCATGGGCGGGTTAGGTGCGAACTGTCGCTCAAAACACGCGCCCAAGTACTCGGCCTTCGCCTCCGGGCGAGCCAGGATTTGACCGAAAGGTCCAGCAATGGCCGGGATGCGAGGCCGGCGCCTCTTCCCTACCAACGCCGAAGGTATCCGGTAAGGGCTACTTTCGTCCGATCCGTCCCCTGCCTGGGCCACGGCGAGTTCCCAACAGCGTCTCCGGTAGGCCTGCATTTCACGACGTAAAATGCCGGTCGCCCGGTTGTACGCTGCCTTGTCGGCCGGATCACGGGTCCGCTGCCAGCGTCTCCGGAGGCGATTTCTCTCGCAAGCGAGAGCACTCGTCTCCTCTGGGATCCGCTGCCAGTGGGGCGTGACGCCAGGCTTCATTCTGGAAGACGCGTCGATCGCAGATACGACTGCCTCGTCAAACGCGGCAACTGCCTCGTCGACTTGGCGGAAGGTTTCGAGTGGTCCCGCGTCTGGCAATCGGCGACTTAACGCCGGGCCATAGCGATCCCATTCTACCACCTTCCGGACATCTCTGCGTACGACGTGCTGGGTAGCGACGTGTATCAGGATGGGGAGATGATCGGACGATAGTTCCGTTAGCGCGGACACATGGACCGGACAGTCAATTCCTTGAATCACCGCTATGTCCAAGACATCGGGAGCCGCGTTGCGTTGTGAGGGGTAGAACGTAGGTTGGGTAGGCCCAATCACTTGTATCCTGCGAGAATCGGCAAACCTGCGTAAACGTTTCCCGTTTGGGGCAGTCAAGCGACTGTTCCAATCGCGATGTTTACAGTTCAGATCGCCGGCCATGATGACCCTCCTGTGTGCATCGAACGCGACAGCTAGATCGGGGTGAAGGAGCTCTTTTTGCGGCGGTTTATACGCCGCTACCATCTGTACACCGCCTAGAGTGTTTAACAACTCCACAGCGGTGCCTTCGAGGTGAGTCATTGCAGGCAAGACGAATCGGTGATGCTCGAGAGTGAGCCTCACCGCGACGGCAGTACCGCCACCAGCAGTGCCCGGTCTGTCGTTTCGATAGCACACATAGTTGGCCAGTCGTAACCGACTCGCAGGAGTCAAGTGGGTCTCATTGAGAAGTACTACATCGGGTTTGAGTCGGGCCAGTAATTCTTGGAGTTCCTGGATCTTGTTGGACAACCCGTTGGCGTTCCAGGAAAGAATCGAGAGATCTCGTTTGAGGACCCGACTCATAGAAGACCTACACAAGTGGCGGCTTCCACCAAGAGCATGAATCTCTCAGTTATGTCAGCAGTCTCCAAGCGGGAGCGGATGGACCTGAAGGTCTGGGCGACTTTGCTGAGGTCGAACTCAGCAAGGAAGTCTTTGACGACCTGGTAGTCGTCAGGAACGGTTCTTGAGGCAGATTGCCCGGAGACTGCGTGCGCATAAGAGCGCCGAGGCTTATCAATCGGGGGATTGGTGGAAGCCAGGGGTTTCTTGGAGCCAGGTGTAGCACCTCTAGCGGAGGTGCTAGGAAGAGGGACAGATGCGATTGCGTCGGACTTCGCGCGCTGTGCAGGCTGTCTGGACTGTGCGGCCGGGTTGGCAGGAGCCCGGGATCTAGCGCCACGGGGCTTTCTATGCCGCTTCTTTTTGCCTGCGTTGGGAAACCGCGGGGGCGGGAGGTCAGGCGAGGCTGCTTCTAAAGCAGGGGCATGCTCTCCGGTACCAGCAGTGGACACAGCGAGCCAATCCAACAACGTGCTCGGAGCGAGCCAACCAGCGATCCCGGTTAGTGCATAAAACCCGGCCCGGCAGAAAATTTTGAGCACTTCATCGCCACGCCATCGAGTCTACCTTGAGCTGTTGCCCGGGTAGGCTGTGTCAGTTTGCATGGCATTTTTGCAAGCTGATTTCACCGTCATTTGTGAATATTTTACAGTGATTTCTTTACCAAGTGAAGAAATAGTGTCGAGTTTGTACTCCAACTATTTATCTTTGTGCAGTTTTATTTAATTTGTGAGTTATTACCAGTATCTTCAGTGCAGTGTAATGCGCGGCCGTTTTTGTGTTCGTGTGCTGTGCGGCTTCTGGTGAGTACGTGTGTCAGTGCCTGTCAGTTAGTTTAATCAGTGCTGGTGTGTTCATACTCCTATAACCACCTTTGACGTCCATTTCGGGCTTCCGAAATGGCGTCAAATAGTGCCGACCTACCTTTGCCGGAACCGTTAAGCTCTCTCCTGGGAGCTTGCGGTTCTGCTCCTCTCTCTTCACCTCTCCCCCGTGATAATTTTGAAAGTGGCAGTGACAGTGATATTTCTGACGTGCATATGGGGAGTGCTGGGTCGGGAGATGAAGAGTTTTCGGTTGTGAATGGCAAGCGCGCCAAACGCAAGCGAAAGCTCGCCGCCAGTGTCTCCCGCCTCACCAAACCAGGTCGCTGATTCAGGTAACAGCGGCCGGCAGTCTGTCAATCTTGCATCTTCTTCCTCTAAGCCTGAGTCTACCTCGAGCTGTTGCCAGGGTAGGCTGTGTCCGTTTGTATGGCGTTTTTGCCAGGTGATTTCACAGTTGTTTTTACATATTTCCACGTGATTTTTTCACTAAGTGCAGCACTAGTGTTGAGTTTGTGCTCTACTTATTTATATTTGTGAAGTTTCATTTATTTAGTGTGTTATTGGCAGTAACTTCAGTGCAGTGTAGTGCGCGGCCGTTTTTGTGTTCGTGTGCTGTGCGGCGTCTGGTGAGTACGTGTGTCAGTGCCTGTCAGTTAGTTTAATCAGTGCTGGTGTGTTCATACTCCTTTAACCACCTTTGACGTCCATTTCGGGCTTCCGAAATGGCGTCAAATGCCGATCTACCTTTGCCGGAACCGTTAAGCTCTCTCCTGGGAGCTTGCGGTTCTGCTCCTCTCTCTTCACCTCTCCCCCGCGATAATTGTGAAAGTGGCAGTGACAGTGATATTTCTGACGTGCAAATGGGGAGTGCTGGGTCGGGAGATGAAGAGTTTTCGCTTGTGAATGGCAAGCGCGCCAAACGCAAGCGAAAGCTCGCCGCCAGTCAGTCTCCCGCCTCACCAAACCAGGTCGCTGATTCAGGTAACAGCGGCCGGCAGTCTGTCAATCTTGCTTCTTCTTCCTCTAAGCCTGACCCCTCTACCCTTAAGTTTCCTCCTATTATCATCCCCGATAATAGGAATTACTCCCAGCTTTTAGCCAACCTTCGTTCTGCCCTTCCTTCGACGTCCGTGGAGGCGAAATGCTCCGGCAAATCGCTGAAGCTGGTCGTCAAAACCATTGTTGACTTCCGCGCTGTTCAGCACTTTCTGTCAGCGCGGAACATTTCCTTTCACACCTTCGCTCTCCCTGAGGAGCGTGAGGTTAAAGTCGTTATCCAGGGTATTCCTTATCATACCCCCTCCGATGCTATCGTGCAGCAACTGACGTCTCTTGGCTATACGCCAACTGCTGTGTCGGTTTTGCACGCCGGCAAAGGGGACAACAAGCATCCCGTCAATACTTTCCTCGTAAAGTTGCTCAAGACTGGAAATTTCGAGGAGGTCTATGGCCTCCAAACACTTCTTCACCTGCGGGTGACAGTCAGGTCATTTGACCCGCGCCCAGGCCCTGCCCAGTGTTTCAACTGCCAGGGCTTCGGGCACTCATCCCTGTTCTGCCATGCGCCCCCACGTTGCGTGCGGTGCGGCGACCCTCACCGTGGCTGTGATAAGCCTCGTGTGCCGGGTTTTGTCCCGTACTGCTGCAACTGTAAGGGCGCCCATCCGGCTAGTTACCGGGGTTGTATCAAGTACATCGAAGCGGAAAGACAGCAGCGATCTGCGCGCCCTGGCGCGCAGCGTCGTGTAGCTGGCCCGGCCCCTAATCGGCGAGAGGTCTTCCCCCCTCTCTCCGGAACATCTGTCAAGGCCCCGGCAGCGACTCCTGTCGCTCCCGCGGTCTCAGTCCCGCCTGCAGGCGTCGCTCCGGCGGCGCCTGTGACGGCTCCACTCCCGGCGCCTGCCGGAGCGCCCGGCCCTTCCTATGCAGCTGTCGCTGCTACGACATCATCAAAACCTGTTTCCGCCCGCAAGGGCACCAAAAAGCGCTCGCGTCGCCGGACTCCCGGCCGACGCCATCAGCAGGCTCGACCTGCCCAACCTCAGCGGGATCTTCCCGCCCCTGTCATCTCCCAACCTCCGCGTGAGCAAACCATAGTTCAGTCCGCCAACCCAGCGCCATCTACAGTCCTGGCTGAAGTTCCTCGGGAACGTCCGCGCGGGTCCCGGGAATTTTCTCGGGCTCCAGCGGACCCCCTGACGGCTTGGGCCACTCAACTTGTTGACAGCATCAGGTCTGCTCCTGACACCACGACAGTACTGATGTTAGTTTTCCAATCCCTCTCTGCTCTCTTCCCTCTCCTCCCCCTCAATGGCTAGATCCCTACGGATCGTCGCTTGGAACGCTGATGGCGTTTCCTCTCGTCGATCTGAGCTGGCGGCTTTCGTCGTGGAGTACGACGTTGATGTCGTGCTTCTCTCCGAAACCCATCTAGCCCCCTACCATCGATTCTCACTTCCTTCTTACACTTGTTATCGTCAGGATCGTCCCCGACAGCCGCGCCAACCCCCGAAAGGGGGTACGGCGATTCTGGTCCACAGGCGGATATCCCATAGGCCACTACCCCCTCTCACTACTCGACTCATCGAAGGTTGCGCGGTGGCGGTGGACGCAGGCAGCTCGGAGTTGCGCATTGTTTCCGCGTATCTCCGGCCTGGCCTGAGCCCGCCGCCCCCGCCTGAGGAGTGGAACGCTCTCCTCGACCACCCAATCTCGACAATTGCAGCCGGCGACTTCAACGCCAAACATCCTTCCTGGAACAGTAGGACTACCAACGCCTACGGCAGATCACTCCGCCGGTTCGTCCTTGACGACCCGGATACGCACGTCATCGGCCCTGATGATCCTACCCACTTCCACTATGCTGGTCACCGACCGGACGTTCTTGATGTAGTTGTAGTCAGGAACGTGGCCCATAACATCCAGGTCTCGTCAGTGTCAGACCTTTCGTCTGATCACAATCCCCTACTAATAACTATTCGAGATGTGTCGGCTTCACCCCGACTTCCTGCTGGTCCTGCTAGGAGGGTCAACTGGCGCTCCTATCACGACGAGCTCTCTCGAAGGTTACCATCTGTCCCAGCGGACCCGATCGCCACTCGTGACGATCTGGATCTCCGTGCCACTCATCTTCAGGAGTTGGTCCAAGGTGTCATGGATCGACACACATACAACGTAGAGGTGAATCGGAAATCGGCCCTTCAACCGGAAGTTATCCACGCCATCTGGCTTCGGCGCAAGCTCCGCCGCAGATGGCAACGAACCCGAGATCCCGCCGTCAAACGACGGTTTCAGGCCCAGTCTCTTTACGTCCAGCAACTTTTGCGGGACGTAAACTCTGATCAGTGGGACTCCTACCTTGAGTCCCTTGAAGTCGACCCAGCCTCCGTCTGGAGAGCAACGAGTCGCCTTACTCGCGAGAAGCGTACTCGCAACCCGCTGAATACCCCGAACGGCATTGTTTCTTCGTCGGAAGGCAAGGCAGAGGTCTTCGCCGACTGCATGGAGACTCAATTCACCGTTCATGGAGGCGTCTCGGACCCTGCCTTCTCGGTTGTGGTTCGAGACTTCCTATCTGGTTATTTTTCCCGCCCTCCACCTGACCCTCCCGCTCTCTTCGACAGGGACGAACTAGTTTCGTCTATCTGTCGACTAAACCGCCGTCGCGCCCCCGGTCCTGATCGGATCGGGGCCGCAGCTTTGCAACATCTCCCGGCCTCGGGCGTTGAATTGGTCCTGGATCTGTTCAACTCCAGTCTCCGGCTGCAATACTTCCCCCGCCTGTGGAAAAATGCCAACATCTGTATGATTCCCAAGCCCGGCAAGCCTCGAATGCTTGCAGGCAGCTATCGTCCCATATCATTGTTGCCAGTACTCTCAAAGGTGTTTGAGCGTCTCCTACTCGCCCGCATCTGGCCGCTGCTGGATAACTTTATTCGGAGCGAACAGTTCGGGTTCCGTAGAGAGCACTCGACAACTTTACAACTCGTCCGAGTTGTCACAGCATTATCCGACGCCGCCAACAAGAAAGAGTCTACGGGCGCTGTCTTGTTGGACGTGAGTAAGGCCTTCGACAAAGTCTGGCACGAAGGCCTTCTCTACAAACTCGCT
The DNA here is from genome assembly GCA_034769895.1 of Magicicada septendecula. Lineage (NCBI taxonomy): Eukaryota > Metazoa > Arthropoda > Insecta > Hemiptera > Cicadidae > Magicicada > Magicicada septendecula. The sequence continues at coordinate 91,208,073 of CM068373.1, forward strand.
CACTCCCCCATCCCACCGTCCATTGTGCATTTCTTGCGGTCATACCTCTGTGATCGTACCTTCAGGGTTAGCGTCGAAGGGTCCTGTTCGTCAGTCCGACCCGTCGCCGCTGGCGTTCCGCAGGGATCTGTCCTCGGCCCCGTTCTGTACCTAGTGTACACGAACGACCTGCCTGTTATTCCTGGAGTCACGTTATCTCTATTCGCTGACGACGCAATGTATTACTGCAGCTCCCTGTCCCCGCGAATTGCGTGTTCAAAGCTGCAGCGTCAGTTGAATCTGCTTCCGGCCTGGCTACGGAAGTGGCAGGTGCTGATCAACGCGGAGAAATCCGAGGCGATCTGTTTCACCAGCAAGTCCACTTCCCGATGCCAGACCCTCTCCCTCGAAGGGAGGCCTATCGCCTGGCAAAAGTCGGTGAAGTATTTGGGCGTTCGGCTAGACCAGCGCCTTAGCTTCAACGGCCACGTGACTGCTACCCTCAACAAAGCATGTAGCAGCATGTAGCACTGTAGTAGCGGGGCGTCTTTGCACCCGGTGCATGACTGCAGCATCTGGGACGAGCCCAATGGCTGCCTGTGGATAGACATAGTTCTGGTTCATTCGACAGGTAACCTAGAATAAAATAGGAGTGGACAACCGCCAACCAGTTAACTGAGAAGGCGGGGGAGAAAGGTTTTCAATTTTTATTTATTTTAAATATTACAGCAATCAGTGGGCACTGCCGCAAGGACGGGTTCAGGCGACAGATGTCGCGCGTTCCCAGTCCTGCGTGCAGACGCCGTGAGGCGTCGGTCGCTCCCCGCGAGGCAGAGAGCCTCCGTGCCAGTGATAGCGCGTAGCAGCGGCATTCAGCGCGGTCGGCATACTAGGAAGGGAGGAAGGAAACAGCTTTGCAGGTAAATTCTGGGGCATGGGCAGATGGTGAGTATACAAAGTGAGGTTTAAGCAGTTTACTTAAACTTATGGCGGGTCATCGAGAATCGCCCGAGGGCGTTTGACCCGGACAGGGGGAGGTGGTTGCGTGGTGCTGATGGTTCTGAGGTAAGGGAAGGAAGAGGTCTCAGCTGCGGCAAATAGAGTCGCAGCTAATGACCAGACAAAGGCTGAGAGAGCAGGAACTCGTAGACCTCCTCGAATTACACTGTTTCTAACAAACCAAGGAGATCCCGACAAGGAACGGAGGGTTCTGGATTGGAAACTTTCCAGCCTACGCCTGTTGGTGGCGGAGGCAAGTGACCACCATACAGGTGCCGCATAGGTCAATACAGACCGGAGAAACAACAGATAGAGGGTAACTTTCGTGCGCAGCGCCAGGGGGCTGCGGCACGCGAGGTATGGGTAAAGTTTGGCTCGGACGCCGCGAGCCTTGGCAAGGGTGTCCGTCACGTGGGCGTTGAAGCATAGGCGACGATCTAGCCGAACGCCTAGATACTTCACCGACTCTTTGTAGGCGATAGGCCTCCCTTCAAGGGAGAGGGGCTGGCATCGGGAGATGGACTTACGAGTGAAACAGATCGCCTCGGATTTCTCCGTGTTGATCGTCACCCGCCATTTCCGTAGCCAGTCCGGAAGCTGGTCCAACTGACGCTGCAACTGTGTACTCGCAAAACGCGGGGACACAGAGCTGTAATGATACATTGCATCGTCAGCGAACAAAGACAACGTGACTCCGGGCAAGACAGGCAGGTCGTTCGTGTACACGAGGTACAGAACGGGGCCGAGGACAGATCCCTGGGGTACGCCAGCGGCGACAGGACGAACTGCAGAGCAGGTTCCGTCGACGCTAACCCTGAAGGTTCGGTCGTTGAGATACGACCGGAGGAAAAACACTATGGACGATGGTAAGGGGGAGTTAGCAAGTTTGAAGAGAAGACCTTCGTGCCAGACTTTGTCGAAGGCCTTGCTCACGTCCAGCAGTGCGGCGGCCGTAGCCGCTCGCCTGTTGGTGGCGTCAGAGAGTTGCGTTACCACGCGGACTAGTTGAAGCGTGGTCGAGTGCTCTCTGCGAAACCCGAACTGTTCGTTGCGGATGAAATTATCCAACAATGGCGAGATGCGGGCCAGCAGGAGCCGCTCGAACACCTTCGAGATAACTGGCAAGAGAGATATTGGCCGATAGCTTTCAGGAAGCATGCGCGGCTTGCGGGGTTTAGGAACCATAACGATGTTGGCATTTTTCCACAGGCGGGGAAAGTACTGTAGCCGGAGACAAGAGTTGAACAGCTCAAGAACGAGGTCAACGCCTGAGGCCGGGAGATATTGTAAGGCAGCGGCCCCGATCCGGTCAGGACCGGGGGCGCGACGGCGGTTTAGTCGACAGACAGACGAAACGAGTTCGTCTCTGTCGAACGGGAGGTCTGGGCCAGCGGGAGGGCGAGAAAAATAACCAGATAGGAAGTCCCGGACTTCTGCCGAGTGGGCAGGGTCCGAAACGCCTCGATGAACGGTAAATTGCGACTCCATGCAGTCGGCGAAGACCTCAGCCTTGCCTTCTGATGAAGACACAACCCCGTTCGGGGTTTCCAGCGGGTTGCGAGTTCTCTTCTCGCGGGTCAGTCTACTCACCGCTCTCCAGACGGAGGCGTGGTCGACTTCAAGAGACTCAACTCAACAAAGCTCGAGGCGTCCGAGCCAAAATATTTCCCATGCTCTCGTGCCGCAACCGCCTGGCTTTGCTCACTAAAGTTACGATCTATCTTTTGTTTCTCCGGTCAGTATTGACCTATGCTGCTCCCGCATGGTGGTCGCTTGTGTCGACCACTAACAAGTGTAGGCTGGAAGCTTTCCAGGCCCGTACCCTCCGATCCTTGTCGGGGTCTCCATGGTTTGTGAGAAATAATGTCATTCGTGGAGGCCTTCGAGTTCCTACCCTTGCCGATTTTGTCCGGTCGCTTGCCGAAACTCTCTTTGCTTCTGCAGCGGCCTCGTCCTTTCCATATCTCCGTTCCATCAGCACGTCTGAACCACCTCCCGCTATACGTGTCAAGCGCCCTCGGGCGATCTTAGATGACCCCCCGTAATTCTAATAAGCTGTGACTTAGGTTCCCGAGCAACTCTATCTCCTTGTTACCTTCCTATACTGTCAGATACCTTCCCCAAGTATGTTGGTTTGCAAACTGCTTGGCGCTGTTACCGATGCCACAGACACGGCGGTTCCCTGCCTCGCGGGGAACGACCGGCGCTCCAAGGCGCCTGCATGCCGGGCCGGGCGCGTGCGGCATCTGCCGTTCGCCCCGCGACCGGCGGCAGTGTTACCATGACCCGGTACCTATATAATACAAAATTGAAAAATTTTCCGCCGCCTTCTCAGTTAACTGGTTGGCGTGTCCCTCCCGAAAAATTTAGGAAACCTTCTTTTTGAAAGTCCAGCACTGTTTTCTTCTGACAGCCATCGGGCACGTCCCGGAAGCTGTAATAAGCCACGGGCGCAAAGACGCCCCACTATGCAATGCAATGCAATGCAATTCCTCTAAGCCTGACCCTTCTACCCTTAAGTTTCCACCTATTATCATCCCCGATAATAGGAATTATACCCAGCTTTTGGCCAACCTTCGTTCTGCCCTTCCTTCGACGTCAGTGGAAGCGAAATGCTCCGGCAAATCGCTGAAGCTGGGCGTCAAAACCATCGTTGATTTCCGCGCTGTTCAGCACTTTCTGTCAGCGCGGAACATTTCCTTCCATACCTTCGCTCTTCCTGAGGAGCGTGAGGTTAAAGTCGTTATCCAGGGTATTCCTTATCATACCCCCTCCGATGCTATCGTGCAGGAACTGACGTCTCTTGGCTATACGCCAACTGCTGTGTCGGTTTTGCACGCCGGCAAAGGGGACTCTAAGCATCCCGTCAATACTTTCCTCGTAAAGTTGCTCAAGACTGGAAATTTCGAGGAGGTCTATGGCCTCCAAACCCTCCTTCACCTCCGGGTGACTGTCCGCTCATTTGACCCGCGCCCAGGCCCTGCTCAGTGTTTCAACTGCCAGGGCTTCGGGCACTCATCCCTGTTCTGTCATGCGCCCCCACGTTGCGTGCGGTGCGGCGACCCTCACCGTGGCTGTGATAAGCCTCGTGTGCCGGGTTTTGTCCCGTACTGCTGCAACTGCAAGGGCGCCCATCCGGCTAGTTACCGGGGTTGTATTAAATATATCGAGGCAGAAAGACAGCAGCGATCTGCGCGCCCTGGCGCGCAGCGTCGTGTAGCTGGCCCGGCCCCTAATCGGCGAGAGGTCTTCCCCCCTCTCTCCGGTACATCGGTCAAGGCCCCGGCAGCGACTCCTGTCGCTCCCGCGGTCTCAGTCCCGCCTGCAGGCGTCGCTCCGGCGGCGCCTGTGACGGCTCCACTCCCGGCGCCTGCCGGAGCGCCCGGCCCTTCCTACGCAGCGGTTGCTGCGAAGACATCATCGTCAACCACTTCCGCCCGCAAGGGTACCAAAAAGCGCTCTCGTCCCCGGACTCCCGGCCGACGACATCAGCAGGCTCGTCCTGCCCAACCTCCGCGGGACTCTCCCGCCCCTGTCATCTCCCAACCTCCGCGTGAGCAGACCAAAGTTCAGTCCGCTAACCCAGCGCCATCTGTAGTCCTGGCCGAAGTTCCTCAGGAACGTCCGCGCGGGTCCCGGGAATTTTCTCGGGCTCCAGCGGACCCCCTGACGGCTTGGGCCACTCAACTTGTGGAAAGCATCAGGTCTGCTCCTGATACCTCGACTGTGCTAATGTTAGTGTTCCAATCCCTCTCTGCTCTCTTCCCTCTCCTCCCCCTCAATGGCTAGATCCCTGCGGATCGTCGCTTGGAACGCCGATGGCGTTTCCTCTCGCCGATCTGAGCTGGCGGCTTTCGTCGTGGAGTACGACGTTGATGTCGTGCTTCTCTCCGAAACCCATCTAGCCCCCTACCATCGATTCTCACTTCCAGCTTACACTTGTTATCGTCAGGATCGTCCCCTCCAGCCGCGCCAACCCCCGAAAGGGGGTACGGCGATTCTGGTCCACAGGCGGATATCCCATAGGCCACTACCCCCTCTCACTACTCGACTCATCGAAGGTTGCGCGGTGGCAGTGGACGCAGGCGACTCGGAGTTGCGCATTGTTTCCGCGTATCTCCGGCCTGGCCTGAGCCCGCCGCCCCCGCCTGAGGAGTGGAACGCTCTCCTCGACCACCCAATCTCGACAATTGCAGCCGGCGACTTCAACGCCAAACATCCTTCTTGGAACAGTAGGGCTACCAACGCCTACGGCAGATCACTCCGCCGGTTCGTCCTAGACGACCCGGATACGCACGTCATCGGCCCTGATGATCCTACCCACTTCCACTATGCCGGTCACAGACCGGACGTTCTTGATGTAGTTGTAGTCAGGAACGTGGCCCATAACATCCAGGTCTCGTCAGTGTCAGACCTCTCGTCTGATCACAATCCCCTTCTAATAACTGTTCGAGATGTGTCGGCTTCACCCCGACTTCCCGCTGGTCCTGCTAGGAGGGTCAACTGGCGCTCCTATCACGACGAGCTATCTCGAAGGTTACCATCTGTCCCAGCGGACCCGATCGCCACTCGTGACGATCTGGATCTCCGTGCCACTCATCTTCAGGAGTTGGTCCAAGGTGTCATGGATCGACACACATACAACGTAGAGGTGAATCGGAAATCGGCCCTTCAACCGGAAGTTATCCACGCCATCTGGCTTCGGCGCAAGCTCCGCCGCAGATGGCAACGAACCCGAGATCCCGCCGTCAAACGACGGTTTCAGGCCCAGTCTCTTTACGTCCAGCAACTTTTGCGGGACGTAAACTCTGATCAGTGGGACTCATACCTTGAGTCCCTTGAAGTCGACCCAGCCTCCGTCTGGAGAGCGACGAGTCGCCTTACTCGCGAGAAGCGTACTCGCAACCCGCTGAATACCCCGAACGGCATTGTTTCTTCACCGGAAGGCAAGGCAGAGGTCTTCGCCGACTGCATGGAGACTTAATTCACCGTTCATGGAGGCGTCTCGGACCCTGCCTTCTCGGTAGTGGTTCGAGACTTCCTATCTGGATATTTTTCCCGCCCTCCACCTGACCCTCCCGCTCTCTTCGACAGGGACGAACTAGTTTCGTCTATCTGTCGACTGAACCGACGTCGTGCCCCTGGTCCTGATCGGATCGGGGCCGCAGCCTTGCAACATCTCCCGGCCTCGGGCGTTGAATTGGTCCTGGATCTGTTCAACTCCAGTCTCCGGCTGCAATACTTCCCCCGCCTGTGGAAAAATGCCAACATCTGCATGATACCCAAGCCCGGCAAGCCTCGAATGCTTGCAGGCAGCTATCGCCCCATATCGTTGTTGCCAGTAATCTCAAAGGTGTTTGAGCGTCTCCTACTCGCCCGCATCTGGCCGCTGCTGGATAATTTTATTCGCAGCGAACAGTTCGGGTTCCGTAGAGAGCACTCGACAACTTTACAACTCGTCCGAGTTGTCACAGCATTGTCCGACGCCGCCAACAAGAGAGAGTCTACGGGCGCTGTCTTGTTGGACGTGAGTAAGGCCTTCGACAAAGTCTGGCACGAAGGTCTTCTCTACAAACTCGCTCACTCCCCCATCCCACCGTCCATTGTGCATTTCTTGCGGTCATACCTCAGTGATCGTACCTTCAGGGTTAGCGTCGAAGGGTCCTGTTCATCAGTTCGACCCGTCGCCGCTGGCGTTCCGCAGGGATCTGTCCTCGGCCCCGTTCTGTACCTAGTGTACACGAACGACCTGCCTGTTATTCCTGGAGTCACGTTATCTCTATTCGCTGACGACGCAATGTATTACTGCAGCTCCCTGTCCCCGCGAATTGCGTGTTCAAAGCTGCAGCGTCAGTTGAATCTGCTTCCGGCCTGGCTAAGGAAGTGGCGGGTGCTGATCAACGCGGAGAAATCCGAGGCGATCTGTTTCACCAGCAAGTCCACTTCCCGATGCCAGGCCCTCTCCCTCGAAGGGAGGCCTATCGCCTGGCAAAAGTCGGTGAAGTATTTGGGCGTTCGGCTAGACCAGCGCCTTAGCTTCAACGGCCACGTGACTGCTACCCTCAACAAAGCTCGAGGCGTCCGAGCCAAAATATTTCCCATGCTCTCGTGCCGCAACCGCCTGGCTTTGCGCACTAAAGTTACCATCTATCTTTTGTTTCTCCGGTCAATATTGACCTATGCTGCTCCCGCATGGTGGTCGCTTGTGTCGACCACTAACAAGTGTAGGCTGGAAGCTTTCCAGGCCCGTACCCTCCGATCTTTGTCGGGGTCTCCATGGTTTGTGAGAAATGATGTCATTCGTGGAGGCCTTCGAGTTCCTACCCTTGCTGATTTTGTCCGGTCGCTTGCTGAAACTCTCGTTGCTTCTGCAGCGACCTCGTCCTTTCCTTATCTCCGATCTATCAGCACGTCTGAACCACCTCCCGCTATACGTGTCAAACGCCCTCGGGCGATCTTAGACGACCCCCCGTAATTCTGTTTGCTCTAATTTAGGTTCCCGAGGAATTCTATCTCCTTGTTACCATCCTATCCAGTCAGATACCTTCCCCAAGTAAGTTGATTTTCAGACTGCTTGGCGTTGTTACCGATGCCAAAGACACGGCGGCTCCCTGCCTCGCGGGGAACGTCCGGCGCTACAAGGCGCCTGCATGCCGGGCCGGGCGCGTTCGGCATCTGCCGTTCGCCCCGCGTCCGGTGGCAGTGTTACCATGACCCGGAACCTATATCTAACAAAATTGAAAAAATTTTCCGCCGCCTCAGTTAACTGGGTACCTAGAGCTGTTGCCAGGGTAGGCTGCGTCACTTTGTACGGCAATTTTGCCTGTGAATTTTACCGTTGTTTGTAATTCTATCAAAGTGATTTCTTCACCATATCTTCTTCTGTGTTCATCTTTATCATTGTGCATCATTTTATCAGTGTATTGTGTCGTGCGCGTGTGTTTTTGTGACTCGTGTGCAGTGCGCGTCTGGTGTTCGTGTTCTTTGTCTGTCAGTGTAGTGATTCAGTGCTGGTGAAAGTTACTCTATCCTAGCCCTTTTTGCGTCTTCGACGTTCATTTCGGTTAATCCCGAGATGGCGTCGAACGCAACGCCCGTTCCTTTGCCGGCACCGCTGGTAACCTTAATGGAAACCTGCGGTACTGGTCCTCGTTCTACCCCGTTACCTTCCCATACAGTTAGTGCAAGTGAAAGTGAAAGTGATGATTGTGCATCGATGTGTAGTGTGGGGACGGGGGAAGGTGAATTTTCGCTTGTGGAGGGCAAGTCTGCCAAACGCAAGCGAAAATTGGTCGCCAGCCCGCCACCGGCCGCTGCTACGCATCGGGTATCTAGTCCCGGTAACAGCGCCAACCATCCGACTCAGTCTCCCTCTCAATCTGTGCCCAAGCCTAAAATTCCTCCGATTGTCATTCCCGACAATCGCAATTATAGGGAAATTCTTCGTTCCCTCCAGAATCTGCTTCCTTCGGCCAAACTCGAGGCCAGGTGCCAAGGCTCCTCGCTTCGAATTGCGGCCACAACAGTCCCGGACTTCCGATCGGTCCAACAGTTTCTTACCGATCGGAAGATCTCCTTCCATACTTTCGCGCTTCCTTCAGAGCGCGAAATTAAAGTTGTTCTTTCTGGACTTCCTTCCTGGACCGCCCCCGATACCATCAGGCAGGAGCTTGTCGCCTTAGGCTATTCGCCGACGGCGGTAAGTGTACTGCATGCTGGCAAGGGGGAAGATCGCCGTCCTGTGAATAGTTTCCTAGTGAAACTACTCAAAGTAGGCCAGTTCGAGGAGGTCTATGGCCTCCAAAACTTCCTGCACCTTCGGGTGCAAGTTCGTACTTTTGACCCGCGGCCAGGCCCCTCGCAGTGTTTTAACTGTCAGAGGTTTGGCCACTCCAGCTTATTCTGTAATCACCCTCCGCGTTGCGTGCGATGTACTGAGCCTCATCGTGGGTGCGATAAGCCCAAGACGGGGTTCACGGCCATTTGCTGCAACTGCGGCGGGGACCATCCGGCTAGTTATAGAGGATGTAGGGACTTTATATCAGCCATGAAGCTGCAGCGGACTCCTGCTCGCCCTGGCGCGCAGGCAGGCCGTGTTGCAGGTCCCCTCCCTAACCGCAGAGAGGCCTTCCCACCTCTCTCCGGAGCATCATCTCAGGCCCCGGCAGCAGTTCCGGCTGCTCCCAGGGCCCCAGTTCCGACTGCAGTCGACGTTTCGGCGCCGCCTGCAGTCCCTTCTGTCCCGGCGCCTGCCGGAGCGCCCGGTCCTTCATACGCGGCTGTGGCCGCTACATCAGTCCCGCCTTCCGCTCCTCGGAGCCACAAACCAAAGCGCACTCGTCGCCGTCAGCGACAAGTTCCACAGGCCTTGCCTGTAAAACCTCAGCGGGCCCCGCCCGCCCCCAGCCATCAACCTAAGCTCCCAATTGAGCAGACCCCACGTCCGTCCCCGAGCCCTGCGCCATCTGTAACACCGGCCGAGGCCAGCCAGGTCCGTCTTCCGGAATCTCGGGAATCTTCCCGGGCCCCGGTGGACCCCCTGACTGCCTGGGCTGAAACTTTGGTAAACAACATCAGGTCTGCTCCAGATACAACCACGGTTCTCGCCCTGGTGTTTCAATCCCTGTCTACCCTCTTTCCTCTTCTTCCTTTGAATGGCTAGGAGTCTTAGGATCGTTGCGTGGAATGCCCATGGGGTAGTCCCTCGACGATCTGAACTGATGACTTTCGTAACGGAGTACGACGCTGATGTCGTCCTCCTTTGCGAGACTCATCTGGCTCGCTACCATACCTTCAACCTGCCATCTTACATCTGTTTTCGTCAGGATCGTCCCCAACGGCCTGGCTGTCGCCCCTCGGGGGGGACAGCCGTCTTAGTCCACAGGCGGATATCCCACAGGCCACTACCCCCTTTAGATACATCTCTTGTCGAAGGTTGTGCGGTGGCGATAGACGCTGGCGGATCGGAGTTGCGCGTTGTTGCGGCGTATCTCCGGCCCGGCCTGCGGCTACCTCCACCGCCCGAGGAGTGGGACGCTCTCCTCGATCATCCCCTACCAACCATCGTAGCCGGCGACTTAAATGCCAAGCATCCCTCCTGGAACAGCAGAGTAGCCAACGCCTACGGAAAATCTCTGTATCGGTTCGTCTCCGACGACCCGGTACTTCAAGTTATCGGCCCAGAAGACCCTACTCACTTCCCCTTTTCCGGTCATCGACCGGACGTCCTTGACATTGTCATAGCCAAGGACGTGACCCATCACATCCAGGTCTCGTCAGTGTCGGATCTCTCATCCGATCACAATCCCCTTTTTATAACTGCCCGTGAGCTGTCGGCCTCACCCCGACCTCCCGCTCAGACTGTTAGGAGAGTCAACTGGCGCTCCTACCATGATGAGCTCTCACGGCGGTTACCATCACTCCCCGCGGACCCGGTCGTCACTTGTGACGATTTGGATCTCCGAGCCACTCATCTTCAGGAGTTGGTCCAAGGTGTCATGGATCGACACACATATACTCTCGAGGTGAATCATCGTAAATCGGCCTTACCTGCGGAAGTACTCCACGCCATCTGGCTACGGCGCAATCTCCGCCGCAGATGGCAAAGAACCCGTGATCCCGGCGTCAAAAGGCGCTTTCAGGCCCAGTCTCTTTACGTCCAGCAGCTACTGCGGGACGTAAACTCTGATCGATGGGACTCATACCTTGAGTCTCTTGAAGTCGACCACGCCTCCGTCTGGAGAGCGGCGAGTAGACTGACCCGCGAGAAGAGAACTCGCAACCCACTTGAAACTCCGAACGGGGTTGTATCTTCATCAGAAGGCAAGGCAGAGGTCTTCGCCGACTGCATGGAGGTGCAATTTACTATTCACCAAGGCGTCTCGGACCCTGCCCACTCGGCAGAAGTCCGTGACTTCCTATCTGGACATTTTTCACGCCCTCCCGAAATCCCAGCCCTCCCGTTCGACAGGGATGAACTAGTTTCATCTATCTGCCGACTAAATCGCCGTCGCGCCCCCGGTCCTGACCGGATCGGGGCCGCTGCTCTACAAAATCTCCCGGCCTCAGGCGTTGACCTCGTTCTTGAGCTGTTTAACTCCTGTCTCCGGCTACAGTACTTTCCCCGCCTGTGGAAATCTGCCGACATCGTAATGATTCCGAAGCCTCGCAAGCCGCGCATGCTTCCTGAAAGCTATCGTCCAATCTCTCTCTTGCCAGTCATCTCGAAGGTGTTCGAGCGTCTCCTGCTGGCTCGCATCTCGCCGCTGCTAGATGGTTTCATCCGCAGCGAACAGTTCGGGTTTCGCAGAGAGCACTCGACCACGCTTCAATTGGTCCGCGTTGTTACGCACTTGTCAGACGCCACCAACAGGCGAGCGGCTACGGCCGCCGTACTGTTGGACGTGAGCAAGGCCTTCGATAAAGTCTGGCACGAAGGTCTTCTCTTCAAACTTGCCAATTCCCCTCTACCATCGACCATAGTGTTTTTCCTCCGGTCGTATCTCAGCGACCGAACCTTCAGGGTGAGCGTCGACGGGTCCTGTTCTACAGTTCGACCCGTCGCCGCCGGCGTACCACAGGGATCTGTCCTCGGCCCCGTTCTGTACCTTGTGTACACGAACGACCTGCCTGTCTTGCCCGGAGTCACGTTGTCTTTGTTCGCTGACGATGCTATGTATCACTGCAGCTCCCTGTCCCCGCGATTTGCGAGTACAAAGCTGCAGCGTCAGTTGAACCAGCTTCCGGACTGGCTACGGAAATGGCGGGTGACGATCAACACGGAGAAATCCGAGGCGATCTGTTTCACCCGTAAGTCCATCTCCCGATGCCAGCCCCTCTCCCTAGCAGGGAGACCCATCGCCTACAAAGAATCGGTGAAGTATTTAGGCGTTCGACTAGATCGTCGCCTTTGCTTCAACGCCCACGTGACGGAAACCCTTGCCAAGGCTCGCGGCGTCCGAGCCAAATTATCTCCTTTCCTCTCGTGTCGCAGCCGCCTGGCCATGCGCACGAAACTTACCATCTATCTACTATTTCTCAGGTCTGTATTGACCTATGCGGCACCCGCCTGGTGGTCTCTTTTATCCACCACCAACAGATGTAGGCTGGAAGCTTTCCAGTCCCGAACACTCCGATCCTTGACGGGGTCCCCTTGGTTTGTAAGGAACGACGTGATTCGAAGGGGTCTCCGTGTTCCTACCTTGACTTCCTTTGTCCGGTCGCTGGCTCTAACTCTCTTTGCTAAAGCCTCGACCTCCACCTTCCCGTACCTACGAACCATCAGTGCATCAGAACCACCACCGCCCATTCGGGTCAAGCGCCCTCGGGCGCTTCTTGATGACCCGCCATAACGCCATCCTCTTTAAATTAAATACAAACAAGTAATCATCAGTCCTAGACCAGAGTATTTCACCAAACTGTCCTTCTCTCCTTCCTGTCCACCTCCTAGCACGCTGAGCCGGCTGCTTGTCGCTGTCATCATTCACTGGCACGGAGGCTCTCCGCCTCGCGGGGAGCGACCGACGCCCTCAGGGCGTCTGCTGACTGGACTTGAAACGGGCAACATCTGTTGCTCGAATCGGTACCAGCGGCAGTGCATTAAACAAATAACAGTTATACTCCCCCGCCTTCTCAGTTAACTGGTTGGCGGTTTCCTTTTCCAGTCTTAGGTAACCAGTCGACATGTACCAGCACTATGTTTACTTCTGGCAGCCATTGGACACGATCCAGATGCTGCAATCAAGCCACGGGTGCAAAGACACCCCGCATCCATAATGCAATGCAATGCAGTTAACTGGTTGGCGTGTCCCTCCCGAATATTTTAGGCCACCTTCTTTTGAAAGTCCAGCACTGTTTTCTTCTGGCAGCCATCGGGCACGTCCCGGAAGCTGCAATAAGCCACGGGTGCAAAGACGCCCCACTATTCAATGCAAATGCAAAAACGCCATCGAACGCACTTCATCTCCTCTCCTCTCTCGGACGACATCGGGGCGGAGTCAGCCGGAAGGAACAGCCGAAGAATAGAACCGCCGCCGTTCTTGCGTCTTCGCACTCCCGTTCCGCGCCAGCGATGGATTTCGCTGGGCCGGCAGCCGACTCTACAACCGGTGCCGAAAGAAGAGGAGGACTGCAGTACGCCACGATCAGCGGGCGCAGCCGCCGAACACCTCAGCGCGGCACGACCAACATCACAGTTCTCGCCACTCGGTCCTTTTTAGGGCCACCAAAATAACTAGAGTGTACGATTGGCGCCATTTGTCATGCGGCAAGCCTTTTGTCCGGTGACATGTTATAAATAACATAATTAAAAAGTTGTTAATTATGTTTAATTGATCTTGTGTGTTTACGGTTTTTAATTATGTTATTTATAACAGTTGTGTTTGTTTTATTCGTTTGTGTGTGTATGTGTTTTTAATAATTTCGCCGACGGCTCCTATATACTAGGGAGAAGAAGTTTTACTTGAAGACAGGAATTTATTCCCGAAACATGTAGTGAAATAATAAACTGCAAAATCGCTAGACGGATCAAAATAAGGTATACTTTAAATATTAAATTTAAATGAATTTTCCAAATTTTCATTATGGTGCCTTTGTGTGGTATGTGTTTTATTAGTGTCATGTTGGTTATGTTTGGGAATTCATGTCCAGTGTTTATTGCATGTGTGGACAAATTAGATTTATATATTTCTGTTTTTTTGTATGCCTTTAGGTGTTCAAAATAATTTTTGTTTTCAGTTGTTTGTTTGTTTGTCCTATGTATCATTTATTGCAATCTTGGCATTCAATTTTGTATATACCGTTGGTTGTTGTATTATCTTTGTTGTGTGGGTTATTTTGGTTTTGAAGAAAATTTTGGTTCGCTATTTTAATGTCTGTGTTTTTAAACATGTTCCTAACAAGAAAAAATATGTTGAGGTAAATTCACTATAAATATTAAATATATTATATACACCAAGAAACAGACTGTAGCAAAAAGTGATTGAATAGGAATATAATGTAATATATTGTAACAACACAAATTCAATGTAATTTAATTTGGGTAGCCCCAAGCTTTTGGAGCTAAAAGTTATAAAACATAACAACTTTTACTTGTTTGGTTTGGGTGTAATTGTAATAACAAGACAACGTTATAAAGTTTTTAAATGTTTACATTATTTAATTATCAACCTCTTTACTTATTTCGGTAATACAAAAAAATATTCATTATTCCTCGTTTGTGCGATATTATGTATGGGATTTATGCGAACAATTTACGTCTAAACAGTTGATACACAAATCTTATTATCTACCCTTAATTATTTATTTCTGCTCTCGGCTTACTCATTTAGTGTGGCCATCTTTTGCAATTGCTTATCAATTCACAATGAATTTACTTTTGTTTCAATTATTTCTTTAATTTTTTACTTGGCTTTAATTCTCTTTTAAATTTATAGCATATGAATTATTCTTTTAGCAATTAAAGACTCTACTAATTATTCTACTTTCCTTCACTTTAAAAATCAAGCATTGCTCTCTCATAGCATTTACGTTATTCCAAAATTAATTTCTGAACATGAGACATTATTCTAAATTACAATAAGACTTTACATTATATGTACAATTTAAATTCTGTTAGCAAACAGTTGGAATATCTTTCATTCTAGTTTCAATATTGTCTTTCAATTGTCTATTTATTATTATGGTTTGTTATCACCTCGATTGATGTGGCAAATTCAGTGTGTCCTCCTCCGGTCCTCGGGTCCTCTTTCAGTCCTTGCTCCAGTCCTTCGTGTCCTTGGGTCCTCTTCCTCTTCCAGACTTCCACTGCTTGTCTTTCTTAGTTGTTGTTGGCTCTGCTCACATCATGGGTTGTAGGTGTGTCCATCGAACCTCTGTTCTGCCTCACAAATCTTACTGTAGATTTACGATCGCGTCGTTGACTGACATAGACTCCTACGGCAACGGTTGAATATAGAAGAAGAAATTTTATTAGCGCGACCTGGTATTTATAGCCAAGTCATGCAAAAGCTCAAGTCTGAACAATTTTCATCTTGACAGAGTTTGTCGAAGCGTCTTTACCCCCACTCTGATTCAATTCATTAATTTCGCCTATCTTCGCGAATTACGAAGTCTGTTTCACACTAGACGATGCTCAATCGATGGCTAATTTTTATATGTTTACTATACGTTGTAGGATGACAGATAAGCACATAAAAATGAATGGTGAATTGATCATTAAAATAATATAATAACATGTTTAAATCCGAAGAAACCAATATAATAAAGAATTAATTCAGAACAAACGTGCAGTACAATAATTAATTTAAAATATAAGTTCATATAAAATAAATGTTACAAGTGATGAATCATCAAAACCAATTTTAATAACTAAAGGTGAAAAAATATAACCCAGGAAGGTAAGGAGTAGATAAGGAAGAAACCCAGAACATAACTAAACCCACAACGAAGGTTAGGTGTGGATAAGGAAGAAACCCAGAACAAGGCAAGATCCACCATAAAAGGTGATGCATTTGAAGAAACAAGAAGAGTAGGTGAAGAAGGAACCCAAAAACACGATGACATCCACAAGAAGATGAAGAAAATACGATTATAAGAAACCAGAAGAAAAGAAGACATCGATGAAGAAACAAGAAGAAGACAGCATCCACAAGAAGAAGGAATGCTCTTGTAAAAAACACCCATATCCCAAAATAAATAAAAATAATAATAATAAAAAGTATAACAAAGTATTCATGCAAAAACCCACATGTACAATAGAAATAAGAATAAGACTAAAAGTGTATAGAGTAAGAGTTGAAAGTGGACCAAGGTGAAACAATAATATAATACCAAAGAACAAATCTTCATTGTAACCCACGAATAGATCTCTTGATTTTAATAAGACTATATAACCATTTAGAAATAGAATCAAGGAATGTCAAGAGAACAAGTGCAAGTTTTAGTATTATAAAAAATGAAACTTATGTTTCATTATTGGCATTCACAAACTATGTAAATAATGAAATAATACAACTTTTGAGTGACTTAATTTCTGTACAGAGGTAATATAATACATGTGTTAACAAAGAACTGCCAATCTGTTTAAATGACATTGATTAATAAAACAAAAGCAGATGCAGAATAAAAAGTGAAGTGACAGGGTACAATTACCCAAAACCCTACTAAAAACAGCTAAAAACTGCTAAATAAACTTAGTATAAGGAATATAGAGAATAAGATTATAATAATTAAGGTTTTGTTTAGGTATAATAAGATATTTAAAATGTATTAGGAATAAGAAAATTTAAACAGTTCAGAACCACTAACATTCTTTAATTGTAAAATATTTGTTACAGGTATTATTGTTCATAATTAAGTAAGATGTTAGAATGGAAAAACATTCTTTATAAATAATATTTGTTATGTATTATTATTAAGCTTTAAGTATAAAAAATGTCTGATTTGTTGAAGACAACTATTATTTGGAATTATTTGTTATATGTTAATAGTATGAAACAAATACAAATTGTTATTTTGTTTAATAGAAGAAAATGTTTAATTTATGTTACAATGTCAAAAAGTCAGAGAGGGTATAACTCAATATGTATTATTTATATAAAAATATGTATGTAAAAACTGTTAGGAATCTACGCAAAATGATAAAAACTAAACAACATCAAAACTGAGAAACCAAGTACTTAAATACATTTAAACTAAAGGGATTTAGATAAGGTAAACCAGAAACAAAGCCATATAATTAGAAATATAACTGAGGGGAAAGATTTTGTAAAATTATGGCCAGAATTATTGATAAAAATGGAAATGACAGAACTCAAAAATTTGGAGAGGGGAGTCACATATTCCAACATAATATTTTAAAACTTAACCAATTCATCTAATTGCAAGAAATTAAGGGAATATAAACCTTTTATTACAATATGAAATTTAATAATCATAAATATAACTTGATAATGGCAGAATTTGGATAACAACAGGAAGCTAGACCTTAAAAATTTATAATATACAAAATGAAGGTAAAATTACCAATTTTAGATCAAAAACTTAATAAAACGGCATTATTTGGTATAAAAATACGCCGAATGAACTGAAGGATAACATTAAGTAACAACTAGCTAATAAATTTGAAGAATAACCAAAGTATAATCACTTATATAATGTAACTTTATTACATGCACAGGATGCAAAATAAAATTCGAACAATGGAAGGAATAATATTGCTTTGGCTAAGGTTTTAGTCGGAGGTGAAGGAAGTTAAGTTAGTTAATTATTGAACATTGTACGGGACACTTGACACGAGCAATTTAAACGTATTAACCTAGTTACGAATACCGTAATGGCGAATAATTGTACGATCCGAAATTGAATATTGCGAGTGGCGGTAAAAAACAGTTTACGAGTTCGACACAGTGAAATAAACACATAAAAACACCGAACTAACATTGTACAGTACAAAACAACAGTGGAAATAACATTTAAACCCAATAAAACAGTAATATAACTTAACCAAAAAAAGTGCGTAACCGACAAAAGTGAACCTGACTTATAAATACACCAATTTTCCAAATACAACACCGAAACTGAACCAGAGACACTACACCAATATCAGAAGGAAGATTTGCAGACACCAGGACGTAAATTCAACAGGAAAACATCTTTATTTGAACACCAAAACTGCGAGGTGACGATTTCTAACTTCAACGGCGGCCATTGCTGATTAACCAACACTCAGCTGAACACAGCCATCTACTGCTTGCTGGACGGTTCGCAACCTATTTACTTATTTCTACACTTTAAATCGAATATATGTACTATTAATTTTAAGAATTTATCTTGTAATGTTATACTTTTCAATCTTTGCCCTATTTCTCTGACTTTCCCTAACATAGCTGTTCAAAGAACTTTTATATAAAAAATTTGTAATAACAAATCGATACCCTGAGATTCGATTTATATATCGATAAGAGTCAAAATACATAATTGTTAATAAAATAATTAATATCTTTCATATTAAAACAGTTTTTTTCATTTCTAAATAGAGCCATTTAACAATACATTAATTTAAACAGAATTTACTACAAGAATTTCACCACCAGAAGGAAGATAACCTCCAAACCGAAAATAAACAAGGATCGATTGCTATTGGAGACAATCCTATAAGTGGCTGGAGTTCTTTAACAAATACCCAAAAGCCTATAAAACTTTCGAGTTAAGTGATAAACGTTTCGGAACATCACGAAACTTAATTAATTAATTGTTATTAATTAATTGATTAATAAAAGAAAACATTTTTAATTAAAAAAATTTTGTTAACAAACAATTTTATTTTTACACGAGCACATAAAAATATATTTTGTAACACAACACAACACTATTACCACGTGATAGTTACAAATTGGCGCACAACTGAAGGGCTTTAATTAGCGATTGAAAGGCCACTACAATCTGCCCAATCACTAATTGGACCTTGGCAGCAGCAATAAAGCCAGAGAAAAGGAAAAATGCAACGACGTGCAACATCAAAGAAACGGGCGGCGGAGGCCGAAAAGGAAGTTGAAATGGATATGGAAAATAAAGAGGCGACGCCAGTAGAAGATGTGGAAAGGTTATTGCCACCAGTATTGTCTAAACAACCTGCACAACCAGAGGAACAACCTGAGATGCCCACACAAACAGGGGAAATCAATGTCCAGGAAAGAGAGTTAGAAAAATCCACACGAAAAGAGAAAGAGGACATGCAAGAAATATTCCGACTAATAATGGCAAAATTGGATTCTACAAAGAAAGACTTGAGTAAGAAAATGGGAAGTGACAACCAGTCTTTGAAGGAAGAATTGGGAAATAAAATCGAAAAAACAAAAGAAGATTTGAAGAAGGATAACCAATCCACAAAAGAAGAATTGAGTGGAATGAACAAGAACATGGAGGAGAATAGTAAAAAGTTAGAAGAATGGAAGGAAGACAACAAGTCCTTGAGTAAGAAAATTGATGAAACAAATAAGAAGATGGAAGAAGAAATGGGGAAGAAGTTAGAAGATTTGAAGGAAGACAACCAGTTGTTAAAGGAAGAATTCAAATCAACCAAGGAAGAATTCAAATCAACTAAGGAAGAATTGATTAACAAAACTGAGAATACTAATAGGAGAATTGAAGAAAACAGTAAGAAAATGGAAGAGAAGATGGGGGAGAAATTGAAAGAATTGAGAGAGGACAACCAATTGTTAAGAGAAGAATTAAGGGAGGTCAATCAGGAGAATCTGGACAAACTAGACGAAAGGATGGAATTGTTAAGAGAAGAACTGAACAAGGAAATCAACGTTAACAAGAAAGCTATGAATAAAAAATTAGAAGAAGAAAACATAATGATGAATCAACAGATCCGAGAAATTGACGGAAAATGCAACCAAACCGAAAAGGAAGTACAAGAATTTAAGGAAGTGGTGAACATCAAGTTTACGAATATCGAAGAGCATAGTCGCAGGAAAGTGGAAGAACAGCGGAAGGAGACTCAAGAAGAATTCGGGAGAGTACGGAGCCAAGTCGCGGAACGGTGTGATGGGATGCAAGAGGCTATGACCAATATCACGGGTCAGGTACGGCAAAGCCAAGAAGAGATGGAAGCTTTGAGTAATAGACCCACTCATTTCACCGGATTACCCATCAACGAAAACCGAGAATGGCTGAACTTCCGGCAATATAAGAGGAAACCAATGGAGTTCCTGGCGAGGATAGAGGAGTACTTCGCCAAACGTAGAGGGAGTCAATGGAGCAATAACCGGGAGATACTGGACGAGTCATTCAGGGAGATGACAGATAACTGGTGGATGGCGAACCGCAGCGAGATTGCCGACTACCAGCAGTTCAGGAAAATGTTTAAATCCAAATACTGGTCCGAAACAACACAGAACCTGATCAGAGACAATATTTGCAACGGACGATACAGGGCCCAAATAGGCAATACCATGACAGCCTATTTCCTAGGGAAGGTGTGCCTGGCAAAACACCTCGAGCCGGCTATACCCGAAGAGTGTCTGGTGAATAAGCTGTCCTATCATTATGACGAGGATATTGTCAGGGCAAGGAGAGGTAGCCAGATCAAGACGGTGCAGGCCATGACGGAGTTATTAGAAAGTTACGAGAATGAAGAGTACTACCGCCAGAGCAGGAGGAGGAATGAGCGACCGGAGACGAGGACGAATCAGTACCCTAGTAACGGCAATAACCATCCCGGAAACCGAAACCAACCAAGTAATTAAGCCGGAAATAATAACCCGCCGCGTAATAACCACAACTTTAACGGCAACACGAACGGTAATAGGAAGAATAACACATATCCTAATAACCGTAACAATTATTATCAGTCCCCTAACAGTCCGTATAGTCAGAGAAATCCCTACCCCGGTAATAATGAAAGATATTACCAGCCCAATAGAAATTACTATAATAATTATAATAATAATAATAATAATAGAGTTTCCCGCCCGAGGGTTAATTTTATAAGAGCGGAAGATCGAGGCCGAGAAGGTACTACCAACAACGGAGGAATAGTTTCCACGGTGGAGATCGAAGACGGAGAAGTGAAGAACGGGACGGTCCACGCCATGAACATGTAAGAAGGAGTACCAGCCTGGAGGATCCTGGCCGACAACAAAACAGGGAAATAACCTTCGAACAGGGTACAGCGCGGCAGGAACCGACACAAAGTTTCCAGAACGATGCCTCGGTTAATCCGAGTCCTAACGATGACCACAATAATTTAAACGGGAGGAGGCAGTAATAAACTATTACGACCCGTTGCTGCTTCTACTTCCTGGGTTTTATAAAGATGAGTTGCAAGAAGCAACCAATTTAAAGAACATCACAATAATAAGTAACAACTATTTAAAAAATGTAAGAACAAAACTTTTAGAGGAGAACGAAAAGAGCCTCAATAATAATAACAATGAAATATTGTATATAACAGTGGAGGTAGAAGGAATTCCCGCGAAAATCATGATTGACACCGGTGCAAATATTTCTATCATCAATGCAAATGAACTGGAAAGAATCCAGAATAAGTGTGGAAAAACCCAACACTTGAAGGAGTAGAGGAGCAAACCATCAAAGAGTGAAATCCGAAGAGAAGGCAATAATAAGGAAAGAAAAAGAGAAAATCAACTTACAAAAGTATAAATAAAATGGTCCTGTATACAGTACAATATATAACCACATGTTGTTGTAAAGAATAATCATAATAATACGTATGAACTGAGAGAAATAGTTTCCGGAAGAGTTAAAGGTTTGTACAACCAAGCATCCATGAAAAAGTATTATGAAGAATGAATTAGAATTTGGAGAAATACCTAAAAATTCAAAAATATAAGTAAGATCAACTTACTACAAACAATTTTGAAAGAAACAATTTGAGATATAATAAAAAGAAAAGAATTTAGAATAATACCAAAAAATTCTAAAATGAAGTAAGACCAACTTACTACAACTAATCTTGTGAAAAAACTTTATGGTAATTAAAAAGGGAGACTTTAGAAAAACTACTAAAAATTCAAAAATAATTGTAAGATCAACTCACTACCAACCAATTTTGAAGAGAAACCATTTGGAATAAATAAAAGAAAGAATTTTAGTAATACAAAAAATTCTAAAATGAAATAAAACCAACTTACTACAAACAATTTTTGAAAGAGAACATTTGGAATAATTAAAAAGACAAGAATTTAGACTTATACCACTAAATCCTAAAATAAAATAAGAACTTATTACCAATTTTGAAGAGAAACCATTTGGAATAAATAAAAGAAAGAATTTTGAATTTATTACTAAAAATTCAAAAATGATTGTAAGACCAACTTACTACCAACCAATTTGGAAGAGAAACCATTTGGAATAAATAAAAGACAGAATTTTATTAATAATAAAAAATTCAGAAAATAAGTAAGCACCTATTACTACAAAGAATTTTGAAGGAAACAATTTTGGAAATAAATGAATTAAACAGAATTTGAATTTTGACAAAAACATCAAAATTTAAAAATAAAATAAGATCAACTTATTACAAAAATGATTTATGAGAAATGTTATGGAATTAAAGAAAAAGAAGAGTTTGAATTTTGCATAAAACTAACAAAGTTCTAAAAATAAATATGTTCCATTTATAATTAAATTTAGAAGAAAATAATATGATTAATTCAGAAAAAAGAATTAAATATAATCCAGAATAAATGTGAATATCTAGCATTTGAAGGAGTAGAGAAGAAAAACAAAAAAGAGTGTGATATACAAGACTCGACGTATTAGATAGACTGTGCCAGGAATTCGCGTGCCCGCACGCACTGTGTCAAGGCCGCAATCAATTACGTCGTAGTTTAGAGTGTTCTGGTCTGTGAGCGGAGGTATAAATACAAGGTGGCAATCAGTTATAGTTGCGATATATTACGTGCGGTTCAAGTCATTATCGGGCGAAATTAAACAGTGCGTTCAAGTGGTTATTGTAGTGAAGTGTTGTGTTTTATAATCGGGCGGTATAATTGTAATACAATTGTGTTTTATGCTAGTTGACATTTTATTGCGTGTGAACAATTTTTATTTGATTTGCTGTAAGAGACAGTGTTCTTAATTACGAACTGTGTAACTGTGAAAATTAAAGCTGGTGATTAGTGACTTAATTGGTGTCTTGTATTTTGTGTTCCACTGTACCTACGACGATCAAGTAGACAAGTAGACCGTCGTAACAATATTATTGTTGCATAATAATAGAACATATTATAAGTACAGCACAACGAAATAGAGAGAAATATGGGAAAAGACAACAATTGTGTCTTTAGGACGACTATCATAAAACCATGACACAAGAAGTTAAAGGAAAACTGCATTGAGTAGAAGTAATCACAAGGCACTTACAGCAAACAAAATTTGTCTATTCTTTATTAATAAATAATACCCATTGTACGCGTGTCTTTGCTTATAAACTTCTTTGTATCATTGTGTTATACAGATATAGGCAACCACATTTTATACTTAATATGGGCTAGAAAAAAAATTAATCATTGTTAAAACAGAGTGTGAGAAGAAATTTATTAACCTTAAAACAAGATGTAAATCAAAATAATTAGTATATTTTTGTAATTGAATAAAATATTGAAGAACAAGACCCACCTAAATAGAAAATATTAAAATAAAATATTATTTATATTATATTATATATTGCGACAGTACAACCATTGCAAAAATAATTTAAGTCAATAATAAAAATAAATAAATATTGATTGATAAACATGATTCAGATTGCAAGCTGGATTGTTTAAAATATAGGGAACGCACCGTTCAGGTACGTACACGCATATCTGGCCCGCCTGTCGCTAGCGTTGTGTACATATATATTTTGTTTGCATGTGTGAAGCCTGTCCGTTCCTGAACAATAACCATTCCTTTTCTAATATTGATATATTTTATGTTTTATTTTAATTATAAGAAAAATATGTACGATATTGTAAAACGAAAGACACCAGAGGGTGTAGAAAGTAAAGGTGAACAAAGGGTTAAAAGACCGTGACAAAGTGACCGAAATTGCAATTACTATAAGCAAAAAGTGAATAGCTCTTTTTATAATTACAATAAAGAAGTGTAATTTACGTTGTAACGATAAAGTGGTAACAGTGTTGTGTTGTGTTACAAAATATATTTTTATGTGTTCGTGTAAAAATAAAATTGTTTTTAACAAAAAATTTTTTTTAATTAAAATGTTTTTCTTGTATTAATCAATTAATTAATAACAATTAATTAATTAAGTTTCGTGATGTTCCGAAACGTTTATCACTTAATTCGAAAGTTTTATAGGCTTTTGGGTATTTGTTAAAGAACTCCAGCCACTTATAGGATTGTCTCCAATAGCAATCGATCCTTGTTTATTTACGGTTTGGAGGTTATCTTCCTTCTGGTGGTGAAATTCTTGTAGTAAATTCTGTTTAAATTAATGTATTGTTAAATGGCTCTATTTAGAAATGAAAAGCTGTTTTAATATGAAAGGTATTAATTATTTTATTAACAATTATGTATTTTGGCTCTTATCGATATATAAATCGAATCTCGGGGTATCGATTTGTTATTACAAATTTTTTATATAAAGGTTCTTTGAACAACTATGTTAGGGAAAGTCAGAGAAATAGGGCAAAGAATGAAAAGTATAACATTACAAGATAAATTCGTAAAATTAATAGTACATATATTCGATTTAAAGTGTAGAAATAAGTAAATAGGTTGCGAACCGTTCAGCAAGCAGTAGATGGCTGTGTTCAGTTGAGTGTTGGTTAATCAGCAATGGCCGCCGTTGAAGTTAGAAATCGTCACCTCGCAGTTTTGGTGTTCAAATAAAGATGTTTTCCTGTTGAATTTACGTCCTGGTGTCTGCATATCTTCCTTCTGATGTTGGTGTAGTGTCTCTGGTTCAGTTTCGGTGTTGTATTTGGAAAATTGGTGTATTTATAAGTCAGGTTCACTTTTGTCGGTTACGCACTTTTTTTGGTTAAGTTATATTACTGTTTTATTGGGTTTAAATGTTATTTCCACTGTTGTTTTGTGCTGTATAATGTTAGTTCGGTGTTTGTATGTGTTTATTTCACTGTGTCGAACTCGTAAAATGTTTTTTACCGCAACTTGCCATATTCAATTTCGGATCGTACAATTATTCGCCATTACGGTATTCGTAACTAAGTTAATACGTTTAAATTGCTCGTGTCAAGTGTCCCGTACAATGTTCAATAATTAACTAACTTAACTTCCTTCATCTCCGACTAAAACCTTAGCCAAAGCAATATTATTCCTTCCATTGTTCGAATTTTATTTTGCATCTTGTGCATGTAATAAAGTTACATTATATAAGTGATTATACTTTGGTTATTCTTCAAATTTATTAGCTAGTTGTTACTTAATTTTATCATTCAGTTCATTCGGCGTATTTTGATACCAAATAATGCCGTTTTATTAAGTTTTTGATCTAAAATTGGTAATTTTACCTTCATTTTGTATATTATAAATTTTTAAGGTCTAGCTTCCTGTTGTTATCCAAATTCTGCCATTATCAAGTTATATTTATGATTATTAAATCTCATATTGTAATAAAAGGTTAATATTCCCTTAATATCTTGCAATTAGATGAATTGGGTAAGTTTTAAAATATTATGTTGGAATATATGACTCCCCTCTCCAAATTTTTGAGTTCTGTCATTTCCATTTTTATCAATAATTTTGGCCATAATTTTACAAAATCTTTCCCCTCAGTTATATTTCTAATTATATGGCTTTGTTTCTGGTTTACCTTATCTAAATCCCTTCAGATTAAATGTATTTAAGTACTTGGTTTCTCAGTTTTGATGTTGTTTAGTTTTTATCATTTTGCGTAGATTCCTAACAGTTTTTGGAAACAAAGAGAAGAATCTGTTATTATAAGCAAATTAATGAAAATATAAAAAAGAAAAAAAACAATAATATAATGAGAACAACCTATGAATAACTATTTATGAAACGATAGTGGAAACAGTTAATCAAGAAAGATGATTATGATATTACTCAGTTCTGAAGAAACAAAGAAGAACAACTCATAACAAACATAGGGGGAAAAGGATTATGAACAAATAATAATAATAAGACCTATATGAAACGCAAAGAAAAGAAGTACCACATGAACTATAATATAAATAAATTAATTTTAATGAATGAGAAGGCGGATTAATGACTTTCTGAGAGAAAAGGAAGAAAAATATAATTAAATAATATGATCACAATAACAACCTGAATATCAATTACAAAGAAATTTTTGAAACAATTAAATATAATAAAATAAGACCATTCAAATAATGCATAAGAACCAAAGAGAAAATGCTATATGTAAAAACCATGCTAACAATGTAATTAACCAGAAGGAAGTATAATGAGGATCCAGATGGAGAAGGAAAAGAGTTACACAATAACTAGTAACAAGAAGAATTAACAAAAGTTTCCAACCATAATTAATAAATATATCAGACGAGCTAAGAGTTTAGAAAAATATATATATAATGAGTATAATAAGAATTAAGAAGATTTATTAAGATAGAAAATGTGAGATAATCTGAAAAACTACGAAGTGAAGAATCCAAAGATATTTTTATTAGTCGGCAATGAGACTACTTTTTATTTAATTTATTCGATGACTGACTGTAGATAATTCCAGCAGCATTATGTTTTTTGAGCAGAGATGAATGTGCCTCTGGACTCAAATTGTAGAAGTGGTGTATGGCCAGCAGAGTTGTGAAGCCTACAGTGCCCCTCTGACTGCCCCAGGCCACACGATAGGGAACGTTAGGGAATTAATATCCCAAGGATGCAACACGAAGTTTATAAGGAAAGAAAATGTATAATAATAATAATAATAATAATAATAATAATAATAATAATATATCTCAGAAGACACTAACTATCCAAGAAGGATCAAAAGTCAGATAAGTGACTATATATATAAAATTTATTAAGCTCAACTATAAAAAAGTCGATATAGAAATGGAGAGTAAAATGAAGTATAAAAAAAAAAATATAAAAAAAATTATCATAAGAAACTATTTCATCCATAATCTAGTCTGAAATAATTACTTCTGGAGGAGAGCAATATGTAGCATGACAGATAAGCACATAAAAATGAATGGTGAATTGATCATTAAAATAATATAATAACATGTTTAAATCCGAAGAAAGCAATATACTAAAGAATTAATTCAGAACAACCGTGCAGTACAATCATTAATTTAAAATATAAGTTCATATAAAATAAATGTTACAAGTGATGAATCATCAAAACCAATTTTAATAACTAAAGGTGAAAAAATATAACCCAGGAAGGTAAGGAGTAGATAAGGAAGAAACCCAGAACATAACTAAACCCACAACGAAGGTTAGGTGTGGATAAGGAAGAAACCCACAACAAGGCAAGATCCACCATAAAAGGTGATGCATTTGAAGAAACAAGAAGAGTAGGTGAAGAAGGATCCCAAAAACCCGATGACACCCACAAGAAGATGAAGAAAATACGATTATAAGAAACCAGAAGAAAAGAAGACATCGATGAAGAAACAAGAAGAAGACAGCATCCACAAGAAGAAGGAATGCTCTTGTAAAAAACACCCATATCCCCAAAATAAATAAAAATAATAATAATAAAAAGTATAACAAAGTATTCATGCAAAAACCCACATGTACAATAGAAATAAGAATAAGACTAAAAGTGTATAGAGTAAGAGTTGAAAGTGGACCAAGGTGAAACAATAATATAATACCAAAGAACAAATCTTCATTGTAACCCACGAATAGATCTCTTGATTCTAATAAGACTATATAACCATTTAGAAATAGAATCAAGGAATGTCAAGAGAACCAGTGCAAGTTTTAATATTATAAAAAATGAACCTTATGTTTCATTATTGGTATTCACAAACTATGTAAATAATGAAATAATACAACTTTTAAGTGACTTAATTTCTGTACAGAGGAAATATAATACATGTGTTAACAAAGAACTGCTAATCTGTTTAAATGACATTGATTAATAAAACAAAAGCAGATGCACAATAAAAAGTGAAGTGACAGGGTACAATTACCCAAAACCCTACTAAAAACAGATAAAAACTGCTAAATAAACTTAGTATAAGGAATATAGAGAATAAGATTATAATAATTAAGGTTTTGTTTAGGTATAATAAGATATTTAAAATGTATTAGGAATAAGAAAATTTAAACAGTTCAGAACCACTAACATTCTTTAATTGTAAAATATTTGTTACAGGTATTATTGTTCATAATTAAGTAAGATGTTAGAATGGAAAAACATTCTTTATAAATAATATTTGTTATGTATTATTATTAAGCTTTAAGTATAAAAAATGTCTGATTTGTTGAAGACAACTATTATTTGGAATTTTTGTTATATGTTAATAGTATGAAACAAATACAAATTGTTATTTTGTTTAATAGAAGAAAATGTTTAATTTATGTTACAATGTCAAAACGTCAGAGAGGTTATAACTCAATATGTATTATTTATATAAAAATTTGTATGTAAAAACTGCTAGGAATCTAGGCAAAATGATAAAAACTAAACATCATCAAAACTGAGAAACCAAGTACTTAAATACATTTAAACTGAAGGGATTTAGATAAGGTAAACCAGAAACAAAGCCATATAATTAGAAATATAACGGAGGGGAAAGATTTTGTAAAATTATGGCCAGAATTATTGATAAAAATGGAAATGACAGAACTCAAAAATTTGGAGAGGGGAGTCACATATTCCAACATAATATTTTAAAACTTAACCAATTCATCTAATTGCAAGTTATTAAGGGAATTTTAACCTTTTATTACAATATGAGATTTAATAATCATAAATATAACTTGATAATGGCAGAATTTGGATAACAACAGGAAGCTAGACCTTAAACATTTATAATATACAAAATGAAGGTAAAATTACTAATTTTAGATCAAAAACTTAATAAAACGGCATTATTTGGTATCAAAATACGCCGAATGAACTGAAGGATAAAATTAAGTAACAACTAGCTAATAAATTTGAAGAATAACCAAAGTATATTCAGTTATATAATGTAACTTTATTACATGCACAAGATGCAAAATAAAATTCGAACAATGGAAGGAATAATATTGCTTTGGCTAAGGTTTTAGTCGGAGATGAAGGAAGTTAAGTTAGTTGATTATTGAACATTGTACGGGACACTTGACACGAGCAATTTAAACGTATTAACCTAGTTACGAATACCGTAATGGCGAATAATTGTACGATCCGAAATTGAATATGGCAAGTTGTGGTAAAAAACATTTTACGAGTTCGACACAGTGAAATAAACACATACAAACACCGAACTAACATAATACAGCACAAAACAACAGTGGAAATAACATTTAAACCCAATAAAACAGTAATATAACTTAACCAAAAAAAGTGCGTAACCGACAAATGTGAACCTGACTTATAAATACACCAATTTTCCAAATACAACACCGAAACTGAACCAGAGACACTACACCAACATCAGAAGGAAGTTTGCAGACACCAGGACGTAAATTCAACAGGAAAACATCTTTATTTGAACACCTAAACTGTGAGGTGACGATTTCTAACTTCAACGGCGGCCATTGCTGATTAACCAACACAACTGAACACAGCCATCTACTGCTTGCTGGACGGTTCGCAACCTTTTTACTTATTTCTACACTTTAAATCGAATATGTGTACTATTAATTTTACGAATTTATCTTGTAATGTTATACTTTTCAATCTTTGCCCTATTTCTCTGACTTTCCCTAACATAGTTGTTCAAAGAACCTTTATATAAAAAATTTGTAACAACAAATCGATACCCTGAGATTCGATTTATATATCGATAAGAGTCAAAATACATAATTGTTAATAAAATAATTAATACCTTTCATATTAAAACAGTTTTTTCATTTCTAAATATAGCCATTTAACAATACATTAATTTAAACAGAATTTACTACAAGAATTTCACCACCAGAAGGAAGATAACCTCCAAACCGAAAATAAACAAGGATTAGTTGCTATTGGAGACAATCCTATAAGTGGCTGGAGTTCTTTAACAAATACCCAAAAGCCTATAAAACTTTCGAATTAAGTGATAAACGTTTCGGAACATCACGAAACTTAATTAATTAATTGTTCTAATTAATTGGTTAATAAAAGAAAAACATTTTAATTAAAACAAATTTGTTGTTAAAAACAATTTTATTTTTACACGAACACATAAAAATATATTTTTTAACACAACACAACACTATTACCACTTTATCGTTACAACGTAAATTACACTTCTTTATTGTAATTATAAAAAGAGCTATTCACTTTTTGCTTATAGTAATTGCAATTTCCGTCACTTTGTCACGGTCTTTTAACCCTTTGTTCACCTTTACTTTCTACACCCTCTGGTGTCTTTCGTTTTACAATATCGTACATATTTTTCTTATAATTAAAATAAAACATAAAATATATCAATATTAGAAAAGGAATGGTTATTGTTCAGGAACGGACAGGCTTCACACATACAAACAAAATATATATGTACACAACGCTAGCGACAGGCGGGCCAGATATGCGTATACGTACCTGAACTAAAATATAGTTCGCTATATTTTAAACAATCCAGCTTGCAATCTGAATCATGTTTATCAATCAGTATTTATTTATTTTTATTATTTACTTAAATTATTTTGGCAATGCACAGTACCGTAAATGGTTGTACTGTCGCAATATATAATATAATATAAATAACAGTTTATTTTAATATTTTCTATTTAGGTGGGTCTTGTTCTTCAATATTTTATTCAATAACAAAAATATACTAATTATTTGGTTTACATCTTGTTTTAAGGTTAATAAATTTCTTCTCACACTCTGTTTTAACAATGATTAATTTTTTTTCTAGCCCATATTAAGTATAAAATGTGGTTGCCTATATCTGTATAACACAATGATACAAAGAAGTTTATAAGCAAAGACACGCGTAAATGGGTATTATTTATTAATAAAGAATAGACAAATTTTGTTTGCTGTAAGTGCCTTGTGATTACTTCTACACAATGCAGTGTTCCTTTAACTTCTTGTGTCATGGTTTTATGATAGTCGTCCTAAAGACACAATTGTTGTCTTTTCCCATATTTCTCTCTATTTCGTTGTGCTTTACTTATAATATGTTCTATTATTATGCAACAATAATATTGTTACGACGGTCTACTTGTCTACTTGATCGTCGTAGGTACAGTGGAAAACAAAATACAAGACACCAATTAAGTCACTAATCACCAGCTTTAATTATTCACAGTTAAACAGTTCGTAATTAACAACACTGTCTCTTACAGCAAATCAAATAAAAATTGTTCACACGCAATAAAATGTCAACTAGCATAAAACACAGTTGTATTACATTTATACCGCCCGATTATAAAACACAACACTTCACTACAATAACCACTTGAACGCATTGTTTAATTTCGCCCGATAATGACTCGAACCGCACGTAATATATCGCAACTATAACTGATTGCCACCTTGTATTTATACCTCCGCTCACAGACCAGAACACTCCAAACTACGACGTAATTGATTACGGCCTTGACACAGTGCGTGCGGGCACGCGAATTCCTGGCACAGTCTAGCTAATGCGTCGAGAATCACGTACGCCACACTCATTACATTCCGGATCCATCTGGAACATTCGATAAACAGAACGTAGACTGTTCTGTGATGTCGTAACACTTTCCCCGTCTTAGGCCTGTGCGTATCGAACTGGCAAACCGTCTCTGAAGTAATACTCGACCAGGAATTGACGTCCTTACGAATGATAATTCTCCGGTTCTTCGAATTCAGTCTCGTGTGATGCGAACATCTCGTTCCCAGGAATGCGAGTCTTCCGTTCAACCACTAGTTTTGCTGGAATCACTCCCGCTGCGTCATGTACTGATGACCTAAACACCAATGGATTACCCAAATCAACATCCTCTTGGGTAAGTTCATCTTCGGCAACTTTACCTGCAGGTTCTTCCATTAACTCAGGGACAAGCAAGTGTCTTGTCTCGACACCCATAGTTGGCTTTCCAATCACTTCTTTTGTCGTTATACATATTTATACTTCCTCTGTTAGTTCTTCCTCCATTTCCGCTTGCAATATGGAGGATTCGTCTTGACCAGACCTGTAAACTTTTCTTTCGACTAATACCACTTGCTTAATCGAATGGTTGGTAGATCCTGTCATTTTAGCCATGCAAAGCTTTTTTTTCTCTTGGCCAAGATTCAGGACATCTCTCTTAAGTCCGCAACGAATCCGTAGGCTTTCATAATGTCCGTGCCAAGAATAACTTCATCGACAATGTCTGCAACGAGCATTTGGTGGCTAAATTCGAGAAGACCCAGGTACGTCTACCTTTCCTAGCAACTTGACGGGGCTTCCAGTCACAGTCTGTATTGTACAAGAGCTAATTAGAGGCTGGCGGTTGCTGACTAAGTCAGGGCGCACAATGGACACTGTTGCGCCCGTGTAAACTGTAAATGATGTTGGTTTACCTTCCGCAAATCCATTAACAATCAAGTTTCCACTGGTCTTATGTAGCGTGGAAACTGTGTGCTGTTCTGAGGCTTTACTTCTCCAATTATTGCGATCACTCTCTACTTTCGGTATCTTCTTCTCCCAGCAATCTACCTGTACATGACCACGGTTTCCACAGTTATAACACTTCGGTCTTCTGTCTTTTTCCCATCGTTCAATTCGTTGCGACTCTCTTGAACTTCTAAATTGTTTGTCCGACAACATTGTTTTTCTGCACCATCGAAACGGGAATGTGATACAGGGACCTTCTGACAGCAATGTGATGGCACAAACCCATTAACGTAGCGGGACTCCGACTTGGCAGCTTCAAACTCTAGGGTGTGAACAAGAGCTTCTGAGCTATTTCGGTGCCTTGCCATTCGTAACACTTGCTGAAGTTCACAATCTCCGATGCTATCAATAAATATCTCCACCACAAACCTTATTCGAAAATCTTTTGGTTCTTCAGGGTAGGCCAATCTAATCAGTCTGTCGATACTTGCTTCAAACTCTTAAGACTCTACCCTGAGCGTTGTCGTCTTGTTCGCAACTGAGGGTAGTACACATCCTCGCAAATGTTTACCACCGTAACGTACAGTAATTCTAGAGCTTTTATCAACTCGGCATAGATGTTCTGGCTGTCAGGTGGCACTTTCTCTAGTAGTTCTGCCGCGGGTCCTTTTAATGCGAGAACGAGTGAGACTGTCTTGTCTTTCTCTGTCCAATTATTTGCGCATGCAGCAGCTTTAAATTGTCTGAGGTACGTTGCCAGTGACTGCTTCCGTCAAATGTTGGAGCTTTGACATGAACTGTCCCTACTGCAGGCAAAGTTATTTTCTCTGTCCACTTATTTCCTGTGAGTTTTTCTGCCTTTATCATTGGTACAGTCTGTTCAGAAATTTGTTTTGGTTGTATCTTTATGAAGTGCTCATTTTCACTTTTAATTTGTTCTCTTATATTTGTCATTGAGTTTTCTACTGCTGATATTTTTGTTGACATAGTTTCTTCCACAGTCAAGACAGATTTTTCTACTTCAGCTATTTTATTTGACATGGATTCTTCTACGTCAGATATTCTGGTAATCTGATTATTAAGCTCACCTCGTAATTCACCTACGTCACCACGTAGGAGACCCAATTCTGAGGTAGTATGTTCTTTCATCTGCTTTTGCTCATGAATTAACGCTTTGATGTCACCTGCTTCACGTTTACGTTCCTCTTCTTCCTGCTTACGTCGTTCCTCTGTTTCTTCCCTTTATTGTCTTCGTTCTTCTTTTTGTCGTTTTTCTGCTTGCAACAGCAGCGCCTGGAAATTTTCCATCATCTGAGTGGCATCCATTGTTTACTGATTAATTACGAATTAATCTCGTCTTGTACAAAGTGTCCACTGTTTCCACTGTTAACGGTTCTATTCCACTTCTGACACCACTGTTACGACGGTCTACTTGATCGTCGCAGGTACCGTGGAAAACAAAATACAAGACACCAAACA
The DNA here is from genome assembly GCA_034769895.1 of Magicicada septendecula. Classification (NCBI taxonomy): domain Eukaryota; kingdom Metazoa; phylum Arthropoda; class Insecta; order Hemiptera; family Cicadidae; genus Magicicada; species Magicicada septendecula. The sequence goes on from CM068373.1 coordinate 91,241,678, forward strand.
CCAATAATTATGTCACTAATCACTAGCTTTAATTTTCACCGGTAAACAGTTCGTAATTAACAACAATGTCTCTTACAACACATTAAATAAAAATTGTTCACACGCAATAAAATGTCAGCTAATTTAAAACACAATTGCATTACAATTATACCGCGCGATTACAAAAAAAAAAAAACACTTCATTACAATAACCACTTGAACGCACAGAGTAATATCGCCCGATAATAACTCGAACCGCACTTAATACTAATAAAAAGAGAAGGAAATTGATCTCAGTATAGAAAATAATATGCAGTATAACTAATGTGGCATAAACCAATGATAATTATCATTGAATTAAGTCATAATTATGTAAATAAAATATACTTGTCAGACAGCACTAGATGCAAGAAGTATTATTGAATTACCAGCGACTGGAATTATCCTGATGTAAACCAAAACATTGTAAAACTTTAGAGTAACTACAATGATCATTTATGTCAATAAGAATGATTTAAAAAAGACTATATAATTTATAATGAAGATAATTAATGTAACACCTAGTAGTACAGAACTATAGGTGATTATAAAGACTAAAACCAATGAATGAACAGTGTAATGACAAAAACTAAGGTGACTAGAAGTGGTAATGGTCATCCGAGAGTAATTGTGACATAATAGAATTTGTTCAGAGTCAACTATTGAGATATGATAAGGGAATCTAATTAGTAGTGTCATAGGCCTACTGGGGCCTAGGAATAAACTATATGTTTTGTGAATAATTATAAGTAAATACTGTGTAAAGAGTACATAAAAGGACTTGGAAAGCATAATCTCTATGAGATATGATAGCCATGTGTTAATTTAAGTTAAATAAGGTACAAATTTAGTAAAAAATTGTGTTAATGGTAAGTTCAAAAAACTATATTTGTTAATAATGGACGAACGTATTTCATGTGAGGACTCTAAATAATGAGCCAGACAATCGCCATATCATGGTAAGGCTAGATTAGCAATCACACGTAACGTAAGAGTTTTATATCAGTTGGAATGTATTTGCATCATTTTAGACAAAACGTTGTGCCGGCCCGATGCCGGCAGTCGAAAATTGTGGAATATTTAATGGTAATATAACGCGAGAGCAAAGGGGCGGGTGTACTGAACTTTGTACGAACCGTTTAGGCTGCGCGCGCAACCGTAGCAAGGGTCGGCTTCGTCAGTTGGTATCAGCTGTATTCCATTCACCCTCTGGCTCCGAGATACACCGACTCTCGTCTCCGAATAGTTCACTGCGTAGTTTTTCTTCAACTATTATGGCTGGCTGAAACTTACGAGACTCCCGGTAAGATATTATATTATTGTATGCGTTCAAAAGTAATTAGAATTAAATAAATAATTAATAACAAGGTGTATGCACCGTATGAAAAAGACGTATGCATGTGAGTGCGATCCGACACTTCTATATTAAAAGAAAATTTACTTAATGTGCAGTATATAGCCCATGTTCCTTTTATTATTACTATAATAGTGTAAGAGGCACTGTAATTGTCTTTGTCATGATAAATGTATGGAATGTTATATAAATTCGAGGCTAAAGTTAGTGCGTAGTTAGGTAATGAACTATACTCATTCATGCATCAGATTGTCGGTGTGCTCTTTCATTGACTTTCCAGTAAAGAAATTACTTGTGAGAACATCCGTAGAGGAAACATTATCAATATTAAAACATTATTAATACCGTGAGTGCTTTGAAGTTAATTTTTTTTGGGACAAATGGCAATTATCGTGTCACCACGTGGGCGGCTGACCTGTTGCTTTCTGTCGATGCGTGTTGAGATTGTGCTGATGACTTTTACACTATGCCTTTTAATAAAATCCTTTATTTTTTTTAATTAATTATTCCATGGCAGACTTTTCTACTCTTTAAGCTGGTTGCAAAGACTTTATTACCGAAACTTTGTGCTTTTACCTTGAAGTGGTTGAAGGCCCGTTTTGAGGTTAATTACCTGAACTTGGGTGCACATTTTTTGTGAACATCTTTCTAATTTTTATGAATTAACAGGGTTCTCGATTAAGACGGAGATTTGGCCTTGCTGATTGACTTCCATCCGCATCAGCCATGGACCATTAGAAACCATCCTTTTCGGAGAAGGAGTCGGTGACCTGATCAAGATGTAACACTGAGTCAGCACAATTAAGGTGATATGCACTCTTTTATTTTCCTTTTGGGGCCGGGCCGGCAGTGCACCTGTTTTATCGTAAAAATCTTTTGAATCCATGTGCCCACGTGGCCAGACAGTCTGCTATAGAAGGGGTCTGCTGAACATCATTCTGAACATTATGAGTTAATTTCAAGGAACACTTTAATAACTGAATTACCGAACACTAAGTACAATGCTTGCAATTGTGTGCTGCACTGGGGGAGCGTGCCAGACATATTTGTGCACTTAGACATTTTCACAGTTGCATATAGTCATCATCTTACTCTTTACAGAATTTATATGACACGTTAGGAATTCTGTTCCGGCTGGAACCGAATGGAGTTGATATTAAAATCACCTTGGGTTTAACATTTAAGGGCTGGGGGGTTTTTTGTTTTCCTTTTTGGCTGTTTTCTGGGGTATTAAAAGGGACATAGTTTTTGCCTGGCACATGTTGGTGCAGCCTGAGGCAGGTTAGATTCCTGTCAAATTTTGTTAACCACATGCTGGCGCGCTCCCACAGCTGCTAGGGCACAACCGTTCTTATTGTAAATTCATTTTATATATATATAGCCAGTCGGCTTTTAACAGAACAGAATTTCCACATTTTTTCTGGGCATATACTAAATAATTTTGTACCTTACAAAGAACATATACTGATTAATTTTTTTTACTTGTAAAGCATCTACTGATTAATTTTTCTACTTGTAAAACATATACTGTTAATTTTTTTAAATTTGTAAAGCATCTACGGATTAGTTTTCCTACTTGTAAAGTATATACTGATTAATTGAATCCTTCTGAATTTGTAAAACAAATTAACATTTTAGAACCGTATAACAATTACTTAAAATCAGGTGATGTAGTTTCTTTTTTATTTTTATTTAATGCTGTTGAAGGAGCTTAAAGTTTCATATGCTCATGATGGGGCAATTATCTGTGGAATTCCATACATATGGGCGGTCCGGTCTTGCTTATGGGTTATGAGTGATTATCATTCTTTCTGGGGTTTTTCGCATTTATTTAAATTTAATAGAAACTGATGGATGACGGTGACTGATGGGCGAACATTTATCTCTGCTGGTTTCTGGGCAAGGTAATAATACTGCCTGCAAGGCAGGTGCATTCCAGGGGCATTTGTGTTTAGAATATTTGTACATAATTGTGAGTATATGTGCCTTTATGTTTCTGTTTGTGTTGTTACGTTCCGTCTATGTTAAGCTAGTCACAAAGGGGGGGGGGGAGAATTATATATATACTGAACATTATTCTATACACTTATATATATATATATATATATACATAAATACTTGATACTGATATACAGAGCTTGTCTTTTCACACTATTACAGCATGGGGCTTATTTATTGATGATATATTTGTGATAATTATGTGATAAAGTTTCATCTACATGTAGCGAAGGATGGGATACAATAAAAAACTGTTATTGTTATATTACAGCCGAGTTTCATTGCAAGTCCCGTCATACTGGACCCAGTACAATTTTAGCTTCTCTAGGCTCCGGCCTAGTTCTAAATAACTTGTGGCTTCTGTTTCAAAAAAAAAAAAAATAAATAAATTAAATAAAAAAAGAAGTTTGTTGACATAAAAGGAAAGAGGGGTTGCAACGTTTGGGATCTCTTTTTTAATCTTCTCCCCAACAACCCAAGCGTTCTGTACAATTAAATAATTTATAAAAGGGGGAGTATGCTCGCTCGAAGGAATGTCATAAATCTTTCCACCAATCAGAAGGGGTAAATCGAGATTTGGTCAAAAAACCGAAGCCAGATTTGAACACACTTTTACACTGTCGACGAATCAAGACAGACGACCGCTCCGTATGCCAGAAAGTCGCGAGTTAACCTATAACCAGTGCGGGAATCGAAAAGTAAACATTGGTCAATATAACCAAAGTTTTATAAAGTGCTATTAAAATTTTAATTAATGAAGATTAATGAAAGAGTAATAGTGTAACACCGATTGCAAAGTGTACAATAAGTTGCAATCGCGCGAATAAAAGGGAGTATAGTGACAATTAATCATACTTAGAGAAATTATAAAGTTATACGATAAAACCTACCGAGTATAACGAATAAGATGATTCAATATGAACATAGAAGAGGCGTTGGACCTTATTACACTAAATAATTTGTTTATTATTAAAAGATTTAACGATAGTTAACTATACTGACAAGAGTTGTCAACTTATTTGCTAAAATTTATCAATACAATGAATAAAACGTTTTAATATGGACACTAAGAGTGCACTGAACCTTATTATATCAGTTAATTTGTGTAAAGTTAAGAAGATTTAATGACAACCAACTATAATTATAAGAGTTATCAACTTACCCGAAAAATTTATCAACCATTCTGAATGGGATGAACCAGTATGAACACTAAAGGGGTTTATAACTTTATTACATTTATGTATTTATGTATTATTCCAAAGATTTGTTCTCAAATAAAAACTAACTGGGTACTATTCAGATACGCCAGGCTTAACCTAAAATGTTGACGACAGTCATATTTTGAATTTCATGTTATTAGTTAAGATTTTATTTTGTTAATGTTGGTTTGCTTAAAGGTTTATAAATTTAATTTTTTATTTGCTAGAAATAATTTTATTCATTAACGAAGTACTTACTTGTAGTGCAGATCTCACTTGTTAACCGTCCTGTCAACAAGGCATGGAGTCAACTTAGCCGATTCGTCTCAACTAAAGGAAACCGAATTATAAATTATCAATTAACAGAAAATAATAAAAAAATAAAAAAATATAAATAAAAATAATACTCTCCTACTACTCAATTATTATAAGTATGAATCTTCTACTTGTGTACTTTGCAGTCTAAAAGAACCTATATCGTTTGATAAAACAACTCAACCAAGATTTTCAATGTTACTAATTCTATGACAAGAATAACCACCCTAAGAAAGAGATTTTATAAAACTAATTATTATTGTACAATGAACAATTATTATTGTATCAATTTGATTATTATAAAACTTTATTAAAGGAACATTATTGATGAATAAATCACATTTTAACCAGATAAAAGAGTTAACGAAACTTATTTCTTAGACGATACGAATAGAGTTTAGTTGAACAGCTGACAGCAGTTGGCACCACTCGCAAGCGGCGCGAGACAATTTAAATATTTTAAATTATCATCTCAACCATGCCTTGTTGACAGGACGGTTAACAAGTGAGATCTGCACTACAAGTAAGTACTTCGTTAATGAATAAAATTATTTCTAGCAAATAAAAAATTAAATTTATAAACCTTTAAGCAAACCAACAACGCCCGACACAATTAACAAGCTCCGATGGTGGAGTCAACTTAGCCGATTCGTCTCAACTAAAGGAAACCGAATTATAAATTATCAATTAACAGAAAATAATAAAAAAATATAAATAAAAATAATACAAGAGGAAAAAACACAAGATTCTACAATATGTGTGTGTGTGTGTGTGTGTGTGTGTGTAGAGAGAGAGAGAGAGAGAGAGAGAGAGAGAGAGAGAGAGAGAGACAGACAGAGAGCTACTTGTTAAAGCTTTATAACAATTTGTATCATATTTTCTAGTTACAACTTATGTCAGGTGTAAATTGGAAAAAATGATATTAAGAAATCAAAGTTTTGGTATTCGATAGAAAAGTTGAGAGAAAGTAGACAGGAACCATGACAGGAACCATAGCTACAGCAATTGCTTTTTAAAGGAGATATGATTTTTAAACAATACTTAACCTAATGAATGACCTGACATCTGGAGAGGTGAAAATAATATTACCAGATTACGGGTAGAATAATTTAAAAAAAAAACTTGTTTTTCTAATCTGTATGTTATGTTGCTAATCTATATATCTTGTGACGGCAGCGGTATGCGAACATCTGCTCTCCGTTGCCAGCTGCCGAGACGTGACCAACTACGTGCTAGGAGTGAGACAATCTGGCATCAGCAGCCGCCGAGACGTGACCAACTGCGTGTTCGGAGCTAGCGAATCAGCGATCCCGGTTAGTTAATAAAACCCGGGCCGGCAGACCAACTACGTGCTCGGAGCGAGACAATCCGGCATCAGCAGCCGCCGAGACGTGACCAACTGCGCGTTCGGAGCTAGCGAATCAGCGATCCCGGTTAGTTAATAAAACCCGGGCCGGCAGACAATTTTGCGCACGGTGAAATGGAAAACGGCAACAGTAATAGTGATACCCAAGCCGGGAAAGAATTCTTCTCGCGTGGAAAACCTCAGACCCATCACCCTCTTGTCCGCGACGTCCAAGGTTTTCGAGCGACTGATCCAGCGTAGGATCCGCGACCATCTAGAAAGACTAGACGTGCTGATCCCCGAATCAGTTCGGCTTTCGTGAGCTGCACTCCTCGACTCATCAGCTGATGAGACTCGTGGAATGCATTACCGAGGCTGGCTGCCAGGGCAAACAGACGACTGCGATCTTCCTAGACGTAGAGAAAGCCTTTGACCGCATGTGGCACGAGTGTGTCCTTTACAAACTCACGAAAGTCCTTCTTCCAGATTGCTACGTTCATTTGATCGGCAGCTTTCTGCGAGACCGTAGCTTCCGAGTGAGAATAGACCACGCTCTCCCTTCGGAGAGGCGTATTACCGCTGGCGTCCCTCAAGGAAGTGTCCTTGGGCCTCTCCTGTTCTCGCTGTTTGTCAATGACACGCCCCGAGTTCCTGGAGTAAAATTGTCGCTGTTCGCGGACGACACTACGGCTTTTGCCTCAGAGCCGAACGCAAGTTATGCGGCAATTAAGCTCCAGCGTCAACTCGACGCGTATGTCGGGTGGACCGATGACTGGAGAGTTGCCGTTAACGCTTCCAAGAGCACCGCGGTAATATTCTCGCGCAAACGAGGTGCCCTGGACCAATAACGTCAAGTGCCTCGGGCTCCACGTGGATTCCCGACTCACCTGGCGAACCCATACAAATTACATCAGACAACGCGCTTCGGCGCAACTCAGTAGACTCTGGCCCGTGCTATCTAATCCGGCAATGACCCCCCAGCTAGGTTAGCTCATAGTCAACTCGTACGTGTTGCCCGTGATTACCTACGCCTGTCCTGTTTGGGGATACCTGGCTCGTGGTCATAGAACAACGCTCCAGCGCGTACTCGACCGGGGACTGAAGCTTGCGTGTAAAGTCCCCCGGAGGTACTCTTCTCGTCTTTTGAGGAGAGGACTCGGTGTCCGCTCTCTTGATGACACCGTAGGACGCCTGGCGCGTAGATTCTATGTTCGTTCCGACAGAGTGACCCACAATTCCCTCATTGCCGGACTTGGTAAATACACCCCGCGACCAGGTGAGTCCTGGAAGCGACCTCGTTTGCTAGTCCCGGTGGTATAACCCACCAATCGCAGGTCGCTTCAGACCCCCCCATAAGTAGATAAAAAGTATATAAAGAAATCAAACAGACCCAGTGGCAGGGGAGTCTACCTAGAGCATTTGCCCGGGTAGGCTGTGTCTGTTTCTGCTCTGCAGAATTTTCTTAATTTCTGCGGAAATATTGTGTTTATAAAATTCTCATCATCACCATTGTCTTCAGCATCATCAACTTCATCAGATTCATCGCATCAACAGTGCAAAACAGTTTTTATTTAGCTTGTGCGGGAGTGTTTTTGTTTCCGAGTGCTGTGCGGTCTGTGTCGTGTTCAATTGTGCCTGTGGATAGTTTTCAGTGTCTGGTGATCCCTCAATCCTAGACCTGCGTAGACGTTCATTTCGGCTTGGCCGAAATGGCGTCGAATACGCCCCCGAATCCTCTGCCGGCGCCGCTTGTTTCCTTAATGGAAACTTGCTCAACCGGCTTCCGTTCAACTCCACTTCCTCACGACAGTGAAAGTGATTGTGAAAGTGATAATAGTGCGGTCGATATGTGCAGTGTTGGGTCGGGGGACGGACAGTTCTCGCTTGTGGAGGGCAAATCTGCCAAACGCAAGCGAAAACTGGCCCAAACTCCGCCGCCCGCCTCAGCTGCAGATCTGCCGTCTAATCATGGTAACAGCGGCACTCAGCGCGTGCAACGTGAGTATCCAGCTACTACCCAAACTGTGTCTCGAGACATCGAGACACTTCTGCTCCAGACTTCAGACGGACAGGACTGCTCCTTGGACTGCTCTCTACTCTGGACGTTGCTTCAGCTTCTGGCTGCATTCGCCCACCTCGCAGGACAACGCAAGCGAAAACTGGCCCAAACTCCGCCGCCCGCCTCAGCTGCAGATCAGTCGTCTAGTCACGGTAACAGCGGCACTCAGCGCGAGCGTGAGTATTCAACTGGAACCCAAACTGTGTCTTCCCCACGCATTCCACCGATTGTAATTCCTGATAATAGGAATTACTCTCAGTTACTGCGTTCTCTAACCCTAGCTCTTCCTTCGGTCAAGGTCGAGGCGAGGTGCCAAGGCGCCTCGCTAAAGCTGGCGACCGCTACAATCCCGGACTTCCGCTCTGTCCAGTCATTCCTGACAGAGCGTAAGATATCATTTCATACTTTCGCCCTCCCGTCAGAGCGAGAAATCAAGGTCGTTCTGTCGGGAATTCCTTCTTTCACAGAAACTGATGCCATCAGGCAGGAACTTGTTGCGCTCGGCTATGCGCCGACCGCGGTAAGCGTCCTGCATGTTGGCAAAGGTGATGACCGCCGACCTGTCAACAGCTTTCTTGTCAAATTGCTGAAAGTAGGCCCCTTCGAGGAGATTTACACTCTCCAGAATCTTCTGCACCTCCGGGTGCAAGTCAGAACATTTGACCCGCGGCCCGGCCCCTCGCAGTGTTTCAACTGCCAGAGGTTCGGCCACAGCAGTCTTTTTTGTCATCAGCCCCCGCGTTGCGTGCGTTGTGCTGAACCTCATCGTGGCTGTGATAAGCCTACGACGGGGTACACAGCTAAATGGTGCAACTGTAAAGGAGCCCATCCGGCTAATTACCGAGGCTGCCCTAACTTTATCGCCGCCATGAAACCGCAGCGACCTCCTGTGCGCCCTGGCGCGCAGGCAGGCCGTGTAGCTGGTCCTGGCCCTAACCGGCGAGCGGCTTTCCCGCCTCTCACTGGTGCATCTGCCCAGGTCCCGGCAGCAACTCCGGTTGCTTCCGGTGCCGCTGTCTCGCCTGCAGTCGTCGCTTCGGCGCCGCCTGCAGCGGCCTCAATCCCGGCGCCTACCGGAGCGCCCGCACCTTCCTACGCGGCCATGGCCGCTAAATCAGCCCCGCCTCCAGCCCGATCGGGCAAATCAAAGCGCTCTCGTCGTCGCCGGAACTCCGCCGGCCGACCAACATCATCACAGGTTCCACCTGTACCCTCTCCGCGGGCTCGACCCGCCCCCAGCCATCGTCCTCAACCTTCCAGTGAGCAGTCTACTACTCAGACCACCAGCCCAGCGCCATCTGCTACCTCTGTCGAGGCCAGTCAGGCTTGTCCTCCTGAAGCCCGGGAATCTTCCCGGGCTTCGGCGGATCCCCTGACTGCCTGGGCAGATAATCTTGTTGCATCCATCAGGACTGCTCGCGACACTACCACTGTGCTTGCCCTGGTGTTCCAGTCATTAGCTGCCCTCTTTCCTCTACTTCCCCTAAATGGCTAATAGCCTGAGGATCGTTGCGTGGAACGCCTTCGGGCTACTCCCCAGGCGATCTGAACTGATGACTTTCGTAACGGAGTATGATGTTGATCTCATACTTCTTTCCGAGACTCATCTGGCTCATTACCACTCGTTTTCCCTTCCTGCCTATGCCTGTTATCGTCAGGATCGTCCCCTACGGCCTCGCTGTCCCCCCTCGGGGGGCACAGCTGTTTTAGTCCACAGGCGGATATCCCACAGGCTTTTGCCTCCTCTAGATACATCTATTATTGAAGGCTGCGCGGTGGCGGTGGACGCCGGCGGATCGGAGCTGCGCGTTGTTTCTGCGTACCTCCGGCCTGGCCGGCGAACTCCGCCACCGCCCGAGGAGTGGGACGCCCTCCTCGACCACCCCCTCTCAACCATTGTAGCCGGCGACTTAAACGCCAAACACCCTTCATGGAACAGCCGCGTTGTCAACGCCTATGGAAATTCTCTGTTCCGGTTCGTCTCTGGCGACCCGGCACTTAATGTCATCGGCCCTGAAGACCCTACCTACTTCCCCTTTCACGGCCATCGGCCGGACGTTCTTGACATAGTAGTTGTCAAGAACGTTGCCCGCAACATCGAGGTCTCGTCTGTGTCGGACCTTTCGTCCGATCACAATCCCCTTGTTATAACTGTTCGAGAGCTGTCGGCGTCACCCCGACTTCCCGCTCAGATTGTTAGGAGAGTCAACTGGCGATCCTATCATGACGAGCTCTCTCGAAGGTTACCATCTCTCCCGGCGGACCCAATCGTCACTCGTGACGATCTAGATCTCCGCGCCACAAATCTTCAGGAATTGGTCCAAGGTGTCATGGATCGACACACCTACGCACTCGAGGTGAATCATCGTAAATCGGCCTTACCTGCGGAAGTACTCCACGCCATCTGGCTACGGCGCCAGCTCCGCCGCAGATGGCAAAGAACCCGAGACCCAGTCGTTAAGCGACGATTTCAACAACAGTCCCTTTACGTTCAGCAGCTACTGCGGGACGTAAACTCTGATCGATGGGACTCATACCTTGAGTCTCTTGAAGTCGACCACGCCTCCGTCTGGAGAGCGGTGAGTAGACTGACCCGCGAGAAGAGAACTCGCAACCCGCTGGAAACCCCGAACGGGGTTGTGTCTTCATCAGAAGGCAAGGCTGAGGTCTTCGCCGACTGCATGGAGTCGCAATTTACCGTTCATCGAGGCGTTTCGGACCCTGCCCACTCGGCAGAAGTCCGGGACTTCCTATCTGGTTATTTTTCTCGCCCTCCCGATGGCCCAGACCTCCCGTTCGACAGAGACGAACTCGTTTCGTCTGTCTGTCGACTAAACCGCCGTCGCGCCCCCGGTCCTGACCGGATCGGGGCCGCTGCATTACAATATCTCCCGGCCTCAGGCGTTGACCTCGTTCTTGAGCTGTTCAACTCTTGTCTCCGGCTACAGTACTTCCCCCGCCTGTGGAAAAATGCCAACATCGTTATGGTTCCTAAACCCCGCAAGCCGCGCATGCTTCCTGAAAGCTATCGGCCAATATCTCTCTTGCCAGTTATCTCGAAGGTGTTCGAGCGGCTCCTGCTGGCCCGCATCTCGCCGTTGTTGGATAATTTTATCCGCAACGAACAGTTCGGGTTTCGCAGAGAGCACTCGACCACGCTTCAACTAGTCCGCGTGGTAACGCAACTCTCTGACGCCACCAACAGGCGAGCGGCTACGGCCGCCGCACTGCTGGACGTGAGCAAGGCCTTCGACAAAGTCTGGCACGAAGGTCTTCTCTTTAAACTCGCTAACTCCCCCTTACCATCGTCCATAGTGTTTTTCCTCCGGTCGTATCTCAGCGACCGAACCTTCAGGGTGAGCGTCGACGGAACCTGCTCTGCAGTTCGTCCTGTCGCCGCTGGCGTACCCCAGGGATCTGTCCTCGGCCCCGTTCTGTACCTCGTGTACACGAACGACCTGCCTGTTTTGCCCGGAGTCACGTTGTCTTTGTTCGCTGACGATGCAATGTATCATTACAGCTCTGTGTCCCCGCGTTTTGCGAGTACACAGTTGCAGCGTCAGTTGGACCAGCTTCCGGACTGGCTACGGAAATGGCGGGTGACGATCAACACGGAGAAATCCGAGGCGATCTGTTTCACTCGTAAGTCCATCTCCCGATGCCAGCCCCTCTCCCTTGAAGGGAGGCCTATCGCCTACAAAGAGTCGGTGAAGTATCTCGGCGTTCGGCTAGATCGTCGCCTTTGCTTCAACGCCCACGTGACGGACACCCTTGCCAAGGCTCGCGGCGTCCGAGCCAAACTTTACCCATACCTCGCGTGCCGCAGCCCCCTGGCGCTGCGCACGAAAGTTACCCTCTATCTGTTGTTTCTCCGGTCTGTATTGACCTATGCGGCACCTGTATGGTGGTCACTTGCCTCCGCCACCAACAGGCGTAGGCTGGAAAGTTTCCAATCCAGAACCCTCCGTTCCTTGTCGGGATCTCCTTGGTTTGTTAGAAACAGTGTAATTCGAGGAGGTCTACGAGTTCCTGCTCTCTCAGCCTTTGTCTGGTCATTAGCTGCGACTCTCTTTGCCGCAGCTGAGACCTCTTCCTTCCCTTACCTCAGAACCATCATCACCACGCAACCACCTCCCCCTGTCCGGGTCAAACGCCCTCGGGCGATTCTCGATGACCCGCCATAAGTTTAAGTAAGCTGCTTAAACCTCACTTTGTATACTCACCATCTGCCCATGCCCCAGAATTTACCTGCAAAGCTGTTTCCTTCCTCCCTTCCTAGTATGCCGACCGCGCTGAATGCCGCTGCTACGCGCTATCACTGGCACGGAGGCTCTCTGCCTCGCGGGGAGCGACCGACGCCTCACGGCGTCTGCACGCAGGACTGGGAACGCGCGACATCTGTCGCCTGAACCCGTCCTTGCGGCAGTGCCCACTGATTGCTGTAATATTTAAAATAAATAAAAATTGAAAACCTTTCTCCCCCGCCTTCTCAGTTAACTGGTTGGCGGTTGTCCATTCCTATTTTATTCTAGGTTACCTGTCGAATGAACCAGAACTATGTCTATCCACAGGCAGCCATTGGGCTCGTCCCAGATGCTGCAGTCATGCACCGGGTGCAAAGACGCCCCGCTACTACAGTGCTACATGCTACATGCTACCTCGCAGGACGAGGAATTTCGCTGCTCTCTTCGTGGGACAAGACTCTCGCGCCAGCTGTTACCAGTGAATCGAGTAGCTGGTAGAAGCAACAGCTGGCCGAATTTGCCCTGCTAAGGACCACCTTGCCGGATACCATCTGCTGGCGAAGAACTGAAGAGGATTGCTCTGGGCTCACCTGGTGAGTGCCGCATTTCCAGTGTGTAATTCCTAACTTGTTCACGACTGTTAGGTAGCGCTGCCCCGGACGATCCTTGCAAGCCCCCACCAGTGGTAAGCGAGCTAGGATATCGCCGGGGTAAAGGGGCCAGTGGACACCAGTCTTGGTAAGGACTGGTATTCAACGAAGCTGGTCGTTAGCCCAGCTCCTCCCGCATCGTCGTGAACAAGGAAGACGCGCGGGTAATCCGGCTTCGGCCGGACCCGAGATCCCTGGCGTCTGGCAGTGACTGCCTAGCAGTCTCTGCCCGGCAGCCGTCGCACCTGGCCAGCATGCCTTCCACAGGCAACGGCCCAAGTGCCGAGTCGCTCTGCCCCGCCTTGCTGCCCCATCTGGGCGACTCGCCTGAATCGCCTCGGGCGATGGAGACGGACGATCCTCTCCCTAACCCGATTCCTCCTCTTCCGGCAGACGAGTCGGGCGAGTTCGCGACCGTTGGTCGGCGTAATCGCCCGGCTAAGAAGCCCAAGAGGACCCACCCTACCGCTTCCTCTAGCACCTCGGCCATGGACATTGGACCTTCTCAGGGCCCACAGGCCGCGGTTCCGACTGCTTCGACAGCAGCTCCGGCTGCTGCCGCTGTTGGTCGTGCGCCGCCCCTGTACGTCCATAGCGTGTCTAATGTCGCCGCCTTATACAGACGGCTGATCGCGGCCCACGGCCTGTCGGCCGACAAGCTTGACCTGAAGCTGCTTGGCGGTGATACGGTCAGGATTGTCGTCCGCCAGCTCGAGGACCATCGCTTGGTCGAGGCCTTCCTCCAAGCGCATAACCTGCAATACCACACCTTTACTCCTAAGCGAGTCAAGCCCTTGTCTGTAATTTTGCGAGGGCTTGACGCGCATACTGATCCTCAGGAGATCCTCTTGGAACTCCGCGACCTTGGGTACCCGGTGCAGGCAATTTTCCGCCTGTACACTCAATCAGAAACCCGAGTACCTCTCCCGCTCGTCCGTCTCCAGCTCGAGAAGGGCGAGGCTGCTGACAAAATTTTCCACCTGACGCGGCTGTTTGGCTTCCGCGTCCGGGTGGAAACCAGTCGACCCCAGGGCAAGCTTGCGCAGTGCCACCGGTGCCAGAGGTTCGGCCATCACACCGACGTCTGCCGCAATGCCCCGGCCTGTCTACGATGTTCTCTGGGACATTCCACACAGGCCTGCACTGTGGCAGACAAAACCAAATTTCGCTGCATCAATTGTGGTCAAGGCCACGCAGCGAGTAACGTAAACTGCCCGGTCTATAAGGCGGAGCTCCTGCGGAAGCAAAAGCCGCAGGGGCCCCTCCCGAAGCCACGGCAGCCAGCTATGCAGCCCCAACCTAGACAGCCTAAAATGCAGGCTAGGCCTAAACCTCAGGCACAACCGGCACGGCGCGCGCCCTCTCCGGCTCCACCTCCAGCCCCTGCAAAGGCAACTAAACGCACCGCGTCTCCTTCAGAAGCAGAGACACGCCCAGTAGCTGTCATCTCGGTTTTGGAGCCGGAGAATGAACCCTCCACCTCCGCGGAACCTCCTACTCCCGCCTCTGAACCAGAGGTAGCCTCGCCGCCCCTGCCACCTCCGCGATTTCCGCGAGCAGGCATCAAACCCAGGAACAAAGGGATACCCACACCGGATGCTCGGCCCCGAGCTCCTGCCTGCCCACAGCCCAAGAAAAGTCCTGCTTCCCGGTATAAGTCTGACGAAGCGCAACAGCGTACTTTTCCTGCCGCTGATTCAAAACCGTCTGGCCCTGGTCCTATGGCTTCCACCACGACCCGATCTGCCGTAACACCTGGTCGCTCTTATGCGGCCTCAGTTTCCAGGCAAACCGCCCAGTCCGTCACTTCCAATGACGCACAGTTCGTCCGCGGCTTTCTGTCTAGCTACGACCTCCCGAAAGTCGCATCTACCTTCAGGTCCATCCGAGACCGCCTGGAAACTGCTGACCCAACTGAGAGATTCATGCTCTTGGTGGAAGCCTGCCAAGTCATAGGTCTTCTATGAACCGAGCCCTTAGACGAGATCTCTCGCTCGTAGCCTGGAATGCTAACAACATCGGTACCAAGCGTTCCGACCTTCTTGAATTCCTGGCTCGGTTCAAACCCGACGTACTTCTCCTCGGGGAAACCCACCTGACCCCGGCGAACCGGTTTCGATTACCAAATTACGTGGTCTATCGGGATGACCGAGTTGGCCGACGAGGAGGCGGCACGGCGATCGCGGTGAGGACCTCCATAGGTCATCATCGTGTCGCTTTGCCGCAGCTTACCAACCTAGAGGCCACCGCCATTGAGGTCCACGGAGCTCTTGGCGGCGTCCTCGTGGTCTCAGCTTACAAGCCCCCACAAGCTGAACTCCTTGTCGGCGACCTGGACGTCATCTTCGATTCCCATCGAAGGGTAATTTTGGCCGGCGATCTGAATTGCAAGCATCGCGTTTGGAATAGTCGCCTGACTACTCCGAACGGGAGGCGCTTGCTCAGTTTTGTTGAATCGCGCCGGGCGATGGTGTTTGGCCCAGCGCAACCCACGTTCTTTCCGTCACTGCCTAACGCGGCTCCCGATGTTCTGGACATCGCGGTGACCCAAGGAATTGTCTGTCCGGTCGAGGTATTCTCACTTACGGAGCTGACATCCGACCACAACCCTATCTTGGTCCACGTCGCTACCCAGCACGCCTATGCACGTTCTGACAAGCAGAAGGTCATCGATTGGGATCGCTACGGCCCGGCCTTGTGCCGTAGATTGCCGCCAGCGGCCCCACTCGATTCCGTTCGCCTCCTAGACGAAGCAGTTGCGGGAATCGAAGAGGCAATCATCTCGGCTATAGGCGTGTCTTCACGTACGCGAGCTGGCTTCACGCCTGACTACCAACGCATCCCTGAGGAAGTCTCTCTTCTCGCTCGCGAGAGGAATTACTTCCGGAAACGTTGGCAGAGGACCCGTGATCCGGCCGATAAGGCAGCATACAATCGGCTCACCGGACGACTGCGTGGCAGTCTGAAGGCGTTCCGACGTAGCTGTTGGGAACTCGACGTGGCCCGAACGGGGGATGCGGACCCGCAATCTCACCCGTACAGAATACCTACCGCATTGACGGGACGGAGGCGCCGACCTCCACTTCCCGCCATTGTTGGACCGTTCGGTCGACTCCTGGGTCGCCCGGAGGAGAAGGCCGAGTACTTGGGCTTGTGTTTCGAGCGTCAGTTCGCTCCCAACCCGCCCATGGACTGGGACTTCGACGAACAAGTCGAGATGGCTGTGGAAGACTTTCTGTCTCTTCCGATCACGGCGGAGCCCGAACCCATCTCTTTGGAAGAGGTCTCAGATCGGCTCGCTGAACTTCAGCCAAGAAAGGCTCCAGGCCCGGACGGTGTTACCAACACCGCTCTACGACTTCTTCCCGAGCCTGGAGTTCAATTCTTGACTGATTTGTTCAACGCGTGTCTTAGACTGGCCTACTTTCCCAAGAAATGGAGAAAGGCGACGGTTATCGTGATCCCGAAGCAGGGAAAGGATACCACCCGCTCGGAAAACCTCCGGCCTATCAGCCTACTTTCCGCTACGTCCAAGGTTTTTGAGCGCCTCGTACAGCGTCGTGTACGAGAACATCTAACCAACTTTGACGTGCTGGTCCCCGAACAGTTCGGCTTTCGTGTGGGGCATTCGACCACTCATCAACTGATGAGACTGGTGGAAAGCATCACGGAAGCCGGGTGTCGGAGAGAACGGACCGTTGGCTGTTTCTTAGATGTTGAGAAAGCCTTCGACAGCGTATGGCATGATGGCCTTTTATTCAAACTTAGGGAAGTCCAGCTCCCGGACTGCTACCTCCATCTGGTTGCTAGCTTTCTGACGGAGAGGACCTTCTGCGTGAGAGTTGGCGATTCTGTCTCTTCCGAGAGACGAATCACAGCCGGCGTCCCTCAAGGTAGTGTTCTAGGCCCCCTTCTGTTCTCGATCTACGTCAACGACGTGCCGAGACAGCCTGGAGTCCAGATGGCCCTCTTCGCTGACGACACGGCCGTATTTACGGCCGATCGTCATGAGGAAAGGGCCGTCCTACGACTGCAGCGCCAGCTCGACACGCTCGTGGACTGGACTGAGAATTGGAGAGTGCAACTCAACGCCACCAAGAGTGTAGCCGTCGAATTCTCCAAGCGACGGAAGAACCCCGTTAGGCAACTACGTATCGGCAGAACGTACTTGCGCTGGTCCAACGAGGTCAAGTACCTCGGCTTACACCTTGACCGTCGGCTCACCTGGCGTACCCACGCACAGACAGTTCTTAAGCGAGCATCCACTCGCCTGTGCGCACTGTTTCCACTCCTGATCAGCTCAGCCATGACCAGGAAATTGGGTAGGATGATCGTCGGCGCGTATCTGCTGCCGGTCATTACCTACGCCTGCCCGGTCTGGGGTTACCTCGCCGCAATGCATAAAAAGAAGTTGCAGAGCGTCCTCGACAGGGGCTTCGGCTAGCGGCCAAAGTCCCCCGTCGCTTCTCTTCTCGCCTTCTAAGGAGAGGACTTGGCGTCCGCTCCTTAGACGACACTTTCAGGCGGCTTGCACGCAAATTTTATGCACGTGCGGCGAGGTTCCCAGGCAATCCTCTAGTGACTGGGCTGGGAAGGTACCGCATACGCCCAGGTGATTCGTGGAAACGCCCTCGGTGTATACTGCGCTAGCGTAGGCTAGCACAACAGCCGAGAAAGGCCTGCTATAGAGCACGCGCCCTACTTGGGCAGGGCCACGAGGCAGGAGCTCCAGAAGGTAGCTCGGAACTCAGTTACCGTGCGGTTCGTCTCTGCGACGCACAACCGCAAAGCCCAGAGCGAAAAAAAAAAAAAAAAAAAAAAAAAACTGTGTCTTCCCCACGAATTCCTCCCATTGTAATTCCTGATAATAGGAATTATTCTGAACTTTTACGTTCCATATCCCGAGCTCTCCCTTCGGTCAAGGTCGAGGCGAGGTGCCAAGGCGCCTCGCTAAAGCTGGCGACCGCTACGATCCCAGACTTCCGCTCTGTTCAGTCATTCCTGACAGAGCGTAAGATTTCTTTTCATACTTTTGCCCTCCCGTCAGAGCGAGAAATCAAGGCCGTTCTGTCGGGAATTCCTTCCTTTACAGATACTGATGCCATCAGGCAGGAACTTGTTGCGCTCGGCTATGCGCCGACCGCGGTAAGCGTCCTGCATGTTGGCAAAGGTGATGACCGCCGATCTGTTAACAGCTTTCTTGTAAAATTACTGAAAGTAGGCCCTTTCGAGGAGATTTACACTCTCCAGAATCTTCTGCACCTACGGGTGCAAGTCCGAACATTTGACCCGCGGCCCGGCCCCTCGCAGTGTTTCAACTGCCAGAGGTTCGGCCACAGCAGTCTTTTCTGTCATCAGCCCCCGCGTTGCGTGCGTTGTGCTGAGCCTCATCGTGGCTGTGATAAGCCTACGACGGGGTACACAGCTAAATGCTGCAACTGCAAAGGAGCCCATCCGGCTAATTACCGAGGCTGCCCTAACTTTATCGCCGCCATGAAACCGCAGCGACCTCCTGTGCGCCCTGGCGCGCAGGCAGGCCGTGTAGCTGGTCCTGGCCCTAACCGGCGAGCGGCTTTCCCGCCTCTCACTGGTTCATCTGCCAAGGTCCCGGCAGCAACTCCGGTTGCTTCCAGTGCCGCTGTCTCGCCTGCAGTAGTCGCTTCGGCGCCGCCTGCAGCGGCCTCAACCCCGGCGCCTACCGGAGCGCCCGCACCTTCCTACGCGGCCATGGCCGCTAAATCAGCCCCGCCTCCAGCCCGATCGGGCAAATCCAAGCGCTCTCGTCGTCGCCGGAACTCCGCCGGCCGACCTACATCGTCACAGGTTCCACCTGTACCCTCTCCGCGGGCTCGACCCGCCCCCAGTCATCGTCCTCAACCTCCCAGTGAGCAGTCTACTACTCAGTCCACCAGCCCAGCGCCATCTGCTACCCCTGTCGAGGTCAGTCAGGCTTGTCCTCCTGAATCCCGGGAATCTTCTCGGGCTTCGGCGGATCCTCTGACTGCCTCGGCAGACAATCTTGTTGCGTCTATCAGGACTGCTCGCGACACCACCACCGTGCTTGCCCTGGTTTTCCAATCATTAGCTGCCCTCTTTCCTCTACTTCCCTTAAATGGCTAATAGCCTGAGGATCGTTGCGTGGAACGCCTTCGGGCTACTCCCCAGGCGATCTGAACTGATGACTTTCGTGACGGAGTATGATGTTGATATCATACTTCTTTCCGAGACTCATCTGGCTCATTACCACTCGTTTTCCCTTCCTGCCTACGCCTGTTATCGTCAGGATCGTCCCCTACGGCCTCGTTGTCCCCCCTCGGGGGGCACAGCTGTCTTAGTCCACTGGCGGATATCCCACAGGCTTTTGCCTCCTCTAGATACATCTATTATTGAAGGCTGCGCGGTGGCGGTGGACGCCGGCGGATCGGAGCTGCGCGTTGTTTCTGCGTACCTCCGGCCTGGCCGGCGAACTCCGCCACCGCCCGAGGAGTGGGACGCTCTCCTCGACCACCCCCTCTCAACCATTGTAGCCGGCGACTTAAACGCCAAACACCCTTCATGGAACAGCCGCGTTGTCAACGCCTATGGAAATTCTCTGTTCCGGTTCGTCTCTGGCGATCCGGCACTTAATGTCATCGGCCCTGAAGACCCTACCTACTTTCCCTTTCACGGCCATCGGCCGGACGTTCTTGACATAGTAGTTGTCAAGAACGTTGCCCGCAACATCGAGGTCTCGTCTGTGTCGGACCTTTCGTCCGATCACAATCCCCTTGTTATAACTGTTCGAGAGCTGTCGGCGTCACCCCGACTTCCCGCTCAGATTGTTAGGAGAGTCAACTGGCGATCCTATCATGATGAGCTCTCTCGAAGGTTACCATCTCTCCCGGCGGACCCAATCGTCACTCCTGACGATCTGGAACTCCGCGCCACAAATCTTCAGGAATTGGTCCAAGGTGTCATGGATCGACACACCTACGCACTCGAGGTGAATCATCGTAAATCGGCCTTACCTGCGGAAGTACTCCACGCCATCTGGCTACGGCGCCAGCTCCGCCGCAGATGGCAAAGAACCCGTGACCCAGTCGTTAAGCGACGATTTCAACAACAGTCCCTTTACGTCCAGCAGCTACTGCGGGACGTAAACTCTGATCGATGGGACTCATACCTTGAGTCTCTTGAAGTCGACCACGCCTCCGTCTGGAGAGCGGTGAGTAGACTGACCCGCGAGAAGAGAACTCGCAACCCGCTGGAAACCCCGAACGGGGTTGTGTCTTCATCAGAAGGCAAGGCTGAGGTCTTCGCCGACTGCATGGAGTCGCAATTTACCGTTCATCGAGGCGTTTCGGACCCTGCCCACTCGGCAGAAGTCCGGGACTTCCTATCTGGTTATTTTTCTCGTCCTCCCGCTGGCCCAGACCTCCCGTTCGACAGAGACGAACTCGTTTCGTCTGTCTGTCGACTAAACCGCCGTCGCGCCCCCGGTCCTGACCGGATCGGGGCCGCTGCATTACAATATCTCCCGGCCTCAGGCGTTGACCTCGTTCTCGAGCTGTTCAACTCTTGTCTCCGGCTACAGTACTTTTCCCGCCTGTGGAAAAATGCCAACATCGTTATGGTTCCTAAACCCTGCAAGCCGCGCATGCTTCCTGAAAGCTATCGGCCAATATCTCTCTTGCCAGTTATCTCGAAGGTGTTTGAGCGGCTCCTGCTGGCCCGCATCTCGCCGTTGTTGGATAATTTTATCCGCAACGAACAGTTCGGGTTTCGCAGAGAGCACTCGACCACGCTTCAACTAGTCCGCGTGGTAACGCAACTCTCTGACGCCACCAACAGGCGAGCGGCTATGGCCGCCGCACTGCTGGACGTGAGCAAGGCCTTCGACAAAGTCTGGCACGAAGGTCTTCTCTTCAAACTAGCTAACTCCCCCTTACCATCGTCCATAGTGTTTTTTCTCCGGTCGTATCTCAGCGACCGAACGTTCAGGGTGAGCGTCGACGGAACCTGCTCTGCAGTTCGTCCTGTCGCCGCCGGCGTACCTCAGGGATCTGTCCTCGGCCCCGTTCTGTACCTCGTGTACACGAACGACCTGCCTGTTTTGCCCGGAGTCACGTTGTCTTTGTTCGCTGACGATGCAATGTATCATTACAGCTCTGTGTCCCCGCGTTTTGCGAGTACACAGTTGCAGCGTCAGTTGGACCAGCTTCCGGACTGGCTACGGAAATGGCGGGTGACGATCAATACGGAGAAATCCGAGGCGATCTGTTTCACTCGTAAGTCCATCTCCCGATGCCAGCCCCTCTCCCTGGAAGGGAGGCCTATCGCCTACAAAGAGTCGGTGAAGTATCTAGGCGTTCGGCTAGATCGTCGCCTTTGCTTCAACGCCCACGTGACGGACACCCTTGCCAAGGCTCGCGGCGTCCGAGCCAAACTTTACCCATACCTCGCGTGCCGCAGCCCCCTGGCGCTGCGCACGAAAGTTACCCTCTATCTGTTGTTTCTCCGGTCTGTATTGACCTATGCGGCACCTGTATGGTGGTCACTTGCCTCCGCCACCAACAGGCGTAGGCTGGAAAGTTTCCAATCCAGAACCCTCCGTTCCTTGTCGGGATCTCCTTGGTTTGTTCGAAACAGTGTAATTCGAGGAGGTCTACGAGTTCCTGCTCTCTCAGCCTTTGTCTGGTCATTAGCTGCGACTCTCTTTGCCGCAGCTGAGACCTCTTCCTTCCGTTACCTCAGAACCATCAGCACCACGCAACCACCTCCCCCTGTCCGGGTCAAACGCCCTCGGGCGATTCTCGATGACCCGCCATAAGTTTAAGTAAACTTAAACCTCATTTAACTTGTATATTCACTATCTGCCCATGCCCCAGAAACTACCTGTAAAGCTGCTTCCTTCCTCCCTTCCTAGTATGCCGACCGCGCTGAATGCTGCTGCTACGCGCTATCACTGGCACGGAGGCTCTCTGCCTCGCGGGGAGCGACCGACGCCTCACGGCGTCTGCACGCGGGACTGGGAACGGGCGACATCTGTCACCTGAACCCGTCCTTGCGGCAGTGCCCACTGATTGCTGATATTTTAAAATAAATAAAAATTTGAAAACCTTTCTCCCCCGCCTTCTCAGTTAACTGGTTGGCGGTTGTCCATTCCTGTTTTTAGGCACCTGTCGAATGAACCAAAACCAAGTGTATCCACAGGCAGCCATTGGGCTCGACCCAGATGCTGCAGTCATGCACCGGGTGCAAAGACGCCCCGCTACTATGATGCTACATGCTACATGCTACCAGTGGCAGGAGTCCTTCCTGAGACTCGGGACACTGCACTACTCGCGACCCCCAGTTGTGTAATTTTGCGCACTCTTCATCGCCACGCCATCGGACGCACTTCATCTCCTCTCCTCTCTCGGACGACATCGGCGCGGAGTCAGCCGGAAGGAACGGCCGAAGAATAGAACCGGCGTTCTTGCGTCTTCGCCCTCCAGTTCCGCGCCAGCGATGGATTTCGCTGGGCCGGCAGCCGACTCTACAACCGGTGCCGAAATAAGAGGAGGACTGTAGTACGCCACGAACAGCAGGCGCAGCCGCCGAACATGTTAGCGCGGCACAACCAACATCACCGTTCTCGCCACAAGGTCCTTTTTAGGGCCACCAAAAACACTCGAGTGTACGATTGGCGCCATTTGTCATGCGGGAAGCTTTTTTTGTCCGGTGACAATCTATATGTTTTACCATCACGGCAGTAACAAATAAACAGATTTTCTTAATACAATTCTGTTACTATATTCTAAAAAACCATCTCTTCTTTGTCGGTTTGTTGAAAAAAAGCTTAAAATTATCTCCATGTGTGTGTCGAGACTTTTCGATCACTCTTTTTCCCTTGGTAACATTTTCCGCCACTGTGTTCAACCAAAGTGTCAAACTAATGCGTCTTAGTAGTTTATGAATACTGGTACAAACACAAGAGTGTTACTCAGAAATAGTGACAACAGAAAACACAAATTTCTTGTTAACTGTAAAGTCCATCGTTTGCAGGGAGAATCGAAGCCAGTATAATGAACTTGAACGTCAAGAAGAGCAATCTGAGTATGAGACGGAAAAATACCCAGAAAAGTAAGAAAACATGTAATATCAATTCCGTTTTCAGCCTGTAGAGAGCTCACACACTGGGACAGCACGTGCATGGCACACTTCACTAACACGAGCGTGCGCGTGTGCCTGTTTGTTCTCAAGCACATACGTGGTGGCGCGCTGCTTCTCTTCCACACATGGATCGCCGTTAGTTACAAAGAGTCGTCGATCGTGCATCGTAGGATTAACTGAAGGTCTACGCGTTGTTAAAACTTAGTGCAATCGGTCAATCTGTTTACACTCACTTGCAGTTTTCAATTCTCTCGTCATTTGTATTACGTTTCAAAGATCTGAGATTAATACTACGACCCAACATTTATTTAATCACAATTTATTTAATTTAATTTGTGATTAAACAAAATTAATCACAAAGTACACACAAAGTAGTAATCACACACTCACACAATCACAAAGTAGTAAATAAAAAAACCACAAAGTAGCCTACCCCTACTTTAACATGGGTAGGCTATGTGATAAAAGTTTTACGAACATTTTTACACAATTCCGTGATTGTTTTATAGAAAATATAAATTTTCCTATCTTAGTACACATTTCATTTTATTTGTAGGTTAGAGTATTACTTTATGACCAAACCCGTCATGTATACATATTTAGCTATCAGCAAGTCGAACTACTTTTTTCACTATACAAAAAATTGCAGCCATCTGTATAAGTTACGTAAGTCGTATTTAGTATACTGAAAAATTTTAATATAAACTGGTGTATTAACTACAGCACGTAGCTGTTATAAAAATAAAAAGACAACACAAATCCACGCCGATAGACTAAAAGGTGAATTGTTTGTTGCTACAGAAAATCTTTAGAATTCCCTTAGTTTACATAAAAAAGGAATGCCATTTTTCAGCAAACTTTTCTCTGAACTTAAAGCTTTTGCAGTATTTCTTTTAAAAAAGGAAAAATAGTAAAGGCTTTTTAAATTTGAATAAAGGCGAAGGATTTCTGTAAGGGAAGAGAGTTTTTGACGTAAACGGACATATTTTTATTATCCTATTACATTTAAATGGAATAAAATACGTATGGCTGCTTGTATGTTTTGAACTGTTTGGCTGTTTGTTGTGTTTAGTCAGTTGGCCAAACAGACTCCATAAGTAGAATAATAATTACAAAAAAAGGAAACTTTAAACACACAAGTTACGCGCTACAATTATGGGTTTCAATTTTTTTGCTGAAAATTCAACAAAAATTTTCCAATTAAAAATCTAGATTTAATAGCGTTTTATATAAGCACGCGGTTCGCAATATCATGTGAGAACAAATATCGGCATGGAGAACCAAACATGACTTCCATATTCTAAGATTTATATTTAAAATCATTTTCGAAATGAAATATTACCATAGAAACTACTTCTTTCTACTTACTGCTTCAGCCTTAACCACAGTACTGTGGTCACTAACGTATACCACCTCACGTTATCGCACTCGATTTTCACTGATGATGGAAGTCGATGGCATTGCCGAAACGTCTGGTTTTGTAGAAAACATTGGACTACGGCCAAATATCCCGGGAAGGAATTTTAACAAAAACTACTTCTTTGTTGCCGATAACGTTGTACACATATATAAAAAATATGCATAAAATTAATGGCTTGTATAAGTTAATGATTGATCTCCATTAAGTAGTGCTCAAGTTTCCAAAGTTTTAATATTATGATGTCCGTAATTAAAACATCAGAGCAGGTTTAGTGTGAATGAGGATACACCGTGGACAAAAATTTTCAACATTTCTTATTGAGCGTTGCTTAGAGTAAAGCTGCGAATCTACAGTGTATGTTTCACAGAACAAACACGCGAAAAAGGAGGAGCGCTCCGAAGTCACACATGGACCCTCAGCATCTTGCAGAAGGTTCATTCCCTAAAGACGAAAAGTCTGTCTATGAATCGTTCCTCTGTAAACACGTGCAGTTACACTGCCCAGCGATCCACAGGAAGCAAATTGATGTCCATTTTTTCGGATTGCACGCGTTATGTTGGTGTGGGTTTCGGCACTTTCCATTTAAAAAGCGTGCAAATGTAAGAAAGTAAACATGAGTGAGGCCAGAAATAACGCGAATTTTGTGTGTGTGTGTCTTCCCTGCCTTTTTATAGCTGTAGTCATAATAATAAAATGGAAACGTAAACATTACATAACTGAGATATGCTTACCTGCCACGAACGATATATTATTTTATACATGTATATTAACTCATACATAATTTACATTAAAATGAAAAAATTATAATTTTATTGCCTGGCAACAAAATTATTTTATTTTTAACAATTATCATTGTTTGAAAAAGTTTAAATGACTTTTCAAGTACTTTACTGTTGTTAAAACGTAAAAGGTTGCAGGTAAACTACCCCTTCCCCTTAACCGATCTTCACCAAAATCGAAAATCCTTGAGATCTCTACAATTCTGGGACGTATGCAAAACATTATTTGATTCTGTTTGAATTTGCGGCTGTTATCGTTTGCCATAAAAAATACCCTTGATAAAAAACCGTTGCAGGTAAACTACCCCTTCCCCTTAACCGATCTTCACCAAAAACAATAGATCTTGAGTACTCTACAAATCAGGGCTGTATGCAAATAATCTTTTGATTCTGTTTTAATTTGCGGCTGTTATCGTTTGGCATAGAAAATACCCTTGTTAAAACATAAAACGTTGCCGGTAAACTACCCCTTTCCCTTAACCGATCTTCACCAAAAACAATAGGTCTTGGGAACTCTACAATTCAGGGTTGTATGCGAAACATTATTTGATTCTGTTTGAATTTGCGGCTGTTATCGTTTGCCAAAAAAAATTCCCTTGATAAAAAAAAACCGTTGCAGGTAAACTACCCCTTTCCCTCAACCGATCTTCACCAATAACAATAGGTCGTGAGTAATCTACAAATCAGGGCTGTATGCAAAAAATTATTTGATTCTGTTTGAATTTGCGGCTGTTATCGTTTGCCATAGAAAAAAATCTACAGACACACACAGATAGACAGACAGACACACACACACAGACACTTTTCGGAAAACGACTTTTTTCATGTTTTGAGTGTAGTACAATCAGAATCTGCAATAATCTCGAACACGATTTTTTTTGCCATCACCATACTTCCATTTCCTTAAGGAATATGGAAGTAAAATATCCAATCCATTATTATGTTAAATAAAAATATTTAAGTGTCATAGAAACGTTAAATGGGAGGATAGTATTGTTACGACGGTCTCACTGATCGTCGTATGGTACAGTGGAAACAAAATACAGCCGCCAGTGAAGTCACAAATTACCAGTTTTAATTAATCATAAATAATAGTTTGTAATCATCACGTTATTCAATAAAATTATGCTTGTACAATAATTCAAATTAAATTGTCCACACGCATTAATAATGTCAACAATAATGTCAACTAACAGAGTCCCGCACAATAATCACTTTTCACTAGTAACCATTTGTGACGCACTCAGTAAATCGCCCGACATAATCTGATTGGGAAAGCCAGCTGCTGTTGTTTAAATAGGTAGCACCAGTGTTCCAGAATAATCCAAATATGCGCCAAAAGGCACTCGAAAACTGTAGAGCATACTTGTTGTTTGGAAGAAACACGCACCTGCTGGGCTAGGCGAGATACGCGCAGAATAACGTTCTCCATTGTACGAGAACGTTCCGTATTGCGTAAGAGTCTAAACAACGGTATGGGATAATTTTAATAGTATTTTCTGTCACTGATCCTTGTGCAGGAGAAGCCTCACACGCAATATAAATAATAAGTATTGAAAAAATAATAACATGAGTCATTTAAAGATACATCAAATAATAGATGCGGTGGCTGAAAGGTAAAGAAAATTATATTTTTACAATAATCGCACGTATTATTAAAAATTAATAATTTAACATAGACAATTCGCACTTTAGAACTCTAATTACAGTTTAAATGAAGTTTCAAATTTTTAAGCTGACGATTGCCCAGAACGCATTAATATAACACACAATAATAATGGTCCTTAATTAACAATGTTCCACAAAATAATATACGGTAAGTCACCAATATGGGGGTCAAATGTTGGTAAAGAGTCTTTGGGATTGTGTAGATTGCCGTTATCTACATACAACTAAAACCCTGAGAAATGCTCACTCTTCAACAGCTCTACCAATAAATCCTACTCTCACGTCCAAGAAGACATACTTGTATGTCGCGTTACCCCCGGGCAATGCATGGCGTACAGTGGGTGTGCGTTATGTAGCAAACGAGAGAGGGTGAAGGCGAGTTTCCGCCGCCTCAAAACTGGAACATACGGCTAAGGTATGGTAACCCCGACAGAAAAGTCCCTGGTCCTCCCGGTGTGGGGGTTATGCGGATGGCTGGTAACCAACCCATGTAAAATTTTACATACTCCTATGGTTCACACGATGCCTCGGACTAGGACTGACACTAAAGGTATACGACCTGGCGCGAATAAGGACAAGAACAAGAATAATGGAATAACGGATATATTCAATATTGCAACATGGAATGTTCAGGGTCTTGGAAATAATGAAACGGAGGTCAATAACATTCTCAAAGAATCAGGAATTAAAAATACAACCAGTAACGGTACTAGCGAAAAACTATAAAAAAGATGGAATGAGCATGTTACTCGCATGTCTCCAGAAAGAATTCCAAGAAAAATCCTGAGTTATAAGCCAACCAGAAGAAGAAATGTTGGCAGACCGAGACGGAGATGGTGAAGCCGGAACACGCAACCTGCCTAATCCTGGACAGATAGATGATGACGATGAAGTCACCAATTACAGATGTCTGCACACAATAATTCACATTTATTAATTTCCATTTAAATCACTCAAAATCACAGTCCCAAACTGATTGATAACACGTCTATATCACTTCATTTTGCAGTATGCAACTGACCGGATTACTCGTATAACTCGAAGTGTCACCAAATAATTAAAACAAAATGTCGACATGAAGAACCATACATGACTTCCATGTGCTAAGATTTAGACATAAATTCATTTACTTGTATTCAGTTTGATAATTTCTAAAAAAATATTGAATTTTGATAAATTCAAATGAAATATTTCCATAGAAACTACTTCTTTGTTACCGATAACGTTGTACATTTAAAAAAATATCCTTATGGAGAACTATACATGACTTCCATGTTCTAAGACTTATATATATAAAATCATTTACTTGAATTCAGTTTTATAATTTCTAAAAAAATATTGAATTTTTACAAATTCAAATGAAATATTTCCATAGAAACTACTTCTTTGTTGCCGACAACGTAGTACACTTATAAAAAAAATCGGTATGGAGAACCATACATGATATCCATGTTCTAAGATTTATATTTAAAATCATTTACTTGAATTCGCTTCGATAACTTATAAAAAAAAAATCCCTTACCTTGAAACTCGAGATTTATGTTAGACAAATTTTACTGAAATATTTCCATGGAAACTACTTATTTGTTGCCGATAACGCAAAACACATATAGAAAGTTACACCCTCCCGCTTCAACTATCATCTTCATTTAGGCCTATATAAAATTACCCCCTCCCCGTTAACTAACCCTTTTCATTTATAGATATTTCATCTACCTTTCTACATACAATGGATTATTATGACTGTCTTTTCAGGATACTTTACTTATCAAAATTAATTACTTTATTTTTGTTAAAACATAAAACGTTGCAGGTAAACTACCCCTACCCATTAACTGATCTTCATTTTCTTGAGATGGGCTGACTAGTCTGTAGATTAGTCTACGGCAACCCGCCAGTCGGGTCGATTCTCTGCTCTTCTCTCGATATCACACAGTTACTGTGGATGCTGTAAACGCGGCCTTCTTTTGTACCCCTTTCCAGCGCTCCCTCCAGAACAGTTTTGAGAAAACCCTCCAGTAAGTTATTAATATTACCCCGTTCCTCATAACCTTCAACAACGCATTATGTTCTGTTGCTCTTTGACATCTTTTTTGTTTTGCACTCTGATTCTCGAGCTAATTCACGTCATTCTTCATTAGCCTCATTGTTCAAACAACATTTCTCTTCTTTTACTATTGTACAGGTTTCATACCTGTGGACACAACACCTGTGTACAGGTTTTACACCTGTAGCCTATAAGCAAACCTCCAAACAAATGCCTTTAGTAATCTTTTGTTATCTTGAATGCTACTTTTGCTTGAGCTATCATGCTTTTTTATTTCCCTCTTGCTCATTTCATCTGCTATAAATCGTGAATACTTTTACATCCTCTTGAATGTCTCCTTTATTCTAATTATTATTTGCACTGTAGAGCCCATTTTTGCTTATTTTCTCATATAAGTAAGACAAAATCTACTACAAAACTTATAATTAAAAAATTATAAATTTTATATAATGTATTTAGTGCACATATTTGTCAATTGATAGGAATGAAACATTAGAAAATAAATTGTTTCAGGTTACAAAATATACAGATGATATTAATTTTATGGCAAGATCCCAAGGAAATGCAAAAGAGGCCTTCCAGGAACTCGTAGGTGAAGCAGAAGAGATACGATTACAAATGAATACAGATAAAACAAAATTTATGATTACTACTCCAAGGAAAACAAGGAAACCTGAACAGTTTGAAATCAAACCACTAAACCTGGAAATAGTTAATAGGTTTAAATATTTGGAATGTTGGATTGCAGAACATAATAAAGAAATAAGGAAAATGATACAGGCCGCAAATAGAGCATACGCTTCAATGACAACTATTTTCAAGACAAGGAATATCCAACGCCAGTCCAAGGCCACATTATATAAAGCTATGATTAGACCGGTGATTACGTATGACACCGAGACTTTGACTCTGAACAAACGAACCACTAACATAGTCAATACCTTTGAAAGTAGAATTTTAGGTGAATATAGGTACCAACCCAAGTCATTGGGATATTGAGAATACGTCACAAGAGGCACTATACAAGCAATATAAAGACAGAGGTTTAGCCAGCATCATCCGCTGCATAGATTGCAATGGGCAGGACACATCATTAGGGTGGAAGGCAACCGAATACCTAGGAAGGTACTGTTTAGTCAAGTCGAGGGTAGAAGGCCTGTCTAAAGACCCAAGCATCGCTGGATTGACGCAGTGGCGAACGATGCTGATACTCTGCTTAAAATGAAACGATGGACATTGACCGCCAATGATAGAGAAAAATGGAGGTGGATGATTAAGGAAGCTAAGGTTTGACTCCGATCTGTGACGCTGTAGAAGAAGAAGAAGAAGAAGAAGAAGAAGAAGAAGAAGAAGAAGAAGAAGAAGAAGAAGAAGAAGAAGAAGAAGAAGAAGAAGAAGAAAAATTTAGTGCGCGTGTGCACGGATCTCTGGGTGACGCTCTTAAATTTTGAATCACACAATAAATAAGACTGCGATGTGAGCAGGTTCAGCATATAATTTAATTGCAGTTTTTAATATTACTCATAGAAAACATGTACTTGTAGCAAATGCAATGGCAAGCTAAGATGACAAAACGTTTTATTAGAATTCAGGCATTACTTGCAGCTAATACGAGTAAATACATTCTGTTTTTTTGTAATGAACTAACAGCCCTTCTAAGCGTCTTGAACTTGTAAATGCTTTTGATTTTTAGTAACTAATTTATATTTAGTTGTAGATTGGAAATGTAAAATGTTGTTGATACAAACATTTTAAGTAACAAAAACATTAAAGAAATTAAATTTTTCCTCTCCCTAGATTATGCCACACGTGAATATAAAGTTAAAGTTTAAACATTATTTTGCTTTTATACACAAACGTACGAAACATATACAAACATAGAAACAATCGTAAAAATGCCACCTACTCAGTGCCGACCTTCCACGGTAACGTTCGCCCACACAGCGTAATAAAACAAACTTTACGTAAAGAAGAATGAGAACCGGCGAAGCACATGTACAATAGAAAGGCAGTATAGTTGAATTTATACGATATCGGTGACACATATGGTAGAAACATAAATATCTGCTTAGTGTAACGTTATATATGTGTGTCGCCCACTCGACCCAACCCGTTTGGTCGTCATATAGAATCGACGATTTCGCTGAATCGATATGAGTTATTTTTAAACCCAATGTAAAACAAAACCGTACAAGATTTTCTTATACAGCTGTAAACAACCGTAAAAATATTTCAAGTTATTAAAGCTAGGACTGAAAAGTAGCCTATTTATTTTTCTTCATGTAATGGATTTTAGGTTGATAACGTTGATCTGAAGTATTCAGAGAAAGTAATATTGACTGCAAACATTAATTGTTAATATTTACACATTACTTTTAGAACGTTTTAAGATTCTAACGCATGCGTTCTACATGCAATTATAAGATTTTCCGTATGGATTCCTGTAAACCTGTTTAAGGTACTCAACATACGAGATTGAGAGAAACTTGTCACTTATTTGTTATTTCATATACAACTATTATTAATAATAATAATAATAATAATAATAATTATTATTATTATAACAATGAGAAAAATATTATTATTAATGATAATTTAATAATAATAATAATTAATATTATTATTATTATACACATCGTATAGTATAATAAAACAACATTGTAATGTACAGTAAAACAAGCTATACAACAAAATTAAACCTTATAAGATTCACAATTTTCTATTTTGTATTTGTATTCTTGCGGATGAAACTCATAAATTACAAAAAAAAGGTAGGTAGTGTCTGGGTCACTATCGCTGGGGTTTTTGGCAGAAAACGTCTTACACTGACGGTGTTGCTGGGACGGGGTGTTTGTAGGTTTGGTAAAACAGCAGCTTCAGCACAGCTTAAACTGTTGAACGTCGTCCTCTGTTCCAAGAATTCTTGTTGTAAGAATTTCAATATAGCTGCATTAGGTTGTTTTAAATCATTTTGGAACCATATTACGACCACAAACTCTACAAACAAAACACGATTTGTTGCTGCAGAACGACTTTTTAAAATCCTCCATTCACATACTCCAGTGGGTTATATACGCTAAATCACGATTTTCAAACGTCTCATCTACTTGTACTTTGTTGATTTCTATCAGTTCTATCTCACTGTCGACATTCATTCTTTGTGAACTGGCGTTAGGTGTTGCGGCGTCTGCGCAGATGATGCTCGCCTCGATTTTTCGACGCTGCCTTATCCTCCGCATTCGTTCTGCTGCTGTCATAGGAGCGGATTTTGATTCCTTATCAATTCTTCTTTTACTCTGTAAGCGTTTACGACAGGCATTCACCTTCTTGTTGGGAAGATGTTTTGACATCATTTAAATTTTAAGGAAAATTTGTTCAATTTCAACAGTTTGTCACTATATTATTTATTAAGTTCTTTCACTATTATCGCTATTGTTATTTTATTTTATAGTACTTGTGGAGGTTTGTAAAACGGCATCCGAAATAACATCCTACGCGTACGCGTTCCCGAGCTATACTAATTTTTCCGCGCAGCGAACCGGTTATTTTCCACTCGAAATTAGCAGCCATCTTGTGATGGGGTGTGACGCCACGCGCTCAAGAATAATATTGCATAACATTCAATTATTTTTATTCTTTTGAATCGTGTATAGCTTATTTAAATATGCGTTATACTTTTAAAGTTATTATGGTTTGTCTGGTATACACAATATCGTAGCATCGACTTTCGCATCCGTCAAAAAGTAAAAATTTCCACCATTAACGTTTTATGTCGCAAAGGCGCACTTGCTTGTGGTGTTCCCTTCACGGTTACAAACTTTATAAAGTGCGGATAACTTACTTTTAAATGCTTGATATTTAGTTATTATTTTTGTTTGGCGTTATCAGACACATCTTAACATGCGATCAGGAAATACACGAGCTCTTTATGTGCAGTTTTTCTAACACTACACTTGTAGCCAGAGTTAGAATTTTAAGTATACACAGATAATTGAATGACTCTGATACATCATACGGTCTTTTCATTTCCTTTCCCTTTGTTTTTTGTTTAAGATTTTAAAACGTTTGATTTCTGATATATACGTTGTAATACTCACAGATAACATTTTTCCAATGTTATATTATATGATAATATTGTGATGCTATGTGATTATCCCGCTGAATCAATGTCATACCCATCCAGTACCTCGCTAAACCTACTTTGCGTAAACATTGAAATATACAAAAAAAAGTTATAACAAGAATTATAGAAGTAAATAAGAGTGTCATGAAAAACGCAAGGAAATCAGAGTGAATAAAAGCCTCCTGAACATGAGGAAACGTGAGAGCAATGAAAAGGAAATTTATATTTCAGGTGTATTTGAAAGAATCTATTCTACTCTAAACGGGATTTCCCGTATTTTTTTATATTCAGGTATATTTCGTTTTTACTAAAACATTTTAAAGGGACTTTAGGACGGCTAAGAGATTTATTAGACGAACTGACAGAATTTCTGAACCAGCTGATTACGAGCTGTTGATGGTAGCCTCTAGAAAAGATAATGGATTCTCTGTGTTACTAACGCTTACTTACTAACGCTTATTACAATGCTTGTCTCATAAAATGTTTTATATTAAACCTAATTTTAGAAAACTGTAGAGTTATTTCCTTTTACTAACTTACGTATTTTGAAGCGTATTATCTTTTAAACGAACAAGAAATAAGAATAGTTTATTTATGTATTGCTAAGAGTAGACATATATTAGGTATGGCATGATAAAAAAATCATATAAGAAGTAAAAATCTTTATTTATAAGAAATTACTACCGATTCTAAGAAGTATTTGGTTAAAACAAACAAAAAGATGATTTTATAATCAATAAGTTAATCTAATATGAATCTTGTAACAAACAAACACTCAAAACACAATTATAACCGATTTTACTCTTTATTTGTAAACAGTCTTTTATGCTTGTATACATTTAAAAAAATAAGTTTCTTCATCCCTGTTGGCATCACTTGAGGTTGTAGGCCATGCAGTTATCGAAGTGTAAAAAGCCTGTTTGTGACTTGGTACATATCGGATGATTTTCTTGATGTCGACCATCTTTACCATTTTAATGGGTATCTTACCACCACAGGCTTTTTAGTTTGCCACCATAATGTTTTAATGTCAACAGTAGATTTTGCAAGTCAAAAGGAGTATTTACAAAGTCCGCCGATCATTTATAAGCTACTGTATAACCTGGATTTTTGCTGGTCATCTGAAACTCTTCATACCTTGATATAGACAAGTTCTTTTTAGGGACATTAACACCATCAGATCGGTTACTGTCCAGCTATTTAGTACTCTTCAGTTTTTCGGTCTCCAGCTTTTAAAATTTTAAATATCATTACTTTCAATAACACAGATAATCCATTATATTTTCTAGAGTCTACCATCAACAGCTCGTAATCAGCTGGTTCAGAAATTCTGTCAGTTCGTCTAATAAATCTCTTAGCCGCCCTAAAGCCCCTGTTGTACTGTAGGAAGGAATGTCCACAAACAGGAAAACACTGCACAAATGTTTCAAATCGTCTTATCGCAACAAGAGCTAAGAAAAATCTGATTACTGTATGTTTACGGTTTTCACCACCGCATGAATCATTAAAAATGTGTAGTTCCTTTAGAGATTAAACATTACAGTGTTGTATTCAAAATCTTGTTTTTCGATACATACAAAACTACTTTCTTACATGCAAAACTATTTAAAATAGTATGTTATTACATATTGAGCGTTCTCCACCCGTCCCCCCCTAGTCGTGCAGGTGTTGCCCCAGCCAAGGCGGCGTTAAAGGACGTTCCAGCGTACTCTGAGAACACTTGAAATACCCAGTAGCTGACACACCACATTGAGGATGGAAAATGTTTAGAAAACGTGAGTTACCTATAAAAAACCATAGCAGCTGGTTTGTCAGTTAGTTGTGTTGAGCGATTTCCTTAGCGCGGATCGAGTGGCGGTTTACACAAGTGCGGTGAAGTGTTATTGTGTTATAGTCAGTGTGGAATTCTAATAGTTGATATTATTATTGCGTGTTTAAAAATTTAACTTGAATTATTGCACGAGACTAATCTTGTTGGATAACTTGTTGATTACAAATTATTAATTGTGATAACTAAAGGTGGTTTTCAGTGATTTCATTGGTGTCTATATTTTGTTTTCCAATGTCCATACGATACTAAGTTACACCGTCGTAACAATGTAAAAGCATAGAAATGTTGGGAACTGAAAGTGTTTCTGCTACGAGTTACGGGTAACTCTGTTTTCGATGTTTCAAATTCTTTATAAACCTACTTTTGTTTGTATTCTATTGAGATGTAGTTTTCTTGTTTGTTATAACGTGCAGCCTTAATGTTATTGATTTTTACTGTTTTTGTATTAAGGTTTTCCCTACGTAAAAATCTGTAGGAGTTGGAACGTTGAATTTTGTGATTTTGGCGGTGGTAGTACTCCAGAGTTTTTGTTTCATTTAAATTCAGTACTTATTTATAAATTACTGGAGTAATATCTAGCCTACGTTACACTGTACGACTTTTGGTTGTCTAATACGAAAGAAATCTGTATATATATTGTATTTTATATTTATTTTATTTCGTATATTTTATTCTAGTTACATAAATAAACAAAGGTTGATACAAGAAACATTAGCCAGTAATTAATTTATATAGTCTCAATTTACAAATCGCTTAAAAAGGGGTCTATAAAACACTTAAGCTAATTTATTTATGTTTCTGTTGTAAAGATGACACTTGTAGGCTAAATCCCTTTTCACAGCTACTAATTATTTTATTCTTTAGCTTAACAGCTTAGTATAGTTTAAATGTTTCTTAATTACCGTTATAAATAACTTCACTGGATTTTATGTTATCAAAGCCGAACATATTTTCTTTTTTTTCTTTGTATCGGCCATCTAAGGACCACATGCCAATTTCAATTCTTTATTCTCTGTTCTTTTCTTTTCCTGCAATATTCTTTCATCTTTTCACTGTGTCTCTTCTTCCTGTCTTCAGTCTACTTTGAACCTGCGTTTTTCTCTCTCCTACCCTGGACTTCTTCCATTTTTAACACTTTTGCCCGAAAAACGTCTCTTTCAATTGCTTCTTCTGCGTGTATATTATTTATTCTAAATCCTTTTGGACTTCTTTAATCCAACTTGATGGTGACTTCTTACCCCACAGATATTTAAAGATTTGCTTTGTCAACCTATTGTAGTCCATTCTATATAAATGTCCAAAAAATAATAGTCTTCTTTTTCTCATTGTTTCTGCTATATTTTCTATACTTTGATATATTTCATCATTACTTCTTAATTTCCAACATTCCGAAGTTTTTCGTGGGCCTAATATTTTCCAAATAATTTATTTATAATATTTTACGAAAATATTTATTTATTTTAAAATAATTTTTCCAGTTTATAAACGTACAACAATATTTTAAAATTTGAGTGAATCTAAAGACGCAGGGAACAGAGTACCTTATTATTTCAATAAGCGTAAACATTAATATACAAAGCTCGAATTTCTAAATATTTATATAAACGTTTGAAACAAGAGTACAAGACTATTTATTGATTAAAATTATGTCAAATAACGGCATATTCGGTTTCTGTACGTTGTACGCTATAGTAAAATGTTAATTAATTTATTCCTAATAGCCTTATCAATGATTTTAAATTAATATTAATAAACAACTATATCGTGTAAATCCGTTTTTATTGGTTGTCACTTCGCGTTGAATTAACATTGGTTACCTACTAAATAACAACTCACCCTTCTAAGTCTCTTTTAATCAAAGAATGGTAAAAGGTTAATAATAGTGTAAGCAAATTAAATATTGGTTACGGATAAACTAATTTCAAACCCACTTACCTGGACTAAGTGGTTAGCCGTAATCTCAGCGGGGTTGATTACGGAACCACGAGATCATGTTTAGTTCAATATATTTAATGCAGGCAATAAGTCTAGCTATCGAAAGATGGATGTAATACACTAATTACTAACAATATTATAACCAGCCGTCGTTGTACAGCAATAGCTGTTGTAATTATCATTGTAACGTATATGCCATTAAAACATCTGTTTGTAAACGAAGAATGTACATTTTTAGGAATAATAACTAAGGAGCGGTCGTGGGGTAGTGGCTAGCGTGTGGCGCGGGTTCGATTCCCACCGCGGCCATCTGATTTAGATACGACCGTTCTCCCTCGCAAGGCGATGACAAATCAGCGAGAGGTATCTCGCCTAGTGTAAGCCCACTCCAACTATACCGTTCGGATCCGGCGTTAAACTGTAGGTCCCGTATACCTGTGAGAGACCCCGTAACACACGCACCACGGGTATACGCGGGGAGGGAACATACCAGTCGAAAGACTGACAACTCCAGGGGGAGGGGACTAATAAATAAATGTTACTGGCTTTTCTGTTATGATAAATTTTTAAAATACGTTTTCAAGTACAGGCATTGTCCTTTAATATGTTACTATTTATAACATCGGTTTGTAACTGTATTTGTGTTTTAATAAGTCAACAGTAAACCATTTTCCTGTCAAGCTTACAACGCCGATTAACGCTACCGGCATCTTTATTATTTACACTAACCTCTTTTCCAATTCTAAAACTAGTCAAAAGACTTTTTGCGGTTATCTACCGCACCTACCTTGCACATAACACATACACTTAATTCTATTTACTTCATCTATGTTTATTTATATTACCGGCTTGCCTTGTACCACCAAAGTAGATTCGGAAAGGCATCCAGGGTTAACTGTCTACGTTAGTCGTTCAGCAGATATGAGAGGGCTGTTAGCCAATCAGCGCTGTGTCTGAGCCGAATGTCGACGTATTTTACTATATACAGTAATTGTATGAAATGTTCATTTTATTCGATTAAAAAAAATCAGGCAAATTCAAATCGCTAACGAAAAAATCGTTACTTGCTTAATTGTAAATTCAGCTGGGTGTAGCACAGTGTGTTTAAACAATGTTAATAAAGTAACATTGTAACTATTGTAATAAATGGCAATGAATTTGAGAGGGTGGATGGTTTTAGATACCTTGAGTCCCTTTTAACGTCCGATAATAATGGAAATTCAATACAAACTGGCGATGGAAAATAGGTGCTACTTTCCTTTGCTGCCCTATCCTAAAGTCCAGAAACATTTCTAGAACCTCAAAGCTCCAGATTTACGAAACTGTATTGCGGTCAGTAGTATTATAATATGGCTCAGAAGCCTATAACATGACCTCAGCTCAAGAAGATACGATCAGAAGATGGGAAAGAAAGATTCTGAAGAGGATAACTTATGTGGAGGTGTGCTAGATACTGGAATGTGGAGTCTGAGGACAAACGCCGAATTGTACAAACTACACAAGGAACCGGACATCGTCACAGTAATAAACCAAGATAGAATTAGGTGGGCAGGTCACGTACAAAGAATGACAGAAGAAAGGGCAGTGAAAAAAGTATTCATTGGAGGACCAGGAGGAAGAAGAGCAAGAGGGAGGCCAAGAAAAAGATGGGTGGTCGCTGTAGATAAAGATGTGAGAAGACTGGGGGGTCAGAAGATGACGAAGAGTCGCACAGGATAGAGGGGACGATGAGCTGTAGAGCAGTGGAGTAGTTGTAGTAATACAATATATGTAAGTTTATAATAGACTATTTGTTTACCTTTTAACATTTTGATTCATATAAATTAAATTAATTTAAATTTTTAATTTGTAAGTTTTATGGAGTCAAATCTGTTTTACATTTGCCAGTGTAGTGCGAATTTTACTATATATTCTACGTGTAGTAACAGAATATCGAATTCAATGCTGTAATTGGGCTGTAAAGGTCTCTCTCAGGCTTAACTTAACTTAACCTTCTCCGAGTAGTACACGTGTTTCAAAATCAACATCTTAATAGAAAGTTTCGCTTTGAATACCCATAATTTAAACTAACAATTACTGTGATTTTTTAACGAAACTGATTTTTTGTTTATTACGTAGCTATCGCGCCCGGAGTCATTGATAAAACAATTTATATGCAGGCTGTTTGACCGTAGACGATTGCTTTGGTCTGTAATTTTTTAACGTTCCGGCCACGTGCGCCCCTCCATCCTTTTCTCGAACACTTTAAAATTTTTCTACCGAAGAAAGCCTCCGATGGGCGTCCCAAAGCTTTAGACAATGACAGAACACAGCAATCGAGCACGGCCAAACAGCCCAGATATAAATTCTTTTATCTACGTAATATTTACTTCTTGTTTAAAATCGATTATGTCGACTACGTACATTAGACAATGATCTTAATTTGGTGCCAAAGAGCCACAGTTGAATTCAGAAACCTACGAGCGGGACTCTGCGGAGATTTGGACAGTTGTTTGGAAGTATTGAATTGAACTAAACTATTTGTCCCTAAAGAAAATGTGAAATGGGTAGAGAAAGAGAAAGAGAAAGAGAAGAGAGAGAGAGAGAGAGAGAGAGAGAGAGAGAGAGAGAGAGAGAGAGAGAGAGAGAGAGAGAGAGAGAGAGAAAGAGTAGACAAAGAGCGTGTTCAGTGGTGTAAACAAACAACGGGGACAGAGAAACACAGATTCACATTACATTTTCAAAACTGAAACAAACATAACGCTTACTTTCTTCTCATTGAGAGTTAAAGCAAGAAATCTGTGACGCTATGTGCTGCACAAAAATTGGCACTGTAAAATATTATTAGTATTAAAATGTAATTTTGAAACATTAATATAGCTAATTAATGTTAGAAGTAACTGTTTAACTTTTCGAAATATAATAGAATCCGAATCTGTTGTGATAATAATCTTGTCAATACCCCGTCTGTCACTACCCCATCACTTTCCCAGTAATAATCCTCAATCTCTTTGATTTTCTTGAAGTAGCCAGTCACTTTCAGTTACCGACATTGCTGGCTGCTCAGTTCTTTCAGTCAATCCTGTAAAATTAAAAATTCCATGACTGTTGCAATTCTTAAGTAACTTTTAACCTTTGACCAAGCAAGTTCAGTTGGATTGAGGTCGCACATATAGGGAGGAAGCCATACAACACTTTTGCTCTTGTTTGATAAAATTTAATCAATCTTGTACTGCTTTTCTCTGGGGCGATGGAGTTCTACAGTATAAAAAAGATGTTCTTTCTCATGCCTTCAGAACAATTAGCACTGTTATTTATTCAGAAATTCTATATACATCATGTTTCGTAGAATGCTTACAAATACTGTACCTTATAGGAATAATTTCAGCCAAAACAGAATGATACGGCGCATTGTCTATTACTATTAATCCTTTCGGCGGAATATTTTGCAATAACTTGTTCTTAAACCGCTTTTTAAAATTTTAATTGTTTGTACTTTCAGTTTTGTACAAAGTTTAGTACCTGAAACACAGCTATTTTTATTTGCCGCATGTAGAAACTCCGATCTGTTTCCCGCGTTGTAATTCTGTAACAGGGTAAAAACCTCATATTACTGCCAACATTTATCTACAGTTATATTGCTGCCAACTCATGTTTCGTATAACAAAATTTGTTTCCCCTAGATTTTCGGAACTTTAAATTTGTACAAGGTACTTGAAACGCAACATTACAATTTCTGGTTTTTCAGTTCTTTAACTTCCAAATCTTTTCCACTTGAATTCCATACTTTTAAACACTTGCGTTAAAGATTTAGCGCCTCATGGGAAGTTGATTCTATATTTTTCGATAGGTAGAAGTTTCTAATAGTGGTCACAACGTTTTGATTTTTAAAAAAATCCTGAACAACATTTCTTACTGCACAATTATAAAATTAATGTGTGTAAATGTTTCCTTACCACACACGTTTTACGTTTTCCCCGAGCTTTCCTTCTGAATTGATTCTTCTTTCCTTTCTCAAATATTTAACGAAGCCTTCAGATTTACTACAGTAATAGTTGTCAGTTTAACTGCTTAATTAGTACTTATGTCAGTGTTTCGATGATTTTTCTTATTATCTTTTTTTCATTTCATTACTAATTAATTCACAGTCTTTACTGTAGACAACAAAATTTCTTAATTTTGTTGTTGTTGATGGTCCTTGAAGAGACATTTTTAGTCAACGGTTACAAATAACAGGATAATTCACTAACCAAATCGGCATGTAACTAAAATGTACATTAATCCTAAACGACAGTTACACTATAAAATAATGTAGTAATTTGAATATTACTGTAACACAACTATTTGAAAAATACTCAGCTGTTAACACAAAACAATAATACTTACAATCTTTGAACGCAGTTAATACCGCAACGATGAAAAACGTACTGCAGAAAATTACATACTGTGTAACATCTGGTTGCCTTTGTAAGTGAATGCCAGTCTGCACTGTTAACAGGGCATGAGTTAAGACTGCACGTGAAAAGGGTATGGAATCGGTAGTTATTGGCCTTGACAAACAAACGCTACTCCTACAAACACACACGTTCATACTTTGCCGCCACCTTCAGGGACAAAGTGTTCAGGTTAAAGCTGTACATGCATTTGTGAAACCATGTTCTCCACAATGAAGTTAATGAAGAAGCACAGCATAAGTCGCCTCACAGATTCTTCTGTGCTTCACCTACTGATGTTAGCAATAACTCAGTTCGATGTTCACATTCCTGCTTTAGTGGCTGGAGCAGATCTACCTCAGTTCTTACATTGAAAATGTTATGTAAAACATATGGAAGTTTTATATCTTCCTTATATCTTTATTACTGTACTGACGTAAAAAATATTATACAGATATGTAGTAAGCTTGATTAAATGTGCGAGTTATCTGTTTTTATTAATTATTAAATAAATACTACCTTTTCTATTTTTACTTGTCGATCAAATATAATACACACATAATATGCAAAACATGTATGATTCAAGAGGAAGAAAAGGTAATTTTTTAAAAGCTAAAACGAAAAGTAAAATGTTTTAAAATTTTTATAAATTTGGTTTGTGTATTCTGATTTGTCGAAAATACCAGTCACCTATTAGTATTATCCTTTGGTTTTTAATTGTGTGTTACTACCACCAGATAGTCATCAAAGTAGACTGATTTTTCTAATTCAGCTATTTATATTGTCATTGATTCTTGTACCCCTGATATTGTAGTAACTTGTTTATTAAGCTCACCCCATAGGAGACCCAACTCTGCACCGGTTTGTTCTTGTGTCTCCTTCTGCTCCTGTATTAACTCTTTGATGTCTTCTGTTTCGCGCTTCCGTTCCTCTGCCTGTCGTCCTTCCGACTCGAGCGTCAGTACTTTCTGCCGTTCTTCAACCTCTTCTCTTTACTGTCTTTTTTTGTTGTCTTTCTGCTTCTTCTGGCTTTTTTTGTCGTTCTAATTTTTGTTGTTCCTGTGTCTGCCGCAGCAGCACTTGGAATGCTTCCATCATCTGACTGGTATTCATGTATATCGATTAGTTACAAATTACACTAGTCGTGTGCAAGTGTCCACTGTTTCCACTGTTAATGGTTCTATTCCACTTCTGATACTACTGTTACTACGGTCTACTCATCGTCGTATGGTACAGTGGAAAACAAAATACAATACACCAATTAAGTCACTAATCACCAGCTTTAATTATCACAATTAAACAGTTTCTAATCAACAAGATAGTCACTTACAACAAATCAAATAGAAATTGTTCACATGCAACAATAATGTCTACTAATATAAAACACAATTGTATTACAATTGCCTCGCACAATTATAAAAACACATAACACTTCGCCACAATATTACGAACTGCACTCGAATCAATCGCAACTCAAACTGAGCGTCGCTAAGCACTTGTATTTATACCCCGCCGAAAATCAAGAAACGTCCATACTACGCATCAACAATGCTACTATAAAACGTCAGAAGGTAATTGGTTGCGGCCTTGCATACAGTGCGCGAGGTCGCACGACTTCTGTCACAGTCTAGCTAACGCATTAAGAATCACGTACGCGCACACATTACAGCCGGATTCCACTGGAACATTCGAGAAACACGCAGATTGTTCTGTAATGTAGTAACACTATTATTAGCATATTTATTTAATTCATAATGATAAAATACAGGGTGCAACCTGCACAGTGGTTTTATTAGTGAATCACAATTGCAATGACTGGGCTGTGGTCACAGGATTAAGTTGAGGTCACAATTCAGTCTGCCTGCCCACCTCTGTCACGGGGGGCAACGGTAAACGCACAAAACCTCCTCTCCACCATGTGGCTCACCACCACGCAAGGTTACTAGACTCGAGTCATTGAGTAAGCGACTCTTGACGTTTGATTTATATGGTGGGAGTAAACACGTGTCTAATAATAATCTCTGCCAATAACGTTACAGGAATTCGTGTCACCATAGTAACAGTATGTAACAGTACTGTGTTGCCGCTTTCTTACCCGGATAAACTGTGGTCAGTTTTGCACTATGCAATGCTCGGTAACTGTAAAACTTACCACGTACAATTGGCAACGAAATGTCAGAGTCATTTAATGAATGCTTGAGTATAGACAGCTGATCTCTTATTGGCAGTGGGGGAAGGTGAGTTGTACCTTAGCTAGGAAGCACAAAACCCCGCAGGTCCATCACTTGAAGGGAAAAGAAGATAAGAATAAACCTTCTTCTTCTCCTCCCCCTCGTCTCCTCCTCTAACACCTGCATTTTTAGGTCTCCCAAAACACACACAGAGTGTTTCTTCTGACTTTTTTATAATTAAAATCAAAGCATTTTATATATTTTATTACATATCTTGGTACATACAGGTTTGATCATAATTTTCTGTCCAGGAATTAATAAAGTCAAGGCGACGAGTCAACAACGTTTTGTCTTCCATTATATTGTCAATTTTTTCCTTGTTCGTAATTTTTTCCTAGACGCTTG
The DNA here is from genome assembly GCA_034769895.1 of Magicicada septendecula. NCBI lineage: Eukaryota > Metazoa > Arthropoda > Insecta > Hemiptera > Cicadidae > Magicicada > Magicicada septendecula. The sequence continues at coordinate 91,285,785 of CM068373.1, forward strand.
AAATAAAAAAAAATAAATACTAAAAAGAGGCAAAATCGTTTATCCTTTCATTGTGTCTTTTACTTTTTAAAGAGAGACATGATCAGTTTAACACATAAACCATTAACTCACTAGAATATTGGTACTAAGAATTACTTCTATATCGTTAACATCGTTCTCTGGAGAGTTTAACTAGCGCATGTGTTTATTGAGTTGTGTTGTTTGGTCTGGCTGCCAGACGCATGTTGACTGCCAGCAATTAGTGCCAAGCCACTACAGACGTCTGCTGATTACAAATGCCCATCATTACGGACATAACACAGCAGTATATATCTACTGGCAGAACTGAACAATGCGTCTGTGTGTTTGCTCCATGTAAATGCCATTATTGAATCTAGTATAGTTTTTCATCGTGTTTGCGTAATAAAAACATCACTAAAATTCGATCGTCACTCTTAGCTTCTTTTATCAGAAAAACATCAGAAAATATAAAAAAAAAAAGCAGTTCACAGTATTTTTATCTATCAATGAGAACCAAAATAAGCCACATTTAAATAATTATTCATTAGAACGCACGGAGAAAATAATTCCAGCCATGTAAGTCTGCATTTCGGTCATCATTATCATCTAGAGGCCATGCCTTGCCGAGTTAGCTACGTCTCTCTCGCCGTCACTGTCCTCTTTATATCGCAATACGATACGAAGTTCGTCTCCTTTCTCATCTCTTTGAAGAACGCTGCTCTTGGTAGTCCTCTTGGTTTTCCCACAACACCTTTAATTCAAAAATATTTCAGTATACACGGAAAATGAAAAATGTAGATGATCAAACAAATCTGCATAAGTAGAAATAGGAGAAACCATAATTTGTAAGTAAAACCATGGAAAACGTTTGAGCGCACGAGCGAGTTTGTGTGTGCGTGAGAGTGTAACAACAACAAAATTTATCACGTTCGTCTATACAGCACAATTCGAGTTTCAAACATTGTGATGGATCTGATGTAAGTATCCACAAGTTTTGTTCTGAATGACAAATAAATATATCGCCTTTAATAAGAAAACATATTTACAATAAAAGGAACAATTAAAAGTCTAAGTAAATTAGGAGCGTAACCATTACAATAAAAAAATCAGCCAAATCATATGATAAGGTCTTCAAATGCAAATGTCAAAATATAGGCAACTCATTTACATCCTTATACACTCTGTTTCGCTCCTGTCGACCTGTTTCTGTTTCTAACATGTGAATTCAGTAATTTAGAATATAAGCGATGAACAATCCACATGGCCATGACAACCACATCTGCACGGAGTGAATTTGGCCGAAATTACATTCAGAAATATGAAGAATTAAGAATGTGTTATCAACGAGGTGCTAAAATGCGCGAATGCATACACATTTCCCCTCTCACTCACTGTCTCTCTCACTCTCTCTCTCTCGCTCTCGCTTGCTCAAAAATAGACATACAGGCACGCTTGTGTACCAAATAAATAAGCAAAATACTTTTTTTACTTCATACCACTTTCGCCTGATTCGATTACGGCATAAATAAAGTTGTAATGTTTTACGAGGAGGAAAAGTCTGAAGGCTTCACACGTAGTATGTAATAATACTAAATTCTCTTACAGGCGTGGGAGTCTAGCTTCTTTTTCCTACCATACTCTGACTTAAAGACCGATAGTATCCGTTTAAATTATAATAGTTTCAGTATTACTAAGGCAAAGTATATAAGAATACATAGGGTTAAAAGGCGTATCGTAGATTTTTAATTGATATTATATTTTATTATTTGTTGTAGGAGATATTTAACCACAGTGACAGGGAAAACGGTAGCAAATTTCGTTTGAAGAGAACACTGTTGAGAGATGTTATTGTTATTTTAATTTTTATTTGTTTGTTGTTTGTTTAGCAATGCCAAAATTCAATAAGCGTCAGCATTTTATTTACTCTACTCCAAAATAAATTTTATCAACATTTTCGTTGAACCAGTATTTCCTGTAGTAGTAATATTCCGATAGTTAAAATACAGACAATAACGAGCGCGCGCGCACACACACACACGCACACAAAACACATTACACACGTTTATCAGTTATTGTATTGTTTTGTTACATTTATTCCTTTATAGTTACTGCAAAAATGTTTTTTCCCATTATTTTCTGATTAAAGTTTTGAATGTGATATTCAATTTTCTGACATTTGTTTTGTGAAATTTAGTAGTTTTACATTTTGTCTTGTGTTTTCTGTCTCAGGTATATCACACACGCACGCGCGCAAAAGAGAAAAAAGGGAATCGAATGAAAATGAGTCAGACTAAGAGAGATAGAGATATGATCGAAAAGAGTTAGGTACACTAATTCGTGGAAACGATCAGTGGAATGGGTTTCCTAAATGTGATAAAAGCAAACATCGCTTTCTGTCGCTTCTTGAGAATGAAGTACTGCAATTTGTCTTGTGTCGTACTTTCCTTTCATGCAATTAATTCTCTGAACTTTCTTTGCTCTCAGCTCTTAACTGAACCAGAAAGAGTTTATTTGCGAACATCTTATAAATGACCGTTTACTCAGAAAAGAAAAGTTCTGCATGACAACTTGCACAGAAAAGACAACTTGCCTATTTATAGGAACAAGTAAACGTTTTTCATACAAAACATAGAATATGTGGAGCTGTAAATTTAAAGGGTTATGAGTTATTAGTTTAAATCTGACGTTTTATGAGTTGTTTCCAGGTAATGCAACGAATAACATCATGAGCACCGCCTACATCGTTCAAATAGCTTAAAAATGTAAATATTTATGATAACGGATAAACGAAGCCTTTAGTTACCGTGTAATTGTTATGCAAACAAAGGTTTATGCACACTTGCGGTAGGTACGTTTATGTTGAATTAATACTAGACAAATGAGTCGTTTTTAGATAACAATTTGACCTCGAAGTCAAGTTTCCTTTATAAATTCAAACTCTCTCTACAAATAAAAATTCATTAATTTAGTACTCGCTTTAATGTAATTGTGCCGCCCCTTGGCAAGACAACACAAAAATCGGGAACTAGTTTAATTCTTTACCAGTAAACTAAACCAGCTGCCGTTGTTAGTAAAACGCTTACTAACAAATTACAAAACAAGTATGATATAGGAAACTGACAAGGTTTGCATAAACTTATTCACTCACTAGGTATTAGCTGAAACATCTCTTTATTGCTATTGAAATATTAATCAAACATTATTCCTGATTTTAAAGAAAGTTATTTTAGTAAATAGTGCTTTTACTGCTTCAAAGATCTTAATTATATTATTCTTGTTATATCAAAGATTTATTCATATAACTGTTAGTTTTAATACCACGGATCCGGGTCTCAATTTTCTCAAAATTATTAATTTATCAATATATACATTACGGTTACTATTACTTCTTACAAAATTACAAAATATACAAATCTGATAATTTGTTCATTACATTGCGAAAGTTCTTTAAAGTTCTTTGTTACTTCTTATTAAGGGGAAATTTACAAAAGTTGTGGTTTGATATCACCTGAGGTTGTTGTTGTATTCTCGGGACATCTCCAGTTGTCTTCTACGGGTTGAGTACGTTGTTCTTGGTGCATCTACATCGGGTTGATTTTTAGTTTACTTGAAGCTCTCGAAGATAGGTTGTTTACTTGAAGTTCCACATGTTGTAATTTCACTTTTCTTAGTGCAGATTCTTGTAGTTCACATTTTCTTTATTTTAATTACAGTTATAGTTCTCACTTTGCAGTACTACAGTCTAGTAGTTAACTATGTTACACGTACATTTGATTTTGTTTTTAAAAGATGTGTTGGCTACCTTTTTCTATTTTATTTATATATTTTCTCACAAACTCTCGACACTACATTATTCACAATAACAAGATTTCACGCTGGATATACTTCTAGAGAACATACACATACGTATATGTGTACAATACCAAAACTCACGTCTACTCATTGCGACGTTCTACGGCCGAATGCGCGTACGGTTTAGGGGAGAAGGCTCAGTAATCTAGGGCGTATTTACGCACTAAGAAAATAGTTCGTACTTTTCCTATTATTATTTATTCATTAATTAGAAGATAAATACTTTATGTTTATTTTATTATGACTTAGGAATTTCTTTATTTCTCTAGTCGCATTTCTTTTATTATTTAAGTAATTATTATTATTATTCACTACTTAATACTTTTCTTGGCGTGTTGGTACTGGAAGGTTTCAAGTTGATTCAGGAATCTGGGTATAGGTAAGGGTGTATGATACTCTTACTTATTAAAATTAAAAAATTTTAATCTGTGCGATTTTTGATACATTTAAAATCGTCACATCCTCCTGCACTTAACTATGAAAAACGGGGGGGTGTAATAATATAATTCTAATAAACAATTATATTTCATACTGAAATTTCTCTCTCTCAGCTTATTTCTATTCATCAATCGATTATCTTATACTCATGTCACATCTAAATTCTACTACATCTACTATACAAAATACACAAAACGTAAATCTACCTTATTTTAATTCTTATATCTACTACCGGTTTTTTCTTGAATTGCTCACTCGTTTTACGGAGTTATACTCATGAGTATTTTACTAATAATAATTCCGTATTGTAAGAACAATAGAATTACTTTTAGTTTACAGCGCTAAAGATTATTTTTCTTTCTTTCTTTCTCTTCATCTTCATTATACTTGTCATCAGATTTCTCATGTATAATACCATTCTCGCAGGACATTAGCTAAGGTTGATCAGGCCTCGCTTGTATTCGTACGAGGGGGTTTTGAGTTTATAGTTACCTATAGTATAGGATGTTACACAATCTTATCCTATTTCGGTATAAGTCTATACAACATATTTTATTCTTAATACTTAGATAGTATTCTAGGTTTTCCATCTTTCTCGTAGTCTTCCTTCTGTATTTTGACGCGAAAAACATTTTTTTATTTGAGACAAATGACTTCTGCGAACGTAATTTTCTGTATTGGGTTCATACAGAGCTACAGTAACTGGGGTGATGAACTTACGAATTTGGTAGGGGCCACACCATCGATAAGATAGTTTCGAAGTGATCCTATCAACTGCTTTACTCATAGGATGAGTTTTATACATGACTAAATCACCTATTTTATACTTTATTAGCTTATTATTATTCTCATGATACTTCCTTGATTTCTGTAAATTAGCTCTCAGATTTGCACGAGCTTCGTTCCATATTTTTCGTATGTTATTCCCATTCACGTCGCGGGGTAATAACTCATTGATTTTCCACTTTGTGGTTAAAGGATGGTTGGGTTTGTACTTGTACAGTAAATCAAATGGTGTTGATTTATGACCTTCATGATACGCTGAATTGAATGCAAATTGTATCCACGAAATATTTTGATCCCAGGTTGTCTGGTCTTTAGCATGATAAGATATTAATGCTGATTTTAAGTTACGCAAGTATCTTTCTGCTATATTTCCTTGCGGTCTGTACTCGGTCACGGTAATATGATTTATACCTAATTTAAAACACATGTCATTAAATTCTTTCGATTTAAACTGGGGTCCATTGTCAGATATTAAGCTTAAAGGAGTGCCATAGTCTTTAAATAGTTGTTCTTGTAGAATTTTAATTGTCGTAGATGCTAATGCACGACGCATAGGATACATCCACACGAATTTAGTGAATGAGCCTACACAAATTAACAGCATAGTATTTCCGGATTTAGAGCGGGGATAAGGTCCAGAATAGTCGATGTATATTTTCGAGAAGGGAGTGGTAGGTATTTCGGAGATTAGTTTTCCGACTTGACTGGTTCTTGCTGGTTTGCTCAGCGCACAAATTTCGCATTCTTTCACGAACTTTTTTATTTCACTATTCATGTTTTCCCAGTGGTATTCCTTGCGAATACGATGTATCGTTTTCCTAATTCCCATATGAGCTCCAATTGTAGATGAATGGTAGTACTCCATTAACATGGGTTTGATTATTTCCGGGGCGATTATTCTTAGTAATTTTCCGTTTGACTTCTTAAAACAAAGTACTCTTTTACTCAAGATATATTTGTCAGATTTATTTCCTTTTTCTATTTGTTCGATTATTTTACACAATTTCGGATCTTGTTGTTGGTGATATGCTATATCCTTAAATGCAAGGGGAAAATTAGTAATTAGTGTATTAACGATAGTGGTTTCAATATTGTCTTCTCCAGATCTTGTATTGGGTAGTTGGAACATGCGGGATAGAGTATCGGCCACCACATTTTGAGTTCCACGAATATGTTGCACTTTGAACTTGTAGCAATTTAATCTTAACACCCATCGTCCGATACGACCTAATTGCTTTGGGTGATTTAATAACCATGATAAAGCTTGATTATCGGTTTCTAGTAGAAATTCTTTGTGTTCCAAAAATGGTTTGAATTTATCAAAAGCAAATACTACGGCTAAACATTCAAGTTCATAGGCTGAGAACTTCCTTTCTTGCTCGGTCAGTGTCCGGGATGCATAACTGATCGGGAGTCTAGTATTATTTATTTCCTGGTATATTACGGCTCCTAATGCTACACTTGAACTATCGGTCTGTACGATAAATGGTTTACTGAAATCCGCTAACTGCAATACAGGTGGGGATATAATACTTTCTTTAAGTGTTTCAAACGCTTCTTGATGTTGAGTAGTCCACTCGAATTTCGTTCCTTTCTTTCTTAAGGCATTCAATGGGGCTGCTATATCTGCTAAGTGGGGTATGTACTTATGAAAATAATTAATCATACCTAAAAATCTAGCTATACCTTTGACTTCTCTGGGAGGTAAAAATTCTCGGATTGCGCGTGTACGTTCGGGATCGATGGTAACCTTACCTTCGGCTGATACTATGTGACCTAAAAATGAGAATTGTTTCACTGCGAAATTAACTTTACTAGGGTTTACGGTCAGTCCGGCTTTCTTTAACCGGGATAATACTTCACGCAAGTGATCAATATGTTGATCCATTGACTCACTATATACTACTATATCGTCGAGATAATGATATACAAATTTAAATTTAACATCATGGAAAATTTTTTCTAACAGTCGACTGCATACTGAACTTCCTTGTGATATACCGAATGGTACTCTCGTAAATTGATATAGATTAAATGGGACAGCAAAAGCAGTTAAATGTTTTGATTCCTCAGCTAGTGGAATTTGATGGAATGCTTGGTTAAGATCCATTATGGTGAAGATTTTCGCTTTTGTAAAATAGTGAAACGCACTGTGTATGTCTGGCAGTGGTATCGATTCAAATTCTATACTCTTATTTAGTTGTCTATAATCCACGACTAGTCTATGTTTGTCAGTTCCTTTTGGTACTAGGAATGCAGGCGATGAATATGGAGACGTTGATGGTTCAATGACGTGCTGATCAAGGAGTTTGTTAATGTGGTTTCTCATGATTTCCATCTTGGGCGGAGATAGTTTATATGGGTGGAGTCGTATTACTTTGTTGTCACTAAGATTTATTTTATATTCAATTAAATGAGTTAATCCTAACTTGGGGGTGAGTACAGCAGAAAAATCTTTTATTAACTTTTGGATTCTTAGTCTCTCATTTCCTTTTAAATGACTTAGACTCGATTCATTAGGCTCTGAATGAATATTTGCGGTTTCACTAACAGTGTCGTTACTTAATTCGGAGTCGAACTGATATTTTCGAGTACGATCAAATCTGAAGAAATATTGTTTTGCATATATATCAAGGATTAAGGCAGTTTTTCTTATAAAATCCGCGCCTAATATTAAGTTTTGTCCTAACTCTTCAGCTACTAGTAGGGGAATGTACCAAGTAAAATTCTGAATTTTTAATTTCACCGTAATACTGTGAGATATCTTTAGGTTTTGTTTATTTGCGGTGGTACACTTTATGTTCACCATTTGGCTACGTTTAATCAGTTTATGATTAGCTAAAAAGGTGGCTAACTGTTTACTAATTATACTACGGGTAGATCCTGAATCAATTAAACCAAGGGTTTTCGTTGCTCCAAGGTCTATCTGTACATAGGGTAGTTGGCATATACTTGTTTTACATGCACCAATAGAGTTGCACTTCTCGATAAATTTTGTTAAATAAGGATCTCTTCGTTTATTTTTACTCATCTTTATTTGACGCTTAGTATTGTTGTTACCTTTCCTTCTGATGCTTCGGAAGACGTAGGATTTTCGTTCTTCCAGCTTCACATGTTTTTTGATTGGTCGGTTTTCTGTTTATAGCGCTTTTGTTTACATAACTTGCTAATATGTCCGGCCTTTCCACAGTTATAACATCTTCTTTCCTCACTTACTTCGCTCGTAGGTTGTCGGGATTTTGGTTTAGAGTATGAAACATGGGGATAGTTTTGGGTTTTATGTGTACTTACGAATCGCTTATCGCGGTAGTTTCGGGTATCATTTCCAATAAGTCTAGTTTGGAATGAATTTCTTTGTTGACTCTGGGACATAGAAACACTTCTATTCTGGTCAGAATACCAGACGTCGGACGAATGTATACAACATAGTTCTAGTTCCGTAAAAGTTGTAGGTGGCTTCACGAGTGCTAGTCGAGATCGCTCCTCGGGGGATAGTCTTACTATGATAGTGTCTACTAACTGTTGTTCGCTCCATTTAACTTGTAACAATAAAGCAGATTCTCTTACTTCAGAAATATAATGAGCTAGTCTCTCGTATGTACCTTGTGCACGAAGTACTAAGTTTCGCTTCAATTCTTCGTAGATACCGGTGGGAATGAAATGTCTTATTAGTGTGGTATGAAGTTCTTCTACCGATTGATTATACCTTAGGGATTCTAACACTCTATCTTTTAATGGAGATCTACACTTAGGCAAAATAACTTGCAAAATCTGGTTATCTCTTAGTTGTTGCAGTTCCTTTAATTCTAAGATATGTTTGATAAAATTAAGGAGCTTTGTAATATTCAGCCCATCAGTGATTTGGATATTGGACAAAATACTTTCTACAGGGTGGGTTATTTTTCCATAGAGCTCGGGATTTAAATTTATTTGGCTCATCATTCTAGGATTTTCCGCAGGTTGATTAGTCCGCGAATGAGAAGGTAATTCGTAGGTATGGGTCATATTTTCTAGTTCATTAGGGAGTGACGTAACGTTTACTGCTTGAATATTTACTTGACTACCACTTAACCGTTCCTTGAATGGATCTATATTGGATTCCTGCAGAATCTGAATTTTTGCAGTACCGTTTGGTTGTTCTTGAGTCGGCGATTGGGTAGGTGAAATATTTAATTTCGTCATTGCTTCTTCGATTTCGTCTAATCTAAACAATTCGGATCGTCTACGTAATTCGCGTATTATCTCAGGTAATTGTTTTAATGCTTCCTCGGCGAATTTTTTTACATCAGGAGGGATACCTTTATCACCGGGCCAGGTCAACAAATTGGTGATACGACGGTATAGATGCTCAATTCTTTGGGTGGTGCGTAATATTACTGCGGGGGATTTTTCATCACGCAGGGTTTGTGCGTACGAAGTTAGTTCTGTATACTTACGATAACACGTTTCTTTTTCGCTATTGAAATCTAAAACACTCAAACGATTTGTGTAATCGTTAATACACTTTAACAGTGAGGGTTGGTCCGGTTTATTTTCACGTAACGTCTTGCGAAGTTCCACGACAGTTACATCAGAGTAGGGAAGACTACGCAATAACGCTTCATAGCTTAATTCGTCTTTCAACAAGAAATCGGGGTTAAATTGAGTCATTTTTGATAATAACCACTTTACACACGACGTATTACGAACGACAAATCTTATGTCACTTACTTTACTTCGTTTTCTCAATGTTTAAAAATAGATAACATTAATTCATTTAAACACATACACATATATCTTATTTCATATTAAGCTTTGGGATGTAATCTTATCTTAATTAATCAACATAACTTATTTCACAACAATTAAATTCTCAGTATTGACATATATAACTAATCAAAACAAACGATAATACTATTTTAGTAGAGAGAAATTTCATATACGGAAAGTTCATTGATTTAATAAACAGCACAAAGAATCAGCTGTTTTGGGGTGTCGTCTAGTTGCATAGGGTGGTAATTCAGAACAATACAAAAACAGAAAAGAGCTTGTCTAACGTGGCTTTGTTTTCTTATGGGGAGGAGGGGTTATGAATGAGAGGGGTGTTTACAAAGGGGAGAGTTTACATTCCACAACACGTATTTAACATGAACCGACTGGTTTGGAATTGAATACTAACCAGCTATGACTTGCTTATTACGCCAAAGTCGCGATACCAATATTATTATAATATAATTAAAATTTTACTCATTTATTTTTTTTTTATTTCTGAGTGAATAAATTTATGTTTGTCCTTTTTTTTTATCGTTAACGACTTATAAACTTACACAACAACAATTACATAATTATGTTGCAATTTTCTGTACGTGACACTCTGTAAACAATATATATTTTTTTTTTTTTTAAGTAAATTACACAATTTTAAATTCAGCAGAGTGGAGCAATTTTGGTACTGTAAACGCTTGGTACGACAACACATTAATCGGGAACTAGTTTAATTCTTTACCAGTAAACTAAACCAGCTGCCGTTGTTAGTAAAACGCTTACTAACAAATTACAAAACAAGTATGATATAGGAAACTGACAAGGTTTGCATAAACTTATTCACTCACTAGGTATTAGCTAAAACATCTCTTTATTGCTATTGAAATATTAATCAAACATTATTCCTGATTTTAAAGAAAGTTATTTTAGTAAATAGTGCTTTTACTGCTTCAAAGATCTTAATTATATTATTCTTGTTATATCAAAGATTTATTCATATAACTGTTAGTTTTAATACCACGGATCCGGGTCTCAATTTTCTCAAAATTATTAATTTATCAATATATACATTACGGTTACTATTACTTCTTACAAAATTACAAAATATACAAATCTGATAATTTGTTCATTACATTGCGAAAGTTCTTTAAAGTTCTTTGTTACTTCTTATTAAGGGGAAATTTACAAAAGTTGTGGTTTGATATCACCTGAGGTTGTTGTTGTATTCTCGGGACATCTCCAGTTGTCTTCTACGGGTTGAGTACGTTGTTCTTGGTGCATCTACATCGGGTTGATTTTTAGTTTACTTGAAGCTCTCGAAGATAGGTTGTTTACTTGAAGTTCCACATGTTGTAATTTCACTTTTCTTAGTGCAGATTCTTGTAGTTCACATTTTCTTTATTTTAATTACAGTTATAGTTCTCACTTTGCAGTACTACAGTCTAGTAGTTAACTATGTTACACTTACATTTGATTTTGTTTTTAAAAGATGTGTTGGCTACCTTTTTCTATTTTATTTATATATTTTCTCACAAACTCTCGACACTACATTATTCACAATAACAAGATTTCACGCTGGATATACTTCTAGAGAACATACACATACGTATATGTGTACAATACCAAAACTCACGTCTACTCATTGCGACGTTCTACGGCCGAATGCGCGTACGGTTTAGGGGAGAAGGCTCAGTAATCTAGGGCGTATTTACGCACTAAGAAAATAGTTCGTACTTTTCCTATTATTATTTATTCATTAATTAGAAGATAAATACTTTATGTTTATTTTATTATGACTTAGGAATTTCTTTATTTCTCTAGTCGCATTTCTTTTATTATTTAAGTAATTATTATTATTATTCACTACTTAATACTTTTCTTGGCGTGTTGGTACTGGAAGGTTTCAAGTTGATTCAGGAATCTGGGTATAGGTAAGGGTGTATGATACTCTTACTTATTAAAATTAAAAAATTTTAATCTGTGCGATTTTTGATACATTTAAAATCGTCACATAATCCTTAAAAATTAAAAAAGCTAGATGAACAATAAGATGCACAGATTAAGCAAAACACACACATACACACACACACATCATGAAGATGTTCCAATGCAATTATTTTATTTATTCTGTTACTTTTCGAGAACTTTTATCATTTTTTAGTTTGTATTTTTTAAATCTCATGTTTTTTTGAAATGTTCAGTACCTTCAGTGTTTGTTTTGTGTTTTCTATCTGTTGTTAGAGATATATATTTACTTTTATAGTAAACGGGAGACTTTCAGGATACTCAACGAGGAAAAATATATTTATTTGTACAAGAAAAAAGCTGAAACAACAGACTAAGATGAGCCGTTTTAAATATCTCGGATGCGCAGTAAGCTATGAATCTGAATATAATATAAAAGAGAAGATAAATAAATTTAGGAATATTTGTGGTACGATTCACAGAAATCTTAGAAATAAAACAAGACACAGCACAAGAATGAAATTTGATAAGACACTTGCAATACCCACATTGACATATGCGAGTGAGGCGTGGGTCATGACAAAAAAGGAATGTGGCAAGATTCAGAGTGCTGAAAATGCAGTTTTTTCTATATACTTTAAATGATACATTGCAAGATAGAATAATAAATGAGGACAACAAAGCAGAACTCAAATTAAAAAACATAAATGAAATTATTTCAATTTACAGAAGACAATGCCGATCATCTGCAAAAGGATGACAGAGGATCGATTGCCGATTTGAACTACAAAGTAATTGGTAGAAGAGAGGCGGGTCGTCCAAGGATGAGATGGGTGCCGAAACAGGTGTATATAACCTAATCCTTGAAGAGAAGAAGAAAAAGAAGTAACCAAACGGAAAACAGAAAACTAAAAATCTAAGAGAGTAAGGGAGAGGGAGAGAGAGAAAGAGATAGAGAGAGAGAGAGAGAGAGAGAGAGAGAGAGAGAGAGAGAGAGAGAGAGAGAGAGATTAGAGGATGGAGGGAAAGAGTTACGTACACTAATTCGTTAAAACGATCATTATATGTGTTTCCTAAATACGAAAAGTAAGCATTACTTTCTGTCGCGCCTTGATGATAAAGTACGGCAATTCGTCTTATGTCGTACTTTCTTTTCTCCAATTAATTCTCTGATCTTTCTTTGTACTGTGCTTAGCTTTTAACAAACTAGAAAGTGTTTACTTACGTACATGTTATAAATGACTGTTAGCCTGTGAAACATTCTCCTACCTGTACAAACAAAAACAAAATTTATGTATTTTTAAAATAAACTAATATTAACAGAGTTTAAAATGTAATGTTTATAAAATGTGCAGTTATTAAAATATTAAGAAATTTTATATAAATTTACGTTTACAACAAAATACAAGGAACGGGATTTTATGTTTAAAAAAATAAAAACTGGTCTCAAACAAGTAAAAACATATTTTATAGTTCCATACCAATACAACCGTAACGTAGATATAAGCAGGAACAAGAAAAATGTGGATAGAGACCAGTTTGATTGTGCTGTAAGAGCCGGTATTACAGTAACATGTAACAGGATATCGTGGCATAAATTTAATAAATACCATTAATATTAATTATTATATTTATTTTATTACACATTTTATTAATTCATAGAAAATCATTTATTAGTAATAATAATTTTATGATCAACAGTTTTTAAACTAATGTGACCTTCTCTAATATAAATAGCCTCCATATAGATTTTAGATTTTCCTTTGTAAAAATATAAGGTAAAACTTTGTAAGAAATCACCACTTTCTTACTGATACAGTTCCGAAAGCTGAAAATAGACAAATATGAAAAATTATATTCAAACACACACACACGCACAAGCACGTCTACGGATGTCCGTAATATACATGTTTGTATATGTTCGAACCACCGTTGTTTTGTTACGTGTTATCAAACTAATTTTATCATATTTTCAAAATTGTTTTACTTCATTTTTCGGTTAACATTATTTGTATCTTGATATTTGTTTTTTCAGATGTGTCTACTGTTTGTTTCAACCATGAATGGCTCTTGGTACATCAAAGAAGCATTATAGTGCAGTTCATAGACATAAACGCACACGTGTAATTACATTGAAATTATTTGAATGCTAAAATAACTTCAAATATTAAAAAATTATTAAAGAATCTAATTTTCTCACAAATTTCTGTTTATAAGTGAATTTTAAAATTCAAAGAAACTAGTGTTGTATTTAGTGTATGAATAGATGTGAAATCAATTCCCTAGATAAATGTAATAATGATATTAACAAAACAGTTTAATATTCTACTGACACTATTTCGTCGTAATGAATAAACGTCTATTTTGCGGGAAACTCGACTGAGTCAAACCGGCCGTTGTTGATATTATTTAGCGAGGCAAGATTAATCTTGAGGCGTTAATGCGACAAGAAAGTTCCAGACAACTGGAAAATAATCGAGCAGCGTCGGGAATTGTCAAGCGTTAGATAGTCTTGCTAAACTGCAACGTTATGTCACTAGCTGACCCTGGAGCTTACGAGTAAGAAGCGATACGTAAGCTACGAATGCTGTTAACGTTGTAGCGGTCTAAAGCCGGCCATGCACTATCCATCGCCGCTGTCCAGCATGCCCGACGTCGGTGATGGATGTGCGCACCACACTGTCGTGCAACTCGTTCAGCGTGCCAGACGTTCTTTAATTCTCGTTGTGTTATGTCATTTTTACAAACGACGTAATCTGCCGAGGAAACGTCCCACAGACATCTATTTAATTTATATTTTTCGATAAATTTTGATGTCACCGGTATTTCACGGTCCATTATGAATTGTAATTAAATCTAATTAATAATAACAATATTTAAAATAATAACTGCTAATGACATTTGAATGTATTATGTAAGCGAAGAATAAACTAAACTAAATATTAAAATGAAATTTTATCTGAATCGTTACTTATTAAATATAAACTAAATAATGAATGTTACGTAAGATTAAACAGTAAACATTTATTAAACGAATGTGCTCTAAAAACATGTACTGTTCTTGCTAGAAAATGACGATTTGATAGACAGCAAGCGTACGCATGATCAAACATGCACGTTGCACGATTCCTTGACATCCGTCAACACTACACACGATCCATCCGCACGTCGTGCGGCTTGAGCTGATGGTCTTGGTGGACTCATTTTTCGTCGTGCACACCATTCAAAAAATACACGACGTGCGGATGGATGTCAAAAATACGCACTGTCGTTTTTGACTTGGTGTCCGTCATGACGTCCAGCGTGGATGGTTAGTGCATAGCCGGCTTAATATTAATTTGAACTTTCTGTTTTGTAACTGAAAATACGTTATATTTTACTAGCATACTGAGATTTATATTTTTGATCACGTTTAATTGTAATGTCGGCTACAAAATCCGAGCGTGTGCATGCCATTCAACAACGTTAATTTACCTTATCTTTGTTCAGATATCTCAGTACGATTTTTCCGTAAGGCAAAGCAATACGAATCTTGTAAAGCACTAATGCGGTTGGAAGAAGGGTCAATGTTGAAAATAGAGCACTGACTGAAGAGGTGTTAATAACAAAAAACGATTGGGGGGGATGCGAACCGTCTATTGAGAAATGAAATACATCCTCCTCAAATAACGTAATAAATACGGATTTGGTATCCCACTGGCAAATTACTAAGTAATAGACGTGATAAAACCCGCAACGTTTCCTTTCATCGTATGAACGTGGACTAATACTCGTAGTCTCGTATTTTTGAGGCTTTCAATATTTAACACATACAATGTCTCCTTTTGCTATTGATTTGGTAAGTTAAAATCTTGCGTATTAAAGAACGGATGATGGTGTTACAAAGCGTTATGCTAATTTGTTTTTATATAATTTTGGTTTATAGAATTTAAATTATGTTTAAAATACGTTTGTATGTATACAAACTTACTGACTTACTTTTGATTTTTTGTGTTCAAGTTAACGGTAAATTATAGGTGTAAACAAAGTAAAATATTGGAAAATTCAAAATAACGACTAAAAACCGGGCTATTAGGCCGCGGTTGGTTGGTATTAAACGCCTTACGTCGGCAACGTTGCAATTCCCCATCGGGAATCTTCTCCAGGCCGCTAATAAGCGACAGGCAGTAAAACAAAAAACACATCAGCGGCAGATGTAAGCCGAACACTACCGCCCGATACCTGTATCAGGTAAAAGCAACTACCTGTTTTTATCTGACACAGGTAACGACGCTGCTTTTAACTGATACAGGTATCGGGTAGTGTTCGGCGTACATCTGCCGCTGTTGTCTTTTTTTAGCGTCTGTCGCTTCTTGGCGGCCTCAAGAAGATTCCCGATGGGGAATTGAAACGTTGCCGACGTAAGACGTTTAATAGCAACCGACCGCGGCCTAATAGCCCGGTTTTTAGTCGTTATTTTGAATTTTTTGACACCGACCGCCGAGCTTCAGACAAAAATATTGGAAAATTATTTTAATATACTACTAATAAAATAATTTGCAGGAGGAAAATAAAATAAAGTGTAATAAAACAATGTGTGTGTGTGTGTGTGTGTGTGTGTGTGTGTGTGTGTGTGTGTGTGTGTGTGTTTAAAATTAAAGGTATTTGTAATTTGTTTTGTAATACCGAAATTTTATGGTTCCAATAAAGAATAAACATTATGAAAAAGGCAAATGATTAAAACAGACTGAATTTCTGCAGAACCGTCAAAGTTTGACGTTTTTCACGCTCGAATATGGAGACGTTTAATGAACATAAAATTTCAGCATTATTATGCACACACGTACACACACACACACACACACACACACACACACACACACACACACACACACACACACACACACACACACACACACACACACACACTCAGAGTTCTGATTATATTCGTTAACAGTTAAAATTACATGCGTATAGATTTGTACGCATATGAGTTTCTATATGAATTTAATTTATGCAATTTGAAATTAATCATTTAAAGCTAAATGATTTTTGCTAACTTTATTCTTCTATTCTAAATACTATTTAATTTAGACGAAATCTTTAATCTGTAACCTTAATTTGTACAAATAAAGAAGATGATAAAGAAAAATAATCACAACTGACATAGACACTACAAATTAATTAATTATAAAAAGGAACTAGAAATTAATAAAAAGTTCTAATTAATTAATTATAAATTAAATTAGAACTAGTTTTAAAACTTATTACTGTTTAAAGAGGAATCAAGTAAGCTTATAACTAAAACTGATAAAACATAAGGCCTGGGCGCCTGTTGAACAATGACGCAACAAGTTGATGCTTTCTAGTATTAAGTTTGCCTGTACTGCGCCCACTGTGGCCACTCTAATATTAAGTTTGCCTATATGAAACAATACTGACATTCGTAATATGTATAGTTTCAATATCGTCGGTAATTTTTAAACCAGGTAATAATAATTATGGACTTGTATAACGTATACGGTGATTCTCTTCGGGGCTACAGTCTACTCGGGTAACGAGTTTCCAGCACCACTTACCTGCACCTGTCCCTGTTCTGCATTAGTCTGAACTAGTCCCAGCTAGTCTGCGCCAGTGCCCTACTCCCAGGCGGTGCAGGTTCTTGTTCATAATTGTTTCCCTATCTTTTTCAGTGTCTCCTCTCTCCTCCTCCTCCTCCTCCTCCTCCTCCTCCTCCTCCTCCTCCTCCTCCTCCTCCCCCTCCCCTTCTTCTTCTTCTTCTTCTTCTTCTTCTTCTTCTTCTTCTTCTTCTTCTTCTTCTTCTTCTTCGACCTCGATTCGTTGCATACTTTCATCACACCTCTAGATCCGTGATCCGATACACTTGACCTACACAATTCAATTTTTTTTAAATCTAAGTAACGTTTAATTCCCCGAAAATTCTCTCCAGCTCTTCGCTTGTGCGTATTCTTCATCTGTCTTCACCCCTCCTGGCACCATAAATAATTTTCAATAACTTTTACCATCGTTCAAGCTAAGTCCCAACTCTCCTTCCTAATAACGAAAGTCCATGCCTCGCTTTCGTATATTACAATCGGCCTTAAGATGGTATGCAGACCATCTGTTTACACTTTCTGTTCCCCGGAGACTTCCTGAAACATAAGAACGTCTGATGGAATGGTAGCTCGGCACTTGGTAGAACATTTTACTAATACTTGAATTTAATAAATAAACTCTTGGTATAGTTCTACAGATAATTTTATTTTCCTAGCAATTGTTTCACCCGTTACGGCAGTTTCACCTTTTTTCAAACCTGTCACTACAAATCCAACCTTTGAAGCTGGTGAAACAATTGTCAGAAAAATAAAATTAGCTGTAGAAATATACCAAGTGTTTATTTATTAAATTCAATAATAAAAACATCTGTTGCCAGCTGATATTTGAACATTAATACTGGAAGAGATTTACCATGTGTGATAAGTACTTCCAAATATTTAAAATCCTCTCATCCTTCACAAAAGTCATCTTCCTCTCCTAAACCTGATTCCCCGGAGCCTAAGACCTACTTTACGTGTTACCAGTAGGTACTTTGTCTTTTCTTAATTTATTTCAAGACATATTTTCTCGGCTTCTCTCACATAACCCGACAAACGTTTCCCCAAGATGTCTCTCTGTACGAGGAATCAGCATCGCGACATTCGAGCACAACGTTGTATACTGACGCCAACAGAAACCGCTAAAATAAGATAACAGCTTTTCTTCATTTTCCTAATTCCTATAGTACCAACAATATTCCGTAATTACTACAAACCGTAATTTTCAAAGGCACCGGTACTAATGAGTTCTATAGAGAGAGAACACAATTAACCGCAAAACAGATATTTAATTAATCCTTAAATTGTTCTATATTTTAATGACACTTGGCAATGTGAATCAAACAGCTAATGAACATTAGGTACACTCTTCTAATTACAGTGTATGTCAAAGGCACTGTAGACGATGAACATAACATTTTCTTGCATTCTACAAAAAGATTGTTTGTAAATGATGTAATGCGCGTGACCGCGCATCCTTGAACATACAGATGTCTAGCGTGTGCTCTCACACTTACAGAGAAGACGAACGAGTAAACATATATAACGAGTAAACTAGTTGTTACATGTGTCCATTTGACATACGCGTAGTACTTATTTCCTGCAGGTTTACATAGACGGACAGAATATCGTTTGAACGTATTATAAATTATTATTATATCTAGTTACAAGACCACACAGTCATGCAAACGACATTACGAGACTAGCTCTATCCAAATACCATAAGCTGCGGATGCGAAAGGCGGTTACATGGACTCTTCGTGTTGGTAAAATGTAGACTAGATTTCAAAGGTCTTGTTATGGCTAAGACACACTAGCAATTGATATCCATGTATATTATAACCTCTCTACTTTGCCGTTTGCAAATGCCTATGGGGTAATATAACAAAAGAAAACATTCAGACACACACACTGTATATGTTCATTCAAAGGAAAGCGTTTCGGTGAATGCAACCGTAAAGAATTTGATAACAGAATTGAAAATGTTTAAAAAATATCGAATGCCTTATTCTTCTTATACAGGGTCCGCCAGTGAAGCGGGAAAATTAAAAGTACCCAATTTTTTCATGAAACATTTATTATCAGAATTTTTTTTTACAGATTTGAGTTGAGTAAAGTATGCCATTATTTTACTTTTTAAAAATAACGCCGCTCAAGTGAGAGCCATTTCTGTGTAAACATTCTTCTAATCTTGACCGAAAATTTTCCATCACTCGACGAAGCAGGTCGGGTTGAATCCGTGCAATTTCTTGTCTGATATTCGTTTTTAATTCCGGTATGGTGTGCTGTCTATCAATGTACACCTGCTCTTCAGAAATCCCCAAAGAAAAAAGTCGCATGCGGACAAATCTGGGGATCTTGCAGGCCACGAGATGTCGCCATATCTGGATATGAGTCCGTCCGGGAAGAGTTCTCTTAAAGCAGCCATGGACACACGAGCAGTATGACTTGTGGCCCTATCTGCTGGAAAAAATTAATTTCCGGAAACCTAGGGAGCTGTTGCATCAAAAATGTTCTGACCATGTGTGTATAGCGGTCTGCATTGACAGTTGTGGTGTTTCCTCTATCGTCTTGGAAAAAATATGGCCCAATAATGCCAAATGATGAAACTGTACACCACACCGTAACTTTCGGACTATGTAATGGCTTTTCATGCAACTCACCTAGGTTTTCATCATTCCAATATCGACTATTTTGTTTGTTTAGGCCTACATATCCACTCAAATGAAAATGTGCTTCATCTGACATAAACATGCGGTGAATAAAGTTTCCATCATCATTTACACGTCGCAATATGTCTTCGCTGAAAATCCTACGAGCCAGCATATCGCCATCTTTCAACTCCTCGATTACTTGAATTTTGTAAGGATGAAAAGATAAGTCTTTATGCAAAATTCGTTGTAACGATGTGTCACTAATGTTTAGTGCGGATGCATGTTTCATTGCAGAACGTTGTGGACTACGAGTCAATGCTACTCGAACTCTTTCAATGTTTTCCTCTGTTCTTACAGACCTTGTTGCTCCTCTGTGCTTTAAGTTTAATGAGGAGCCAGTTTCTTCAAACTTTTTCACCCATGACATAATTGCATGAGCGGACGGCACTCTTCCATGTCGTGGAATATTGAAATGATTACGAAACAATCGTTGTACAGAAGTCACACAGTCACCATTCTTATAAAACGATTTTACGCAGAAAGCACGCTGTGCACCGGACCACTGCTCCATGTTTAACAAATGGCATTAAATGTAAAACAACAATCGAAAACCTCCACGCCCTGTCGTGAGCAGAAAATGAACTATTGGACTTTCAAAATTTCCCGCTTCACTGGCGGACCCTGTATATTGATTATCCGATTTATTTCAACTGATCATTGACTAGATTATCTATTATTAATAAATAAATGTACTTAGTTACATTTAAAAGAAATATGAAAAAACGAGATGTTAAAAAATATGACGCAAGCTGAGCAAATAATTTTTATTTGTGAATATAATTAAAACAAAAATTAATAAAATATAAATATAGCTTGCACATATTTTATTTCAACATAAATATCTGGCTTTATATTATATTTATAATTATTTATTATCTGGGTCTTTTTATTAAAAATTAAAATATATAATATAATAAATTTATAATATATTTTACGAAGGTCGCACATATCGTCCTATTGTAACAATGAAAACTGAATAACTGACACCAGATGAAGTTGCTAATTACCTCTTTAATTACAGTTAGAACTTACTTAGCAGTCTCTATTTATATTAATCCCTACTATTCCAGCTCTTACGCTCTAAGCTCTGAGTTTCGTATCGGCTCTTCCGTGCGTTTGTATTGGTTAGCTTTAGACAAAGAAGGCTTCTTAATTATACGTGTAAACACACACACTCAGACACGCACATACCGTACATCACCGTTTCATGAAGTTATTTTCACAGTTCAAACACATGCCTTTCCTGAATTATTTTGTAGTGATTTTATTGAACAAATATACCTGCTTATTTAAAATTGTAAACGTAATTAGTAATTCCTTATCTTTCACGGCCACCGGCAACACTGTTAAAATTATTGTTATTGCTAGCCGGGCTCTTAGGCCGTGGTGGATTGTTATTTTAGTCAGAAGTTTTGGTCCAAGTATCGGAGGCCATCTTCAGTGTCGAAAAATGGCCATCTTAATAGGATCCACCTCAGTACTGGGTTGAATTGGCGGGCTATATATATATATAAATCGGTTCATAACGTTATCCTACGTCTTCCGATCCCTAGTCTCCATTGGTCTCGATCCAACCGAGATTCTTCTTCCAATTCGCGGTCTCTCATTGCCCGATTGATGCCTTATCCCCAACTCAACCTAGGTCTTCCTCTTCGCCTACGACCGTATGGTGTCCATCCCAAAATTTGCTTGGGGAGTCGATTATCCGGCATTCTTTACACATGCCCAAACCATCTTAGCTGTTTTGTTCTTATGTCGTCAACAATAGAGCACTGTACCCCCATTACCTCCCGGATTCTGACGTTTCTTACTTTTTCCAGTCTTGACCTCCCTGCCGCTCTTCTGCAATAATCCACTTCAGTAGCTTCCAACAACTTTTCTGTTCTTTGTATTATTGGCCATATTTCACACCCGTATGACGTAATTGGTTTCACGTTTGTATTGTATATACGATATTTGTTTTGTTTTGATATTTGTTGGTCCCACAATATGTTGTTCAGCAATGCTACTGATTTCCTTTCCAGGTTATTTCTTTCTCTTTTCGCTTTATCTAAACTACCATCTTGTGTAACTGTTGTTCCTAGATATTTATAGCTACTGCAATTTATTATATCTTGTTCGTCTTTTAAAATTAATTTCTTCTGTTCTCCACCAATGCACATATACTCCGTTTTCTTTGTGTTTACTTCAAGGCCCCAAAAGCTTATATCCCTCTATACGTTTTCGTGTCATGTGTTCCATGTCGTGATAGTCCTGCGCTACCACGACTTGGTCGTCAGCGAAACACAGTGTGTACACTGTGTTGTCAGTTAGAGGTATCCCCATTTTGTGGCATTTCTTTTTCCAGGTTTTGAGGGCTTGTTCCAAGTATGTCTTAAAAAGCGTCGGTGAGAGACAACATCCCTGATTCCGACTAACATTAAATCCTTTTGAGACTTTACTTCCAATTTTACGTGCGCTTTCAATTCGTTATATAAAGTCTTAACCGCTTCGATTAAAGTGGAGGCGATGTTTGTTCGTTGAAGTGCCAGCCAAAGTTTGGTTGCGGAATACTATCATACGCTTTCTTAAGGTCAATATATAGGCAGTGCACTTCTTGGTTTACAGCAGTTTCTTTTCTATGATTTGCGTCAAACAAAATAAGTGATCTATGGTTGATCTCCCCGCCCGAAAACCAGCTTGTTCCTCTGCTTCCATGTCTGAGTATTGATGTTCAATTTTTTTTCTTCAGAAGTTTTCCATACACTCTACTGATTGAACTCGTCGCCGCAATTCCACGGTAATTGTCGCATTCAGTTGTTTTACCTTTTTTGTGAATGGTTGATACAAAAGTTGTTTTCCATTCTTGCGGTATTTGTTTATCATTTATGCATCTATGGAATAGTTTCGTGAGATGTTCATATAATTTTGTTGTGCCATATTTGAGCAGTTCCGGCGGGATGTTGCCAGGTCCGGGGGCTTTACCATTTTTCAGATGTCGACATATTTCCTTTATCTCTTCCGTGGTTAACCTTACAGGCGATGAAGTCGTTGAATTGGCGGACTCCTTGCCAAAAATTTTCCGACACTGAAGACGGCCTCCGTTGGTGGGGCTAAAACATCTGTCTACAATAACAGTCGACTACAGCCTAACAGTTTGATAGCAAAAACAATAATTTTATCTATGTTTACGTCGGCCTAACAGCCCGGCTAGTATTAACAATAATTTTAACGGGATAAAAGTGATTTATTTATAAAGCTGGCATAAATTATTTAACAAAAATGACGATTACAAGGACTTCCAGCGAAGGGCACGCTTTTTATACAAATTGAGCAGAATGTATAACGCGTAGTGAACGAACAGACCGTTGTTTATGTAGCGAAACAAACGTGAGGCGTACTTTGCTTCAAGGAGAAAACTTAGCGTAAAGCAACCACTTTCATGTGAACTGTGATTGAACGTACACAGACAAACTATGAAGTAAACATGAGAAATATAATACGGGTACTCGCTGTAGTATACATGGCACACTAGATTGTTTTACTTGTCTATAAGCAAACTACACGTCTCTGTACACGGTAATTCATGAGGCTTTACAGCCACGTTCAGAGCTTAATCTACTGGTCAAAATAAATAATAACATTATATAAACATTCCCCAACATGCTTTGATTTCAGTTTACGATCAACCAGACGTTATAGTTGCTGTATGGCAGGTAAAATAATGTATTGAGTTGTAATAAGGAACAGTAATATTTTATTGAGCCCGAAAACTCTATCGTCAACAGTTATCGAGAAAATCATTTAAGCAACTAAAAAACTATAAATTGACAAACGCATTTAGTCAGTATCGGTCAGAAAACAACACTTAACATTGTCTTCCTCTAATGACAACTCACTGCACACAGTAACCGATGCAGTTCTATCGCGTTACAAAATTGCTGAAATGTAATACACCTTAACTGTGGATTGGTTGTTAACACTGTATTGCCTGTCTATGATAAAATAAATTCTCAAACAATTTCATCAACAAACAACAACAACAATTTCTCAACAGTTAATCAAAAAATTTATATATATATATATATATATATATATATATATATATATATAAAACTTAAAGTCTGAGGATTTATGGGTACTGAATACAAATCCACACAGTTACACTGATTGCCACCTAATTTTGCACAGATAACCTTTGACACAAGGTGAAAAACACTGTCTAACTTGGAATTTGATATTTTGCCCCGTTCGCACAATTTAGGCCGTTTTAATTATTCCTTTTCGTTGACGCGTATAAAGATGTCAACAACACCATGGAGACCAGAAGTAATTAGCATAGTAACAAGTAAATAAACAAATGATATTTAGGGGCATCAGAACCTGTACCTTTATCCGTTCCTGCAGTTTTAATGTTTTTAATATGCGATTGTATCGATATATTTTCTAATTGTGTATACAGATACGTCTATTTATTTTAGAATCGTCTTAAACGAATATAAAATTTATGTTTATACGTATTTCTGATGATGCAATGAATAAGTAATGAAATATATTAAATACTACTACTAAAGATGTCATCAACACCATGGAGACCACAATTAATTACCATAGTAACAAGTAGATAAACAAAAGTTATTTAGCGACATTATAAGCGTACATTTATCCATTTCTGCAGTACATTTTCGATGTTTTATATAATATGCGATTGTATCGATATATTACGATGTGGAAAAGTAGAAATGTAGTAATTGTAAATTGTCCTATTACGTAATGCGAAGCGAAAATACGTGTTGTTTTCATTTCTGAGGTTAGGTGACAACGGTTTTGGTTTTTACTTTACTTCTGAAATAACAACGGTTTTGGTTTTTACTTTACTTCTGAAATAAATGAAAGCCATGGTTAAACAAAACATAACGTTTAATGTGTTATACAATGCTTTTCACATAGTAAAACATAAAATAAAGAATCTAGTGTTTTTGATTTAACAGCTACTTTATAAATATCTCCAAAGACTTTATAAATGTGTACTCTTAAATCTCCAAAGGCTGTTGCACCCACATAATAATTTAGTACAAGTTAAAATAGTACAAGTGTAGAAAACAGCTTTGGAGTGAATTTGACTAATGAGTACAAAATTGTTATACGAGCTGGCGGAACGCCATATAGACATAGATAATAAAAAGTATGTTAAAATACTTATTAAAACTCAACTATTCGCTTACGAAGCCGCGGGTAACAGCTAGTAATCGAATATTTTACATTTGAGAGTAAAAGTGGGAATACCTTTGACTTGCCGTAACATAAAAACAAAGCGTTTCCTTCTATATGATATCTCTATATTACAACTCCTAAAATGCATATATAATTTTTTTCTTTACTTTGACCTTTAGAATAAGCTCTGAAAGTGGGAGGTAAAACTTTATGAATCACCCTGAATTACCATATATCACCCTGTAGTTACCGTGTGGTATACTGTTCATGAAGACACCTTGGTCACCAAACTTGTTTGGCGTTGAGAGTTCGTTATAAAAAATATAAGCACAATTTCTATCGTATTGTCGTCATATTTATTGTATTTAATAATTGCATGTTTCAGTGTTCTTTAATTTTCTGTGTGATATACGTAAGACACCTATTTAGAATTAATTTTTATTTAAATTAATTAATTATAGTCTAAGTAAACTTAAATGTAAATTTTAATTTCGTACGTTACTCATCGATGCTTCTTGCATGTTTTTTATGTAACGAATGTGTCTTCAAATAATAAATATTTCTGCGAACAAAATGTATTAAAATATATTATTGTATTTTCACCTGATGCATTTTTACAGAATTTTTCTGCACCTTCAGAGGTTTTTAAATAATAAATTGATATAATTTATATGAATATAATTTATATAATTTAGATGAATATTGTAATAATTATATAAAATGTGTGTGTAATTGGTGTGGCTCTCGACGTCTTACTGGTCTGAAACACTTCCTTAAGTTTCCCAGCTGGTCGATTCCCAATGGTAGCAAGACTGGTCGAGTAGCGTAATGTCGATGAAGTAATATATATGTTCCGCTTCGCCGAAAGTTTCAAAACAAAATTTATTGTTTTGAAGGAAATTTAAAAAAAAAATTATGTTTATAAAAAAAAAATAATTATTAAAAAATTTTTTTTAATTTTCTTAATTAATTAATTAGGATCAATTAATTAATATAGGGCTGTGAAGTTTTAAACAATGTAATGCTCTTCTGAAAATTTTTATTAAAGTTTTAGTATAATTTAAATAATCTATCACCACTCATAAGACTGTCTGTAAACCAATCGATACTTGTTTACCTTTTTATTTTTTAGGTTATCTTCACTTACGGGTGGTCAAGTCCTTGTAGATTATCAATTAGAATTATATTATTGGTAATTAGTAATATTGAAGAAATAAAGAACTATTAAGTATTGAAAAGTATTAATGTTTTTTATTAAGTAATAGCAATATTGACTCTTATCGATTAGTATCGATTCTCAGGATATCGAAAAAAAAATTACAAGTATATGATATAAAAATTATATAGGGTTCTTTAAACAGCCAGTTATTACCAAAGTCAGAGAAATCGGGCTAATATTTAAAAAGTATAACGTTACAATCAAATTAATAGTTATTAATAAACACAGACATTGAATAATAAATTGTAAATATAATAATTGTTTTCACCCAACAGCTGTGTCGAACTAGAAAGCGGGGTTCTGGCAATGATAACCAATATTGCAAATGGCTGCCGTGAAGTTAGTGAGATGTCATTCGTATATTGGACGTTCCAAATAAAAGATTTTCCTGTAGTATTCCTGTTCTGATGTCTGCGAATCTCTTGTAAAATGTTGTGTAGTGTCTAGTGTACTGTTTCTGAGTTGTATTTAGTGTATCCGTATAATTATTAGTTCAAACACTTTCCCCGATTCCATCACTAATTTGGGTTAATGTATTACACAGTTTTCTAGTGTTTTGTGGTGTTTTTCAGAGTAGATATGTATTGTTCTGTGTTTATGGAGTGTTTCTTGATTGTTTCTGTTATAATATGATAGTTTTTAGAAGTATTCCACAAGTCACTCGCGATTTCACAATAACGTACTATACATTCGCTTGGTATGTCTATTATAGGTTAGGTTATGCACGTTACCAAACGTATGTCATGTTAACCGTTCAAAAACCAATAATTAACTCTCTGTTTCCTCCAGTTTCAATTAAACTCTTAGCCCATATAATATTATCCTTAACATTGTTCAAATATTTTTTCACATCCTGTATACATTTTTACATTTTCACTATATGAATGCCTAAACTTTGGTTATTTGTCAATTTTATTCACTAGATTTGATTTAAATTAATCTTTCAGTTCATTCTGGTTATTTTCAGATTAAATAATGCCATTTTATAGTGTTTTCTGTCCAAAAAATAGTAATTTTACTTCCAGTTTGGTATACAAACTGTTTGGAAGTCAAAACATTAAAATTTACTTCCTGTCATTATATAAATTCAGCCATTTTATCAGTTATATTTAATATTAATAATTCTATATTGTATTAAAAGGTTCCTATTCCCTTATTTTCTGGTAATTAATTGAATTAGTTGTATTCTGAAACATTATTCTGAAATATATGACTCCCATGTCTAAATTTCTGAGTTTAGTCATTTTTATTTTTATTCATAATTCTGAATATAATTTATTAAAATCTCTCTAAATGGTATGTGCAATTATATGGCATGATCTCAAGTTTATTTTGTCTAAACCCCTTTTGTTTATTTGCATTTAATTGAGCAATTTCTCTGTTTTGATGAAGTTTGGTTTCCATTCTTTTGGCCTATGATTTTTTAAACAATTTTTCTTACAAAATATTTTACAAACAAATATATGATGTGTGATACCCTCTCTGACTTTTACAAATAGTATTATAAATTAAACATGTTTTTAAATTACACAAAAACAATTAGTATTGGTTACAATACAAACAATAGTTAAAACAAATAAAGAATATTTTTTTTTTTAAATAAATGGTTGTCTTCAAGTCAGACATTTTGCAACACAATCCTTATTTCTAAACATGGAAATATGGCTTACAAAAAAGGTTTTTTTACTAACTAACATCTTAATTACTCTCTACTATTTACAAGTGGTAACTATTTTTATAGTTCTGATGTTAGTTGTTTCAGACCCAAACAAATGGCCTTATATCTAATACATTTTTAAACATTCTTGTACTATATACATAAAAAACCTTATATTTATATTCTTATTTCTAACTATTATTATAAGTAGGATTCTACAGCTTTTATACCGTCTTTTACATTGTCTTTGGGGAATTGTACCCTGTCATTAACAAATAAATAGTATTAATTGTTCAAAAGGTATTATGAACTCTGTTTTTTCTTTTTTCATGTAAAACAAAATGTTATTTTAAACAGATTCATGTCTTATGAACAACGTATTGTCACAGTACATATTTTAAGTAATTGAAAAATGCATATTTCATTGCATCCAATGTTTGTGATTGCCAAGAATGAAACACAAGGTTCATTTTTTATAATACCCAAAACTATCACTGGTTCACTTTGCACTTATATATTATGTTAATGCTAAATGGTCGTATAGTCTTATTAACATAATAAATTGGTTAGCGTTTTTTCAATGGAGATTTGTTCCATGGGTACTATATTATTGTTTCATCTTAGTTCACAGGAAACTTTTACTTTATACACTCCTCTCTCTTAAATTTATATACATGTGGTTTTTATTTCGTTATACTTTTATTTTTAGATATTTATTTTGGGGATATAGGGATTTGGGTGTCTTTTATAAGAGCATGACATCTTCTTCAGGATGCTGCCCTCTTCTTCTTTCTTCAGTCTTCTTTTCTCCTGCCTTCTGGGACTGGTATCTTCTCCATCTTCTTCTTGTTGCCATCAGGTTTCTTGGGATCTTCTCCATCTTCTTCTTTATTACAGAAATACACAACCTGTATTGGTTGATCTTGGCTTATTTTAGGGTTTCTATTCTATTTATTCTCCCTTGTTGTGGGTTTGGTCATATTGTGTACTGCTTTGTTATTTACTATTTTACCTTCCTGGGTTACACCTTGAAAACCTTTGGTTATGAGACTGGTCTTGGATGACTCATCACTAGTAACTCCTTTTATTTTAACTTGTATTTTCTTTATAATAATGATTTCTTTCCACAGTTGCTATGAATTAATCTATTTATATTAAACTTAATGCTTTCTTCCAACTTTAAATATTATAACTTCATTATTCTAATGATCAATTGCCATTCAATATTATGCTTACATCTGTCACGCTACAGATTGCTCCCCTCCAGAAGTAATTATTTCAGACATGTTTATGGATGAAATAATTTCTTATGATAATTTCATCATTTCTTATAATTCATTTTCTTCTCCATCTTTATATCGACTTTTTTATAATTAGAGTTTTATTAATTTTATATATATGGTTACTTGTCTTACTACTGATCCTTTTCGGATAGTTAGTGTCTTCTGAGATATATTATTATTGTAATACATTTTCTTTCTATATCAACTTCGTGTTGTATCCTTGGGATATTAATTCCCTAACATTCCCTATCACGTGGGCTGGGGCAGATCAGAGGGGCACTGTACGCTACTTCTCTGCTGGCCATACACCACTTCTATAAATTGAGTACAGGGGCATATCCATCCCTGCTCAAAAAACATAATGCTGCTGGAATTATCTTCAGTCAGTCATCGAATAAATAAATAAAAAGTAGTCTAATTTTCGACTAATAAAAATGTCTTTGGATTCTCCACTTCGTAGTCTCTCAGATTATCTCACATTTTCTATCTTAATAAATCTTCATAATCATTATTATACTCATTACATATATATTTTTTCAAAACTCTTAACTTGTCTGATATATTTAATTTAATTATGGTTGAAAACCTTTCTTTTAATAATTCTGTTTACTGTTTACAGTGTAACTCTCTTTCTTCTCCATCTGAATTCTCTTTATACTTTCTTCTGGTTACTCATAGTATTAGCATGGTCTTTATAAATAGTCTTTCGTATTCATTATTTGAATGGTCTTAATATATTATATTTAATTTTTTTAACATTGTATCTTTACATTAGATATACTGGTTGTTATATTGATCATTTTATTTAAACATTTTGGTTCTTTCCTTTCTCTTAGAAAGTTATTAATCCACCTTCGCATTCATTAACATTAATTCATTTATATCATATTTCATGTGGTATTTCTTCTCTTTGCATTTCATATAGGTCTTATTATTATCATTTGTTCAAAATCATCTACTCCATCTGTTTGGTATGAGTTGTTCTTCTTCGCTCTTAATTAACTGTTTTCATTATCGTTTCATAGGTAATTAGTCTCGTTGCTTCCAATTTTTTTTCTTCTCATGCATATTACACTCTTTTTTGTTATTCTTCTCTACTCCTTCAAATGCTATTGTGAATATCTAGCATTTATTCTGGATTAACGTTAATTCTCTTTTCTGAATTAATCACTTTATTTTCTTCTCAATTCAATCATAATTGACACATAATTATTTTTTGGAACTTGGTTAGTTTTAATGTAAAATTCAAACTATTCTTTTTATTTAATTGAAAAATATTTCTCATAAATCCTTGTAATATGTTGATCTTATCTTGTTTCAAAGTACTGACGTTCTATCAACATTCAAATTCTGTTTAATTCATTTATTCCCAGAATTGTTTCATTCAGACTTGTTTATAGTAATGTGATCTTACTATTATTTCTGAATGTTTTGGTATTTTTCCAAATTCAAATTCTTCTTAATTATTTACCATAAAGTTTTCTCACAAACTTAGTTATAGTAAGTTGGTCTTACTTCATTTTTAAATTTTTTGTAAAATTAAGTTCAAAATTCTCTCTCTTTCTCTTTCTTCCATAAAGTTTTGTTCTAAATTATCAGGTTGTAGTAAGATGTTCTTACTAAATTTTAAATTTTCATAAATAAATTCAAAATTCCTTTCTTCTTATAATTCTCCAAAATGTTCTTCTCAAAATATTAGGTTGTAAGATGCACTTACATTATTTTAAAATTTAAAAAAAAAAAAATTAAAAATTCTTTTTCTTTTAATTCTCCAAAATGTTCTTTTCAAAATATTAGGTTGTAAGATGTACTTACATTATTTCCGAATTTTTAAAATATAAATTCTAAATTCCTTCTTCTTATAATTCTCCAAAATGTTCTTCTCAAAATATTAGGTTGTAAGATGTACTTACATTATTTTTGAATTTTTTTAAAATATAAATTGTAAATTCTAAATCTCACAACTCATTCTTCATAATATTTCTTCATAGAAGCTTGATTGTACACTCCTTTGATTTTTCCTGAAACGATTTCCTTCAACTCGTATGTATTGTTATGCTTATCATTTACCACAACATATGGGGTTATATTGTACTCTACACTGGCCCATATTATTTATACTTTAATAAGTTGATCTCCACTTTTTCTTTTCTTATAAATGTTCTTTTCTTTTATATACCCAGGAAGATGGACGATTTTCTTTATGTCGTTCCATTGCTCATATTCTTATTTGTCATGTTCATTTTCTTACATAGTCTTCACTCATAAAACCCAGTTTTGTTTCTATGTTTATTCTTCGTATCATTTCCTTTCAACGATATTTATTTCGTCTCCTTCAACATTGTTTTTCGCCGTAGTCGGTTATCAGGATCCGTCCCTTTTCTTGATGTCGTGTGGTATTTGTGTCAACCAGGGTCCATCATTTCAGTTGCTCTTATAAAATTTACCCTAGGGCGCGACACTCGGTTATTATTACTGTTATTGTTTTTATTACTAAATTTATCATGATAATAATTTCGGTTAGGTTGGTAAGGTTTGTTACCATTATTGTTGGGATATGGATTTCTCTGACTGTATAGAATATTATTATTATGTTGATAAAAATTGTTTCTATTGTTTGGATAGGGGTTGTGATTCCTAATGCCGTTAAAATTACTGCTAAACTGGTCATTACGCGGCGGGTTGTTAGGGCCGTCGTAATTACTGGGCTGGCTCCCTCTATCATCATATTGTATACACCAATACTTTTGTGGTCCATGTTTGGTGTTACCTGACAAATATATGTGTGGATTTTCATCTGAGTTATTACTTATTATTTGTTTATCTGAAACACCATAAGCTGGTTTACCATCATATATCCACTCTGAAGGAATATATTTTAGTCTAACCGTACCCTGGAACTGTCCTAGATGGCACGTTAATGGAATACATTCTGGTGATTCATCTGTGTCATCATTACAGTCTGGTACGATATCACATTTCCATCTTTCTGAAATCCACTGTCCAGTTCTGCGCTGATATTGATCTTGTCCACATGTCGTATTCTGTTTACCTCTGGTCCTTTCCCATTGGTACACTACTGTCTTGTGGTAAATTATTTTGGAAATTACTTCGATTCTCCTCCTATAATTCCTGGAATTCATGATGTCTTTGTCATAGGTAACTGGGATGTTATTGCCATCAATCAACCCATGGTTCAACATCTCCAACTCTTCCTTCGTTTTTATTACATTCCTTGGATATATTCTTCTCATCCTTGATTCTCCTTCCCTTTGTTTAATATTTTCCTGGTTTCCGCTAGTTTTAATTCCAGGTAATACCATTACTTGTTCTTGCATTTTATCATTTGGTACTTCCTCTGGTTCTGGTTGGCTATCATTTTTTATTCCTTTGGTCCTCTCCTTTCTTAACTCTTCTCTTTTCAATCTGTCCTCTCTCATTTTCTTAGTCTCGTCATCTAGCATTTTATTTTGATCATCCAGCTTCTTCATTGTCGACTTGTGGCACTCATCCAGTTTCTCCATTAACGACTCGTGGCACTCATCCATTTTCTTACTCAAGTCTTCCTTCATAGAGTCCAATTTCTTATTATTTTCGTCCATTTTCTTGTTTATTGTTTCGATT
Source organism: Magicicada septendecula (assembly GCA_034769895.1). Lineage (NCBI taxonomy): Eukaryota > Metazoa > Arthropoda > Insecta > Hemiptera > Cicadidae > Magicicada > Magicicada septendecula. Next base: position 91,318,832 of record CM068373.1, read on the forward strand.
TTATTTCCTAAATCTTCTTTCAAGGACTGGTTATCTCCCTTCAACTCTTCCATGTTCTTGTTCACCCCACTTAATCCTTCTTTCAAAGACTGTGTGTCCTTCTTCCTATTCTCCTCCATTTTCTTGTTACTCTCCTCCATTTTGTCTTCCATCTTTTGTAGAAGTCTTTCCATGAATCTGTCCATTTTATCCTCTTCCGTTACTTTGGATTTTTCTACATGCCTTTCCTGGACATTTACTTCCTCTGTCTGTGTAGGCATCTCAGGTTGTTCCCCTGGTTGTTCATGTTGTTTGGACAACACTGGTGGCAACAAACTTTCCGCGTCTACTGGCGTTGCTTCCTTGTTGTCCATGTCAACTTCTATTTCTTTCTCGGCCTCCGCCGCCCGTTTCTTGGATGTTGCACGTCGTTGCATTTTCCCTTGAAATTCTCTGGCTTTGTAGCTGTTGCCTAGCTCCAACTAGTGATTGGGCAGAATGTATTGGCCTTCCAATCGCTAATTAAAGCCCCTAAAGTTGTGCGCCAATTTGTAATAATTATATAAAATGTGTGTGTAATTGGTGTGGCTCTCGACGTCTTACTGGTCTGAAACACTTCCTTAAGTTTCCCAGCTGGTCGATTCCCAATGGTAGCAAGACTGGTCGAGTAGCGTAATGTCGATGAAGTAATATATATGTTCCGCTTCGCCGAAAGTTTCAAAACAAAATTTATTGTTTTGAAGGAAATTTAAAAAAAAAATTATGTTTATAAAAAAAAAATAATTATTAAAATTTTTTTTTTAATTTTCTTAATTAATTAATTAGGATCAATTAATTAATATAGGGCTGTGAAGTTTTAAACAATGTAATGCTCTTCTGAAAATTTTTATTAAAGTTTTAGTATAATTTAAATAATCTATCACCACTCATAAGACTGTCTGTAAACCAATCGATACTTGTTTACCTTTTTATTTTTTAGGTTATCTTCACTTACGGGTGGTCAAGTCCTTGTAGATTATCAATTAGAATTATATTATTGGTAATTAGTAATATTGAAGAAATAAAGAACTATTAAGTATTGAAAAGTATTAATGTTTTTTATTAAGTAATAGCAATATTGACTCTTATCGATTAGTATCGATTCTCAGGATATCGAAAAAAAAATTACAAGTATATGATATAAAAATTATATAGGGTTCTTTAAACAGCCAGTTATTACCAAAGTCAGAGAAATCGGGCTAATATTTAAAAAGTATAACGTTACAATCAAATTAATAGTTATTAATAAACACAGACATTGAATAATAAATTGTAAATATAATAATTGTTTTCACCCAACAGCTGTGTCGAACTAGAAAGCGGGGTTCTGGCAATGATAACCAATATTGCAAATGGCTGCCGTGAAGTTAGTGAGATGTCATTCGTATATTGGACGTTCCAAATAAAAGATTTTCCTGTAGTATTCCTGTTCTGATGTCTGCGAATCTCTTGTAAAATGTTGTGTAGTGTCTAGTGTACTGTTTCTGAGTTGTATTTAGTGTATCCGTATAATTATTAGTTCAAACACTTTCCCCGATTCCATCACTAATTTGGGTTAATGTATTACACAGTTTTCTAGTGTTTTGTGGTGTTTTTCAGAGTAGATATGTATTGTTCTGTGTTTATGGAGTGTTTCTTGATTGTTTCTGTTATAATATGATAGTTTTTAGAAGTATTCCACAAGTCACTCGCGATTTCACAATAACGTACTATACATTCGCTTGGTATGTCTATTATAGGTTAGGTTATGCACGTTACCAAACGTATGTCATGTTAACCGTTCAAAAACCAATAATTAACTCTCTGTTTCCTCCAGTTTCAATTAAACTCTTAGCCCATATAATATTATCCTTAACATTGTTCAAATATTTTTTCACATCCTGTATACATTTTTACATTTTCACTATATGAATGCCTAAACTTTGGTTATTTGTCAATTTTATTCACTAGATTTGATTTAAATTAATCTTTCAGTTCATTCTGGTTATTTTCAGATTAAATAATGCCATTTTATAGTGTTTTCTGTCCAAAAAATAGTAATTTTACTTCCAGTTTGGTATACAAACTGTTTGGAAGTCAAAACATTAAAATTTACTTCCTGTCATTATATAAATTCAGCCATTTTATCAGTTATATTTAATATTAATAATTCTATATTGTATTAAAAGGTTCCTATTCCCTTATTTTCTGGTAATTAATTGAATTAGTTGTATTCTGAAACATTATTCTGAAATATATGACTCCCATGTCTAAATTTCTGAGTTTAGTCATTTTTATTTTTATTCATAATTCTGAATATAATTTATTAAAATCTCTCTAAATGGTATGTGCAATTATATGGCATGATCTCAAGTTTATTTTGTCTAAACCCCTTTTGTTTATTTGCATTTAATTGAGCAATTTCTCTGTTTTGATGAAGTTTGGTTTCCATTCTTTTGGCCTATGATTTTTTAAACAATTTTTCTTACAAAATATTTTACAAACAAATATATGATGTGTGATACCCTCTCTGACTTTTACAAATAGTATTATAAATTAAACATGTTTTTAAATTACACAAAAACAATTAGTATTGGTTACAATACAAACAATAGTTAAAACAAATAAAGAATATTTTTTTTTTTAAATAAATGGTTGTCTTCAAGTCAGACATTTTGCAACACAATCCTTATTTCTAAACATGGAAATATGGCTTACAAAAAAGGTTTTTTTACTAACTAACATCTTAATTACTCTCTACTATTTACAAGTGGTAACTATTTTTATAGTTCTGATGTTAGTTGTTTCAGACCCAAACAAATGGCCTTATATCTAATACATTTTTAAACATTCTTGTACTATATACATAAAAAACCTTATATTTATATTCTTATTTCTAACTATTATTATAAGTAGGATTCTACAGCTTTTATACCGTCTTTTACATTGTCTTTGGGGAATTGTACCCTGTCATTAACAAATAAATAGTATTAATTGTTCAAAAGGTATTATGAACTCTGTTTTTTCTTTTTTCATGTAAAACAAAATGTTATTTTAAACAGATTCATGTCTTATGAACAACGTATTGTCACAGTACATATTTTAAGTAATTGAAAAATGCATATTTCATTGCATCCAATGTTTGTGATTGCCAAGAATGAAACACAAGGTTCATTTTTTATAATACCCAAAACTATCACTGGTTCACTTTGCACTTATATATTATGTTAATGCTAAATGGTCGTATAGTCTTATTAACATAATAAATTGGTTAGCGTTTTTTCAATGGAGATTTGTTCCATGGGTACTATATTATTGTTTCATCTTAGTTCACAGGAAACTTTTACTTTATACACTCCTCTCTCTTAAATTTATATACATGTGGTTTTTATTTCGTTATACTTTTATTTTTAGATATTTATTTTGGGGATATAGGGATTTGGGTGTCTTTTATAAGAGCATGACATCTTCTTCAGGATGCTGCCCTCTTCTTCTTTCTTCAGTCTTCTTTTCTCCTGCCTTCTGGGACTGGTATCTTCTCCATCTTCTTCTTGTTGCCATCAGGTTTCTTGGGATCTTCTCCATCTTCTTCTTTATTACAGAAATACACAACCTGTATTGGTTGATCTTGGCTTATTTTAGGGTTTCTATTCTATTTATTCTCCCTTGTTGTGGGTTTGGTCATATTGTGTACTGCTTTGTTATTTACTATTTTACCTTCCTGGGTTACACCTTGAAAACCTTTGGTTATGAGACTGGTCTTGGATGACTCATCACTAGTAACTCCTTTTATTTTAACTTGTATTTTCTTTATAATAATGATTTCTTTCCACAGTTGCTATGAATTAATCTATTTATATTAAACTTAATGCTTTCTTCCAACTTTAAATATTATAACTTCATTATTCTAATGATCAATTGCCATTCAATATTATGCTTACATCTGTCACGCTACAGATTGCTCCCCTCCAGAAGTAATTATTTCAGACATGTTTATGGATGAAATAATTTCTTATGATAATTTCATCATTTCTTATAATTCATTTTCTTCTCCATCTTTATATCGACTTTTTTATAATTAGAGTTTTATTAATTTTATATATATGGTTACTTGTCTTACTACTGATCCTTTTCGGATAGTTAGTGTCTTCTGAGATATATTATTATTGTAATACATTTTCTTTCTATATCAACTTCGTGTTGTATCCTTGGGATATTAATTCCCTAACATTCCCTATCACGTGGGCTGGGGCAGATCAGAGGGGCACTGTACGCTACTTCTCTGCTGGCCATACACCACTTCTATAAATTGAGTACAGGGGCATATCCATCCCTGCTCAAAAAACATAATGCTGCTGGAATTATCTTCAGTCAGTCATCGAATAAATAAATAAAAAGTAGTCTAATTTTCGACTAATAAAAATGTCTTTGGATTCTCCACTTCGTAGTCTCTCAGATTATCTCACATTTTCTATCTTAATAAATCTTCATAATCATTATTATACTCATTACATATATATTTTTTCAAAACTCTTAACTTGTCTGATATATTTAATTTAATTATGGTTGAAAACCTTTCTTTTAATAATTCTGTTTACTGTTTACAGTGTAACTCTCTTTCTTCTCCATCTGAATTCTCTTTATACTTTCTTCTGGTTACTCATAGTATTAGCATGGTCTTTATAAATAGTCTTTCGTATTCATTATTTGAATGGTCTTAATATATTATATTTAATTTTTTTAACATTGTATCTTTACATTAGATATACTGGTTGTTATATTGATCATTTTATTTAAACATTTTGGTTCTTTCCTTTCTCTTAGAAAGTTATTAATCCACCTTCGCATTCATTAACATTAATTCATTTATATCATATTTCATGTGGTATTTCTTCTCTTTGCATTTCATATAGGTCTTATTATTATCATTTGTTCAAAATCATCTACTCCATCTGTTTGGTATGAGTTGTTCTTCTTCGCTCTTAATTAACTGTTTTCATTATCGTTTCATAGGTAATTAGTCTCGTTGCTTCCAATTTTTTTTCTTCTCATGCATATTACACTCTTTTTTGTTATTCTTCTCTACTCCTTCAAATGCTATTGTGAATATCTAGCATTTATTCTGGATTAACGTTAATTCTCTTTTCTGAATTAATCACTTTATTTTCTTCTCAATTCAATCATAATTGACACATAATTATTTTTTGGAACTTGGTTAGTTTTAATGTAAAATTCAAACTATTCTTTTTATTTAATTGAAAAATATTTCTCATAAATCCTTGTAATATGTTGATCTTATCTTGTTTCAAAGTACTGACGTTCTATCAACATTCAAATTCTGTTTAATTCATTTATTCCCAGAATTGTTTCATTCAGACTTGTTTATAGTAATGTGATCTTACTATTATTTCTGAATGTTTTGGTATTTTTCCAAATTCAAATTCTTCTTAATTATTTACCATAAAGTTTTCTCACAAACTTAGTTATAGTAAGTTGGTCTTACTTCATTTTTAAATTTTTTGTAAAATTAAGTTCAAAATTCTCTCTCTTTCTCTTTCTTCCATAAAGTTTTGTTCTAAATTATCAGGTTGTAGTAAGATGTTCTTACTAAATTTTAAATTTTCATAAATAAATTCAAAATTCCTTTCTTCTTATAATTCTCCAAAATGTTCTTCTCAAAATATTAGGTTGTAAGATGCACTTACATTATTTTAAAATTTAAAAAAAAAAAAATTAAAAATTCTTTTTCTTTTAATTCTCCAAAATGTTCTTTTCAAAATATTAGGTTGTAAGATGTACTTACATTATTTCCGAATTTTTAAAATATAAATTCTAAATTCCTTCTTCTTATAATTCTCCAAAATGTTCTTCTCAAAATATTAGGTTGTAAGATGTACTTACATTATTTTTGAATTTTTTTAAAATATAAATTGTAAATTCTAAATCTCACAACTCATTCTTCATAATATTTCTTCATAGAAGCTTGATTGTACACTCCTTTGATTTTTCCTGAAACGATTTCCTTCAACTCATATGTATTGTTATGCTTATCATTTACCACAACATATGGGGTTATATTGTACTCTACACTGGCCCATATTATTTATACTTTAATAAGTTGATCTCCACTTTTTCTTTTCTTATAAATGTTCTTTTCTTTTATATACCCAGGAAGATGGACGATTTTCTTTATGTCGTTCCATTGCTCATATTCTTATTTGTCATGTTCATTTTCTTACATAGTCTTCACTCATAAAACCCAGTTTTGTTTCTATGTTTATTCTTCGTATCATTTCCTTTCAACGATATTTATTTCGTCTCCTTCAACATTGTTTTTCGCCGTAGTCGGTTATCAGGATCCGTCCCTTTTCTTGATGTCGTGTGGTATTTGTGTCAACCAGGGTCCATCATTTCAGTTGCTCTTATAAAATTTACCCTAGGGCGCGACACTCGGTTATTATTACTGTTATTGTTTTTATTACTAAATTTATCATGATAATAATTTCGGTTAGGTTGGTAAGGTTTGTTACCATTATTGTTGGGATATGGATTTCTCTGACTGTATAGAATATTATTATTATGTTGATAAAAATTGTTTCTATTGTTTGGATAGGGGTTGTGATTCCTAATGCCGTTAAAATTACTGCTAAACTGGTCATTACGCGGCGGGTTGTTAGGGCCGTCGTAATTACTGGGCTGGCTCCCTCTATCATCATATTGTATACACCAATACTTTTGTGGTCCATGTTTGGTGTTACCTGACAAATATATGTGTGGATTTTCATCTGAGTTATTACTTATTATTTGTTTATCTGAAACACCATAAGCTGGTTTACCATCATATATCCACTCTGAAGGAATATATTTTAGTCTAACCGTACCCTGGAACTGTCCTAGATGGCACGTTAATGGAATACATTCTGGTGATTCATCTGTGTCATCATTACAGTCTGGTACGATATCACATTTCCATCTTTCTGAAATCCACTGTCCAGTTCTGCGCTGATATTGATCTTGTCCACATGTCGTATTCTGTTTACCTCTGGTCCTTTCCCATTGGTACACTACTGTCTTGTGGTAAATTATTTTGGAAATTACTTCGATTCTCCTCCTATAATTCCTGGAATTCATGATGTCTTTGTCATAGGTAACTGGGATGTTATTGCCATCAATCAACCCATGGTTCAACATCTCCAACTCTTCCTTCGTTTTTATTACATTCCTTGGATATATTCTTCTCATCCTTGATTCTCCTTCCCTTTGTTTAATATTTTCCTGGTTTCCGCTAGTTTTAATTCCAGGTAATACCATTACTTGTTCTTGCATTTTATCATTTGGTACTTCCTCTGGTTCTGGTTGGCTATCATTTTTTATTCCTTTGGTCCTCTCCTTTCTTAACTCTTCTCTTTTCAATCTGTCCTCTCTCATTTTCTTAGTCTCGTCATCTAGCATTTTATTTTGATCATCCAGCTTCTTCATTGTCGACTTGTAGCACTCATCCAGTTTCTCCATTAACGACTCGTGGCACTCATCCATTTTCTTACTCAAGTCTTCCTTCATAGAGTCCAATTTCTTATTATTTTCGTCCATTTTCTTGTTTATTGTTTCGATTTTATTTCCTAAATCTTCTTTCAAGGACTGGTTATCTCCCTTCAACTCTTCCATGTTCTTGTTCACCCCACTTAATCCTTCTTTCAAAGACTGTGTGTCCTTCTTCCTATTCTCCTCCATTTTCTTGTTACTCTCCTCCATTTTGTCTTCCATCTTTTGTAGAAGTCTTTCCATGAATCTGTCCATTTTATCCTCTTCCGTTACTTTGGATTTTTCTACATGCCTTTCCTGGACATTTACTTCCTCTGTCTGTGTAGGCATCTCAGGTTGTTCCCCTGGTTGTTCATGTTGTTTGGACAACACTGGTGGCAACAAACTTTCCGCGTCTACTGGCGTTGCTTCCTTGTTGTCCATGTCAACTTCTATTTCTTTCTCGGCCTCCGCCGCCCGTTTCTTGGATGTTGCACGTCGTTGCATTTTCCCTTGAAATTCTCTGGCTTTGTAGCTGTTGCCTAGCTCCAACTAGTGATTGGGCAGAATGTATTGGCCTTCCAATCGCTAATTAAAGCCCCTAAAGTTGTGCGCCAATTTGTAATAATTATATAAAATGTGTGTGTAATTGGTGTGGCTCTCGACGTCTTACTGGTCTGAAACACTTCCTTAAGTTTCCCAGCTGGTCGATTCCCAATGGTAGCAAGACTGGTCGAGTAGCGTAATGTCGATGAAGTAATATATATGTTCCGCTTCGCCGAAAGTTTCAAAACAAAATTTATTGTTTTGAAGGAAATTTAAAAAAAAAATTATGTTTATAAAAAAAAAATAATTATTAAAATTTTTTTTTTAATTTTCTTAATTAATTAATTAGGATCAATTAATTAATATAGGGCTGTGAAGTTTTAAACAATGTAATGCTCTTCTGAAAATTTTTATTAAAGTTTTAGTATAATTTAAATAATCTATCACCACTCATAAGACTGTCTGTAAACCAATCGATACTTGTTTACCTTTTTATTTTTTAGGTTATCTTCACTTACGGGTGGTCAAGTCCTTGTAGATTATCAATTAGAATTATATTATTGGTAATTAGTAATATTGAAGAAATAAAGAACTATTAAGTATTGAAAAGTATTAATGTTTTTTATTAAGTAATAGCAATATTGACTCTTATCGATTAGTATCGATTATCAGGATATCGAAAAAAAAATTACAAGTATATGATATAAAAATTATATAGGGTTCTTTAAACAGCCAGTTATTACCAAAGTCAGAGAAATCGGGCTAATATTTAAAAAGTATAACGTTACAATCAAATTAATAGTTATTAATAAACACAGACATTGAATAATAAATTGTAAATATAATAATTGTTTTCACCCAACAGCTGTGTCGAACTAGAAAGCGGGGTTCTGGCAATGATAACCAATATTGCAAATGGCTGCCGTGAAGTTAGTGAGATGTCATTCGTATATTGGACGTTCCAAATAAAAGATTTTCCTGTAGTATTCCTGTTCTGATGTCTGCGAATCTCTTGTAAAATGTTGTGTAGTGTCTAGTGTACTGTTTCTGAGTTGTATTTAGTGTATCCGTATAATTATTAGTTCAAACACTTTCCCCGATTCCATCACTAATTTGGGTTAATGTATTACACAGTTTTCTAGTGTTTTGTGGTGTTTTTCAGAGTAGATATGTATTGTTCTGTGTTTATGGAGTGTTTCTTGATTGTTTCTGTTATAATATGATAGTTTTTAGAAGTATTCCACAAGTCACTCGCGATTTCACAATAACGTACTATACATTCGCTTGGTATGTCTATTATAGGTTAGGTTATGCACGTTACCAAACGTATGTCATGTTAACCGTTCAAAAACCAATAATTAACTCTCTGTTTCCTCCAGTTTCAATTAAACTCTTAGCCCATATAATATTATCCTTAACATTGTTCAAATATTTTTTCACATCCTGTATACATTTTTACATTTTCACTATATGAATGCCTAAACTTTGGTTATTTGTCAATTTTATTCACTAGATTTGATTTAAATTAATCTTTCAGTTCATTCTGGTTATTTTCAGATTAAATAATGCCATTTTATAGTGTTTTCTGTCCAAAAAATAGTAATTTTACTTCCAGTTTGGTATACAAACTGTTTGGAAGTCAAAACATTAAAATTTACTTCCTGTCATTATATAAATTCAGCCATTTTATCAGTTATATTTAATATTAATAATTCTATATTGTATTAAAAGGTTCCTATTCCCTTATTTTCTGGTAATTAATTGAATTAGTTGTATTCTGAAACATTATTCTGAAATATATGACTCCCATGTCTAAATTTCTGAGTTTAGTCATTTTTATTTTTATTCATAATTCTGAATATAATTTATTAAAATCTCTCTAAATGGTATGTGCAATTATATGGCATGATCTCAAGTTTATTTTGTCTAAACCCCTTTTGTTTATTTGCATTTAATTGAGCAATTTCTCTGTTTTGATGAAGTTTGGTTTCCATTCTTTTGGCCTATGATTTTTTAAACAATTTTTCTTACAAAATATTTTACAAACAAATATATGATGTGTGATACCCTCTCTGACTTTTACAAATAGTATTATAAATTAAACATGTTTTTAAATTACACAAAAACAATTAGTATTGGTTACAATACAAACAATAGTTAAAACAAATAAAGAATATTTTTTTTTTTAAATAAATGGTTGTCTTCAAGTCAGACATTTTGCAACACAATCCTTATTTCTAAACATGGAAATATGGCTTACAAAAAAGGTTTTTTTACTAACTAACATCTTAATTACTCTCTACTATTTACAAGTGGTAACTATTTTTATAGTTCTGATGTTAGTTGTTTCAGACCCAAACAAATGGCCTTATATCTAATACATTTTTAAACATTCTTGTACTATATACATAAAAAACCTTATATTTATATTCTTATTTCTAACTATTATTATAAGTAGGATTCTACAGTTTTTATACCGTCTTTTACATTGTCTTTGGGGAATTGTACCCTGTCATTAACAAATAAATAGTATTAATTGTTCAAAAGGTATTATGAACTCTGTTTTTTCTTTTTTCATGTAAAACAAAATGTTATTTTAAACAGATTCATGTCTTATGAACAACGTATTGTCACAGTACATATTTTAAGTAATTGAAAAATGCATATTTCATTGCATCCAATGTTTGTGATTGCCAAGAATGAAACACAAGGTTCATTTTTTATAATACCCAAAACTATCACTGGTTCACTTTGCACTTATATATTATGTTAATGCTAAATGGTCGTATAGTCTTATTAACATAATAAATTGGTTAGCGTTTTTTCAATGGAGATTTGTTCCATGGGTACTATATTATTGTTTCATCTTAGTTCACAGGAAACTTTTACTTTATACACTCCTCTCTCTTAAATTTATATACATGTGGTTTTTATTTCGTTATACTTTTATTTTTAGATATTTATTTTGGGGATATAGGGATTTGGGTGTCTTTTATAAGAGCATGACATCTTCTTCAGGATGCTGCCCTCTTCTTCTTTCTTCAGTCTTCTTTTCTCCTGCCTTCTGGGACTGGTATCTTCTCCATCTTCTTCTTGTTGCCATCAGGTTTCTTGGGATCTTCTCCATCTTCTTCTTTATTACAGAAATACACAACCTGTATTGGTTGATCTTGGCTTATTTTAGGGTTTCTATTCTATTTATTCTCCCTTGTTGTGGGTTTGGTCATATTGTGTACTGCTTTGTTATTTACTATTTTACCTTCCTGGGTTACACCTTGAAAACCTTTGGTTATGAGACTGGTCTTGGATGACTCATCACTAGTAACTCCTTTTATTTTAACTTGTATTTTCTTTATAATAATGATTTCTTTCCACAGTTGCTATGAATTAATCTATTTATATTAAACTTAATGCTTTCTTCCAACTTTAAATATTATAACTTCATTATTCTAATGATCAATTGCCATTCAATATTATGCTTACATCTGTCACGCTACAGATTGCTCCCCTCCAGAAGTAATTATTTCAGACATGTTTATGGATGAAATAATTTCTTATGATAATTTCATCATTTCTTATAATTCATTTTCTTCTCCATCTTTATATCGACTTTTTTATAATTAGAGTTTTATTAATTTTATATATATGGTTACTTGTCTTACTACTGATCCTTTTCGGATAGTTAGTGTCTTCTGAGATATATTATTATTGTAATACATTTTCTTTCTATATCAACTTCGTGTTGTATCCTTGGGATATTAATTCCCTAACATTCCCTATCACGTGGGCTGGGGCAGATCAGAGGGGCACTGTACGCTACTTCTCTGCTGGCCATACACCACTTCTATAAATTGAGTACAGGGGCATATCCATCCCTGCTCAAAAAACATAATGCTGCTGGAATTATCTTCAGTCAGTCATCGAATAAATAAATAAAAAGTAGTCTCATTTTCGACTAATAAAAATATCTTTGGATTCTCCACTTCGTAGTCTCTCAGATTATCTCACATTTTCTATCTTAATAAATCTTCATAATCATTATTATACTCATTACATATATATTTTTTCAAAACTCTTAACTTGTCTGATATATTTAATTTAATTATGGTTGAAAACCTTTCTTTTAATAATTCTGTTTACTGTTTACAGTGTAACTCTCTTTCTTCTCCATCTGAATTCTCTTTATACTTTCTTCTGGTTACTCATAGTATTAGCATGGTCTTTATAAATAGTCTTTCGTATTCATTATTTGAATGGTCTTAATATATTATATTTAATTTTTTTAACATTGTATCTTTACATTAGATATACTGGTTGTTATATTGATCATTTTATTTAAACATTTTGGTTCTTTCCTTTCTCTTAGAAAGTTATTAATCCACCTTCGCATTCATTAACATTAATTCATTTATATCATATTTCATGTGGTATTTCTTCTCTTTGCATTTCATATAGGTCTTATTATTATCATTTGTTCAAAATCATCTACTCCATCTGTTTGGTATGAGTTGTTCTTCTTCGCTCTTAATTAACTGTTTTCATTATCGTTTCATAGGTAATTAGTCTCGTTGCTTCCAATTTTTTTTCTTCTCATGCATATTACACTCTTTTTTGTTATTCTTCTCTACTCCTTCAAATGCTATTGTGAATATCTAGCATTTATTCTGGATTAACGTTAATTCTCTTTTCTGAATTAATCACTTTATTTTCTTCTCAATTCAATCATAATTGACACATAATTATTTTTTGGAACTTGGTTAGTTTTAATGTAAAATTCAAACTATTCTTTTTATTTAATTGAAAAATATTTCTCATAAATCCTTGTAATATGTTGATCTTATCTTGTTTCAAAGTACTGACGTTCTATCAACATTCAAATTCTGTTTAATTCATTTATTCCCAGAATTGTTTCATTCAGACTTGTTTATAGTAATGTGATCTTACTATTATTTCTGAATGTTTTGGTATTTTTCCAAATTCAAATTCTTCTTAATTATTTACCATAAAGTTTTCTCACAAACTTAGTTATAGTAAGTTGGTCTTACTTCATTTTTAAATTTTTTGTAAAATTAAGTTCAAAATTCTCTCTCTTTCTCTTTCTTCCATAAAGTTTTGTTCTAAATTATCAGGTTGTAGTAAGATGTTCTTACTAAATTTTAAATTTTCATAAATAAATTCAAAATTCCTTTCTTCTTATAATTCTCCAAAATGTTCTTCTCAAAATATTAGGTTGTAAGATGCACTTACATTATTTTAAAATTAAAAAAAAAAAAATTAAAAATTCTTTTTCTTTTAATTCTCCAAAATGTTCTTTTCAAAATATTAGGTTGTAAGATGTACTTACATTATTTCCGAATTTTTAAAATATAAATTCTAAATTCCTTCTTCTTATAATTCTCCAAAATGTTCTTCTCAAAATATTAGGTTGTAAGATGTACTTACATTATTTTTGAATTTTTTTAAAATATAAATTGTAAATTCTAAATCTCACAACTCATTCTTCATAATATTTCTTCATAGAAGCTTGATTGTACACTCCTTTGATTTTTCCTGAAACGATTTCCTTCAACTCATATGTATTGTTATGCTTATCATTTACCACAACATATGGGGTTATATTGTACTCTACACTGGCCCATATTATTTATACTTTAATAAGTTGATCTCCACTTTTTCTTTTCTTATAAATGTTCTTTTCTTTTATATACCCAGGAAGATGGACGATTTTCTTTATGTCGTTCCATTGCTCATATTCTTATTTGTCATGTTCATTTTCTTACATAGTCTTCACTCATAAAACCCAGTTTTGTTTCTATGTTTATTCTTCGTATCATTTCCTTTCAACGATATTTATTTCGTCTCCTTCAACATTGTTTTTCGCCGTAGTCGGTTATCAGGATCCGTCCCTTTTCTTGATGTCGTGTGGTATTTGTGTCAACCAGGGTCCATCATTTCAGTTGCTCTTATAAAATTTACCCTAGGGCGCGACACTCGGTTATTATTACTGTTATTGTTTTTATTACTAAATTTATCATGATAATAATTTCGGTTAGGTTGGTAAGGTTTGTTACCATTATTGTTGGGATATGGATTTCTCTGACTGTATAGAATATTATTATTATGTTGATAAAAATTGTTTCTATTGTTTGGATAGGGGTTGTGATTCCTAATGCCGTTAAAATTACTGCTAAACTGGTCATTACGCGGCGGGTTGTTAGGGCCGTCGTAATTACTGGGCTGGCTCCCTCTATCATCATATTGTATACACCAATACTTTTGTGGTCCATGTTTGGTGTTACCTGACAAATATATGTGTGGATTTTCATCTGAGTTATTACTTATTATTTGTTTATCTGAAACACCATAAGCTGGTTTACCATCATATATCCACTCTGAAGGAATATATTTTAGTCTAACCGTACCCTGGAACTGTCCTAGATGGCACGTTAATGGAATACATTCTGGTGATTCATCTGTGTCATCATTACAGTCTGGTACGATATCACATTTCCATCTTTCTGAAATCCACTGTCCAGTTCTGCGCTGATATTGATCTTGTCCACATGTCGTATTCTGTTTACCTCTGGTCCTTTCCCATTGGTACACTACTGTCTTGTGGTAAATTATTTTGGAAATTACTTCGATTCTCCTCCTATAATTCCTGGAATTCATGATGTCTTTGTCATAGGTAACTGGGATGTTATTGCCATCAATCAACCCATGGTTCAACATCTCCAACTCTTCCTTCGTTTTTATTACATTCCTTGGATATATTCTTCTCATCCTTGATTCTCCTTCCCTTTGTTTAATATTTTCCTGGTTTCCGCTAGTTTTAATTCCAGGTAATACCATTACTTGTTCTTGCATTTTATCATTTGGTACTTCCTCTGGTTCTGGTTGGCTATCATTTTTTATTCCTTTGGTCCTCTCCTTTCTTAACTCTTCTCTTTTCAATCTGTCCTCTCTCATTTTCTTAGTCTCGTCATCTAGCATTTTATTTTGATCATCCAGCTTCTTCATTGTCGACTTGTGGCACTCATCCAGTTTCTCCATTAACGACTCGTGGCACTCATCCATTTTCTTACTCAAGTCTTCCTTCATAGAGTCCAATTTCTTATTATTTTCGTCCATTTTCTTGTTTATTGTTTCGATTTTATTTCCTAAATCTTCTTTCAAGGACTGGTTATCTCCCTTCAACTCTTCCATGTTCTTGTTCACCCCACTTAATCCTTCTTTCAAAGACTGTGTGTCCTTCTTCCTATTCTCCTCCATTTTCTTGTTACTCTCCTCCATTTTGTCTTCCATCTTTTGTAGAAGTCTTTCCATGAATCTGTCCATTTTATCCTCTTCCGTTACTTTGGATTTTTCTACATGCCTTTCCTGGACATTTACTTCCTCTGTCCGTGTAGGCATCTCAGGTTGTTCCCCTGGTTGTTCATGTTGTTTGGACAACACTGGTGGCAACAAACTTTCCGCGTCTACTGGCGTTGCTTCCTTGTTGTCCATGTCAACTTCTATTTCTTTCTCGGCCTCCGCCGCCCGTTTCTTAGATGTTGCACGTCGTTGCATTTTCCCTTGAAATTCTCTGGCTTTGTAGCTGTTGCCTAGCTCCAACTAGTGATTGGGCAGAATGTATTGGCCTTCCAATCGCTAATTAAAGCCCCTAAAGTTGTGCGCCAATTTGTAATAATTATATAAAATGTGTGTGTAATTGGTGTGGCTCTCGACGTCTTACTGGTCTGAAACACTTCCTTAAGTTTCCCAGCTGGTCGATTCCCAATGGTAGCAAGACTGGTCGAGTAGCGTAATGTCGATGAAGTAATATATATGTTCCGCTTCGCCGAAAGTTTCAAAACAAAATTTATTGTTTTGAAGGAAATTTAAAAAAAAAATTATGTTTATAAAAAAAATAATTATTAAAAAAAATTTTTTAATTTTCTTAATTAATTAATTAGGATCAATTAATTAATATAGGGCTGTGAAGTTTTAAACAATGTAATGCTCTTCTGAAAATTTTTATTAAAGTTTTAGTATAATTTAAATAATCTATCACCACTCATAAGACTGTCTGTAAACCAATCGATACTTGTTTACCTTTTTATTTTTTAGGTTATCTTCACTTACGGGTGGTCAAGTCCTTGTAGATTATCAATTAGAATTATATTATTGGTAATTAGTAATATTGAAGAAATAAAGAACTATTAAGTATTGAAAAGTATTAATGTTTTTTATTAAGTAATAGCAATATTGACTCTTATCGATTAGTATCGATTCTCAGGATATCGAAAAAAAAATTACAAGTATATGATATAAAAATTATATAGGGTTCTTTAAGCAGCCAGTTATTACCAAAGTCAGAGAAATCGGGCTAATATTTAAAAAGTATAACGTTACAATCAAATTAATAGTTATTAATAAACACAGACATTGAATAATAAATTGTAAATATAATAATTGTTTTCACCCAACAGCTGTGTCGAACTAGAAAGCGGGGTTCTGGCAATGATAACCAATATTGCAAATGGCTGCCGTGAAGTTAGTGAGATGTCATTCGTATATTGGACGTTCCAAATAAAAGATTTTCCTGTAGTATTCCTGTTCTGATGTCTGCGAATCTCTTGTAAAATGTTGTGTAGTGTCTAGTGTACTGTTTCTGAGTTGTATTTAGTGTATCCGTATAATTATTAGTTCAAACACTTTCCCCGATTCCATAACTAATTTGGGTTAATGTATTACACAGTTTTCTAGTGTTTTGTGGTGTTTTTCAGAGTAGATATGTATTGTTCTGTGTTTATGGAGTGTTTCTTGATTGTTTCTGTCATAATATGATAGTTTTTAGAAGTATTCCACAAGTCACTCGCGATTTCACAATAACGTACTATACATTCGCTTGGTATGTCTATTATAGGTTAGGTTATGCACGTTACCAAACGTATGTCATGTTAACCGTTCAAAAACCAATAATTAACTCTCTGTTTCCTCCAGTTTCAATTAAACTCTTAGCCCATATAATATTATCCTTAACATTGTTCAAATATTTTTTCACATCCTGTATACATTTTCACTATATGAATGCCTAAACTTTGGTTATTTGTCAATTTTATTCACTAGATTTGATTTAAATTAATCTTTCAGTTCATTCTGGTTATTTTCAGATTAAATAATGCCATTTTATAGTGTTTTCTGTCCAAAAAATAGTAATTTTACTTCCAGTTTGGTATACAAACTGTTTGGAAGTCAAAACATTAAAATTTACTTCCTGTCATTATATAAATTCAGCCATTTTATCAGTTATATTTAATATTAATAATTCTATATTGTATTAAAAGGTTCCTATTCCCTTATTTTCTGGTAATTAATTGAATTAGTTGTATTCTGAAACATTATTCTGAAATATATGACTCCCATGTCTAAATTTCTGAGTTTAGTCATTTTTATTTTTATTCATAATTCTGAATATAATTTATTAAAATCTCTCTAAATGGTATGTGCAATTATATGGCATGATCTCAAGTTTATTTTGTCTAAACCCCTTTTGTTTATTTGCATTTAATTGAGCAATTTCTCTGTTTTGATGAAGTTTGGTTTCCATTCTTTTGGCCTATGATTTTTTAAACAATTTTTCTTACAAAATATTTTACAAACAAATATATGATGTGTGATACCCTCTCTGACTTTTACAAATAGTATTATAAATTAAACATGTTTTTAAATTACACAAAAACAATTAGTATTGGTTACAATACAAACAATAGTTAAAACAAATAAAGAATATTTTTTTTTTTAAATAAATGGTTGTCTTCAAGTCAGACATTTTGCAACACAATCCTTATTTCTAAACATGGAAATATGGCTTACAAAAAAGGTTTTTTTACTAACTAACATCTTAATTACTCTCTACTATTTACAAGTGGTAACTATTTTTATAGTTCTGATGTTAGTTGTTTCAGACCCAAACAAATGGCCTTATATCTAATACATTTTTAAACATTCTTGTACTATATACATAAAAAACCTTATATTTATATTCTTATTTCTAACTATTATTATAAGTAGGATTCTACAGCTTTTATACCGTCTTTTACATTGTCTTTGGGGAATTGTACCCTGTCATTAACAAATAAATAGTATTAATTGTTCAAAAGGTATTATGAACTCTGTTTTTTCTTTTTTCATGTAAAACAAAATGTTATTTTAAACAGATTCATGTCTTATGAACAACGTATTGTCACAGTACATATTTTAAGTAATTGAAAAATGCATATTTCATTGCATCCAATGTTTGTGATTGCCAAGAATGAAACACAAGGTTCATTTTTTATAATACCCAAAACTATCACTGGTTCACTTTGCACTTATATATTATGTTAATGCTAAATGGTCGTATAGTCTTATTAACATAATAAATTGGTTAGCGTTTTTTCAATGGAGATTTGTTCCATGGGTACTATATTATTGTTTCATCTTAGTTCACAGGAAACTTTTACTTTATACACTCCTCTCTCTTAAATTTATATACATGTGGTTTTTATTTCGTTATACTTTTATTTTTAGATATTTATTTTGGGGATATAGGGATTTGGGTGTCTTTTATAAGAGCATGACATCTTCTTCAGGATGCTGCCCTCTTCTTCTTTCTTCAGTCTTCTTTTCTCCTGCCTTCTGGGACTGGTATCTTCTCCATCTTCTTCTTGTTGCCATCAGGTTTCTTGGGATCTTCTCCATCTTCTTCTTTATTACAGAAATACACAACCTGTATTGGTTGATCTTGGCTTATTTTAGGGTTTCTATTCTATTTATTCTCCCTTGTTGTGGGTTTGGTCATATTGTGTACTGCTTTGTTATTTACTATTTTACCTTCCTGGGTTACACCTTGAAAACCTTTGGTTATGAGACTGGTCTTGGATGACTCATCACTAGTAACTCCTTTTATTTTAACTTGTATTTTCTTTATAATAATGATTTCTTTCCACAGTTGCTATGAATTAATCTATTTATATTAAACTTAATGCTTTCTTCCAACTTTAAATATTATAACTTCATTATTCTAATGATCAATTGCCATTCAATATTATGCTTACATCTGTCACGCTACAGATTGCTCCCCTCCAGAAGTAATTATTTCAGACATGTTTATGGATGAAATAATTTCTTATGATAATTTCATCATTTCTTATAATTCATTTTCTTCTCCATCTTTATATCGACTTTTTTATAATTAGAGTTTTATTAATTTTATATATATGGTTACTTGTCTTACTACTGATCCTTTTCGGATAGTTAGTGTCTTCTGAGATATATTATTATTGTAATACATTTTCTTTCTATATCAACTTCGTGTTGTATCCTTGGGATATTAATTCCCTAACATTCCCTATCACGTGGGCTGGGGCAGATCAGAGGGGCACTGTACGCTACTTCTCTGCTGGCCATACACCACTTCTATAAATTGAGTACAGGGGCATATCCATCCCTGCTCAAAAAACATAATGCTGCTGGAATTATCTTCAGTCAGTCATCGAATAAATAAATAAAAAGTAGTCTCATTTTCGACTAATAAAAATGTCTTTGGATTCTCCACTTCGTAGTCTCTCAGATTATCTCACATTTTCTATCTTAATAAATCTTCATAATCATTATTATACTCATTACATATATATTTTTTCAAAACTCTTAACTTGTCTGATATATTTAATTTAATTATGGTTGAAAACCTTTCTTTTAATAATTCTGTTTACTGTTTACAGTGTAACTCTCTTTCTTCTCCATCTGAATTCTCTTTATACTTTCTTCTGGTTACTCATAGTATTAGCATGGTCTTTATAAATAGTCTTTCGTATTCATTATTTGAATGGTCTTAATATATTATATTTAATTTTTTTAACATTGTATCTTTACATTAGATATACTGGTTGTTATATTGATCATTTTATTTAAACATTTTGGTTCTTTCCTTTCTCTTAGAAAGTTATTAATCCACCTTCGCATTCATTAACATTAATTCATTTATATCATATTTCATGTGGTATTTCTTCTCTTTGCATTTCATATAGGTCTTATTATTATCATTTGTTCAAAATCATCTACTCCATCTGTTTGGTATGAGTTGTTCTTCTTCGCTCTTAATTAACTGTTTTCATTATCGTTTCATAGGTAATTAGTCTCGTTGCTTCCAATTTTTTTTCTTCTCATGCATATTACACTCTTTTTTGTTATTCTTCTCTACTCCTTCAAATGCTATTGTGAATATCTAGCATTTATTCTGGATTAACGTTAATTCTCTTTTCTGAATTAATCACTTTATTTTCTTCTCAATTCAATCATAATTGACACATAATTATTTTTTGGAACTTGGTTAGTTTTAATGTAAAATTCAAACTATTCTTTTTATTTAATTGAAAAATATTTCTCATAAATCCTTGTAATATGTTGATCTTATCTTGTTTCAAAGTACTGACGTTCTATCAACATTCAAATTCTGTTTAATTCATTTATTCCCAGAATTGTTTCATTCAGACTTGTTTATAGTAATGTGATCTTACTATTATTTCTGAATGTTTTGGTATTTTTCCAAATTCAAATTCTTCTTAATTATTTACCATAAAGTTTTCTCACAAACTTAGTTATAGTAAGTTGGTCTTACTTCATTTTTAAATTTTTTGTAAAATTAAGTTCAAAATTCTCTCTCTTTCTCTTTCTTCCATAAAGTTTTGTTCTAAATTATCAGGTTGTAGTAAGATGTTCTTACTAAATTTTAAATTTTCATAAATAAATTCAAAATTCCTTTCTTCTTATAATTCTCCAAAATGTTCTTCTCAAAATATTAGGTTGTAAGATGCACTTACATTATTTTAAAATTTAAAAAAAAAAAAATTAAAAATTCTTTTTCTTTTAATTCTCCAAAATGTTCTTTTCAAAATATTAGGTTGTAAGATGTACTTACATTATTTCCGAATTTTTAAAATATAAATTCTAAATTCCTTCTTCTTATAATTCTCCAAAATGTTCTTCTCAAAATATTAGGTTGTAAGATGTACTTACATTATTTTTGAATTTTTTTAAAATATAAATTGTAAATTCTAAATCTCACAACTCATTCTTCATAATATTTCTTCATAGAAGCTTGATTGTACACTCCTTTGATTTTTCCTGAAACGATTTCCTTCAACTCATATGTATTGTTATGCTTATCATTTACCACAACATATGGGGTTATATTGTACTCTACACTGGCCCATATTATTTATACTTTAATAAGTTGATCTCCACTTTTTCTTTTCTTATAAATGTTCTTTTCTTTTATATACCCAGGAAGATGGACGATTTTCTTTATGTCGTTCCATTGCTCATATTCTTATTTGTCATGTTCATTTTCTTACATAGTCTTCACTCATAAAACCCAGTTTTGTTTCTATGTTTATTCTTCGTATCATTTCCTTTCAACGATATTTATTTCGTCTCCTTCAACATTGTTTTTCGCCGTAGTCGGTTATCAGGATCCGTCCCTTTTCTTGATGTCGTGTGGTATTTGTGTCAACCAGGGTCCATCATTTCAGTTGCTCTTATAAAATTTACCCTAGGGCGCGACACTCGGTTATTATTACTGTTATTGTTTTTATTACTAAATTTATCATGATAATAATTTCGGTTAGGTTGGTAAGGTTTGTTACCATTATTGTTGGGATATGGATTTCTCTGACTGTATAGAATATTATTATTATGTTGATAAAAATTGTTTCTATTGTTTGGATAGGGGTTGTGATTCCTAATGCCGTTAAAATTACTGCTAAACTGGTCATTACGCGGCGGGTTGTTAGGGCCGTCGTAATTACTGGGCTGGCTCCCTCTATCATCATATTGTATACACCAATACTTTTGTGGTCCATGTTTGGTGTTACCTGACAAATATATGTGTGGATTTTCATCTGAGTTATTACTTATTATTTGTTTATCTGAAACACCATAAGCTGGTTTACCATCATATATCCACTCTGAAGGAATATATTTTAGTCTAACCGTACCCTGGAACTGTCCTAGATGGCACGTTAATGGAATACATTCTGGTGATTCATCTGTGTCATCATTACAGTCTGGTACGATATCACATTTCCATCTTTCTGAAATCCACTGTCCAGTTCTGCGCTGATATTGATCTTGTCCACATGTCGTATTCTGTTTACCTCTGGTCCTTTCCCATTGGTACACTACTGTCTTGTGGTAAATTATTTTGGAAATTACTTCGATTCTCCTCCTATAATTCCTGGAATTCATGATGTCTTTGTCATAGGTAACTGGGATGTTATTGCCATCAATCAACCCATGGTTCAACATCTCCAACTCTTCCTTCGTTTTTATTACATTCCTTGGATATATTCTTCTCATCCTTGATTCTCCTTCCCTTTGTTTAATATTTTCCTGGTTTCCGCTAGTTTTAATTCCAGGTAATACCATTACTTGTTCTTGCATTTTATCATTTGGTACTTCCTCTGGTTCTGGTTGGCTATCATTTTTTATTCCTTTGGTCCTCTCCTTTCTTAACTCTTCTCTTTTCAATCTGTCCTCTCTCATTTTCTTAGTCTCGTCATCTAGCATTTTATTTTGATCATCCAGCTTCTTCATTGTCGACTTGTGGCACTCATCCAGTTTCTCCATTAACGACTCGTGGCACTCATCCATTTTCTTACTCAAGTCTTCCTTCATAGAGTCCAATTTCTTATTATTTTCGTCCATTTTCTTGTTTATTGTTTCGATTTTATTTCCTAAATCTTCTTTCAAGGACTGGTTATCTCCCTTCAACTCTTCCATGTTCTTGTTCACCCCACTTAATCCTTCTTTCAAAGACTGTGTGTCCTTCTTCCTATTCTCCTCCATTTTCTTGTTACTCTCCTCCATTTTGTCTTCCATCTTTTGTAGAAGTCTTTCCATGAATCTGTCCATTTTATCCTCTTCCGTTACTTTGGATTTTTCTACATGCCTTTCCTGGACATTTACTTCCTCTGTCCGTGTAGGCATCTCAGGTTGTTCCCCTGGTTGTTCATGTTGTTTGGACAACACTGGTGGCAACAAACTTTCCGCGTCTACTGGCGTTGCTTCCTTGTTGTCCATGTCAACTTCTATTTCTTTCTCGGCCTCCGCCGCCCGTTTCTTAGATGTTGCACGTCGTTGCATTTTCCCTTGAAATTCTCTGGCTTTGTAGCTGTTGCCTAGCTCCAACTAGTGATTGGGCAGAATGTATTGGCCTTCCAATCGCTAATTAAAGCCCCTAAAGTTGTGCGCCAATTTGTAATAATTATATAAAATGTGTGTGTAATTGGTGTGGCTCTCGACGTCTTACTGATCTGAAACACTTCCTTAAGTTTCCCAGCTGGTCGATTCCCAATGGTAGCAAGACTGGTCGAGTAGCGTAATGTCGATGAAGTAATATATATGTTCCGCTTCGCCGAAAGTTTCAAAACAAAATTTATTGTTTTGAAGGAAATTTAAAAAAAAAATTATGTTTATAAAAAAAATAATTATTAAAAAAAATTTTGTAATTTTCTTAATTAATTAATTAGGATCAATTAATTAATATAGGGCTGTGAAGTTTTAAACAATGTAATGCTCTTCTGAAAATTTTTATTAAAGTTTTAGTATAATTTAAATAATCTATCACCACTCATAAGACTGTCTGTAAACCAATCGATACTTGTTTACCTTTTTATTTTTTAGGTTATCTTCACTTACGGGTGGTCAAGTCCTTGTAGATTATCAATTAGAATTATATTATTGGTAATTAGTAATATTGAAGAAATAAAGAACTATTAAGTATTGAAAAGTATTAATGTTTTTTATTAAGTAATAGCAATATTGACTCTTATCGATTAGTATCGATTCTCAGGATATCGAAAAAAAAATTACAAGTATATGATATAAAAATTATATAGGGTTCTTTAAACAGCCAGTTATTACCAAAGTCAGAGAAATCGGGCTAATATTTAAAAAGTATAACGTTACAATCAAATTAATAGTTATTAATAAACACAGACATTGAATAATAAATTGTAAATATAATAATTGTTTTCACCCAACAGCTGTGTCGAACTAGAAAGCGGGGTTCTGGCAATGATAACCAATATTGCAAATGGCTGCCGTGAAGTTAGTGAGATGTCATTCGTATATTGGACGTTCCAAATAAAAGATTTTCCTGTAGTATTCCTGTTCTGATGTCTGCGAATCTCTTGTAAAATGTTGTGTAGTGTCTAGTGTACTGTTTCTGAGTTGTATTTAGTGTATCCGTATAATTATTAGTTCAAACACTTTCCCCGATTCCATCACTAATTTGGGTTAATGTATTACACAGTTTTCTAGTGTTTTGTGGTGTTTTTCAGAGTAGATATGTATTGTTCTGTGTTTATGGAGTGTTTCTTGATTGTTTCTGTCATAATATGATAGTTTTTAGAAGTATTCCACAAGTCACTCGCGATTTCACAATAACGTACTATACATTCGCTTGGTATGTCTATTATAGGTTAGGTTATGCACGTTACCAAACGTATGTCATGTTAACCGTTCAAAAACCAATAATTAACTCTCTGTTTCCTCCAGTTTCAATTAAACTCTTAGCCCATATAATATTATCCTTAACATTGTTCAAATATTTTTTCACATCCTGTATACATTTTCACTATATGAATGCCTAAACTTTGGTTATTTGTCAATTTTATTCACTAGATTTGATTTAAATTAATCTTTCAGTTCATTCTGGTTATTTTCAGATTAAATAATGCCATTTTATAGTGTTTTCTGTCCAAAAAATAGTAATTTTACTTCCAGTTTGGTATACAAACTGTTTGGAAGTCAAAACATTAAAATTTACTTCCTGTCATTATATAAATTCAGCCATTTTATCAGTTATATTTAATATTAATAATTCTATATTGTATTAAAAGGTTCCTATTCCCTTATTTTCTGGTAATTAATTGAATTAGTTGTATTCTGAAACATTATTCTGAAATATATGACTCCCATGTCTAAATTTCTGAGTTTAGTCATTTTTATTTTTATTCATAATTCTGAATATAATTTATTAAAATCTCTCTAAATGGTATGTGCAATTATATGGCATGATCTCAAGTTTATTTTGTCTAAACCCCTTTTGTTTATTTGCATTTAATTGAGCAATTTCTCTGTTTTGATGAAGTTTGGTTTCCATTCTTTTGGCCTATGATTTTTTAAACAATTTTTCTTACAAAATATTTTACAAACAAATATATGATGTGTGATACCCTCTCTGACTTTTACAAATAGTATTATAAATTAAACATGTTTTTAAATTACACAAAAACAATTAGTATTGGTTACAATACAAACAATAGTTAAAACAAATAAAGAATATTTTTTTTTTTAAATAAATGGTTGTCTTCAAGTCAGACATTTTGCAACACAATCCTTATTTCTAAACATGGAAATATGGCTTACAAAAAAGGTTTTTTTACTAACTAACATCTTAATTACTCTCTACTATTTACAAGTGGTAACTATTTTTATAGTTCTGATGTTAGTTGTTTCAGACCCAAACATATGGCCTTATATCTAATACATTTTTAAACATTCTTGTACTATATACATAAAAAACCTTATATTTATATTCTTATTTCTAACTATTATTATAAGTAGGATTCTACAGTTTTTATACCGTCTTTTACATTGTCTTTGGGGAATTGTACCCTGTCATTAACAAATAAATAGTATTAATTGTTCAAAAGGTATTATGAACTCTGTTTTTTCTTTTTTCATGTAAAACAAAATGTTATTTTAAACAGATTCATGTCTTATGAACAACGTATTGTCACAGTACATATTTTAAGTAATTGAAAAATGCATATTTCATTGCATCCAATGTTTGTGATTGCCAAGAATGAAACACAAGGTTCATTTTTTATAATACCCAAAACTATCACTGGTTCACTTTGCACTTATATATTATGTTAATGCTAAATGGTCGTATAGTCTTATTAACATAATAAATTGGTTAGCGTTTTTTCAATGGAGATTTGTTCCATGGGTACTATATTATTGTTTCATCTTAGTTCACAGGAAACTTTTACTTTATACACTCCTCTCTCTTAAATTTATATACATGTGGTTTTTATTTCGTTATACTTTTATTTTTAGATATTTATTTTGGGGATATAGGGATTTGGGTGTCTTTTATAAGAGCATGACATCTTCTTCAGGATGCTGCCCTCTTCTTCTTTCTTCAGTCTTCTTTTCTCCTGCCTTCTGGGACTGGTATCTTCTCCATCTTCTTCTTGTTGCCATCAGGTTTCTTGGGATCTTCTCCATCTTCTTCTTTATTACAGAAATACACAACCTGTATTGGTTGATCTTGGCTTATTTTAGGGTTTCTATTCTATTTATTCTCCCTTGTTGTGGGTTTGGTCATATTGTGTACTGCTTTGTTATTTACTATTTTACCTTCCTGGGTTACACCTTGAAAACCTTTGGTTATGAGACTGGTCTTGGATGACTCATCACTAGTAACTCCTTTTATTTTAACTTGTATTTTCTTTATAATAATGATTTCTTTCCACAGTTGCTATGAATTAATCTATTTATATTAAACTTAATGCTTTCTTCCAACTTTAAATATTATAACTTCATTATTCTAATGATCAATTGCCATTCAATATTATGCTTACATCTGTCACGCTACAATATATATGAAAATTATATAGGGCCTACTAATATAAATTTATATTTATATTCATATTCGTAAATACCTCTCCAGATACAGACAGGTATACTGACAATAATCAGGCGTCAGGCGAATCTACAATAATATAATTTAATAAATTATACTTGTAGAAGTATTTATTATTTGAAGACATATTCATTGCATAAACACAAATACACATTTTCAAAGGTAGGTAGTGCAATATTGCAACCTTTATTCCCTGCGTATACACCTATAACAACGCAGCACTGCGTCAGCTTGTTGCGCGCTCCCTTGCCTCTCATCACCCCCTAGCCACCTGCTGATAATATTGTTATTGTTAAATAACGCTTGTGCGAAATTAGACTCTGTTGCAAACCGGGTGTGCAATTATGTAGTCAGCACACAAGCTGTGTAAAACTTGATAAACAGGCAATTTAAGAATGACGTTTAATGTAGGGTACATAATAGGAAGTTAGTTGAACAAGAAGTTATGGATTGAATTAAACGTATGGCAATCCAGTGTACACCAAAAACTATTTCGTTTTCAAAACGTAAGTTTTCACGGACGGCTTGAACATTGTTGACATTATTATTACCCTGTTAGGCCGTGGTCTACAGTTGTTGCTATTGACGAACGTTTTGGCCTTGCCATCGTCAGTGTCTAGACCGGTACGTGTCCGCCAGTTCATCTCTGACACAGAAGCTGGGCCTGGGCTAGTCGAGAAACGTGTAGCGTGACGTTCGCGAGTGGTACGTAATTGTCGCAGCACTATAATAAATCGAATAAAGTTGCTGATAATTGCTAACGTTCTGGCGAGGTTCAGACAATTGATGTGACAAAGTTTAAAATTTCCTATCTTCACAAAACAGTAATTTTATAGTAAGCTGATACGTATCGTTTGACACAGTCAATTGACTGAAACTTGCTTAAACTTTCATATTTTATAATTCACGGTCATTACTAAATGGACTCTTAAATTAAAGCAGGTAGAAGCCGGTCAACCTATCTAGAGCGGTAGACTACGCTGAACTCGCCAAACAAGTATAGTGTAAAATGTCTACAGATAAATGGAGACAAAACGTGATTATAGTTCGCCGTTTCACCCACACACTACCTCTCCCTCTGTCACATACGTGCTTCTATTGTTCCGTTTGAAGCATTTTTGCAGCCGATGTTCACAGAATGAACCACAGTACAATACTGTTGTGCGTGTGTGCGAAATAATTTAACAATTTTGTTACCATCGCAACGAAGTGTTTGTCGACTGCGCATCTCTAAACGACTGTTTAAAATGTATGATCAGGTCTATAGTAAGAAACAGTGTTATACGTACACAATTTTTTTTTCATATTTTTTACAAAAACTAAGAGTAACAAGAATGTAATGTATTAATATAAAATACTTAATGATTGTATCCTAGTCACGACCACACACACACACACACACACACACACACACACACACACACACACACACACACACACACACACACACACACACACACACACACACACACACACACACACACACACACACACACACACACACACACACACACACACACACACACACAAAATCTCTCTCGCGCGCGCGAACACGTTTTGTAGTAGCATACTCAACCGAGACTACAGTAGTGACATACTTTCCGTTTTATCATTATAAATCAGTAATACAAAACATAGAAATACAGAAATTGCAGGAATCGTACAATTGATGAAGTAAAGACATTTATATTTAAAAAGGAATTTACGGTGACTATAAACTTAAGACGTTCTGTTTACATCATTTCATAACTAGAGAAGAGAACAGAAATCTACGAGAGGTATTATACTAGCTATTTAAACTTTTACCACCTTCGTGTAATTAACAAATTTGTAACTTTCAACTTTATAATATTATTAGTAAATTTAATCCTTCAAGGCACACGACACACACATATTAATCTTTAATACCAGACGTTAAAAACGTTACACTATTGTTTAAAAACAGCCGAAAATTGCACTTAAAATGGAACTAAGTTACTTCTCTGTCGGCGGTAAACAAAACATCACTCGTCTTGCTTTCGTAATTGTTAGAAACAAACGTTCATTGTTTAACTTCTTCTGTGGCGTCACAGTTCGAAGTCGAACCTTAGCCTCCATAATCATCCGCCTCCATTTTTCCCTATCCTTGGCGATCGATGTCCGTCGTTTTATTTTAAGTAAATTATCAGCATCCCTCGCCACTGCTTCAATCCAGAGTATCTTGGGTCTTCCGACAGGCCGTCTACCCTCGATCTGACTAAACGGTACCTCCCTAAGTATTCGGTTGTCTTCCATCCTAATGATGTGTCCTGCCCAATGCAATCTATGTAGTCGGATGGTGGTGGGCAGATCATTGTCTTTATACAGCTTGTATAGCTCTTCATTGTTTAACTATTCAAATTGTATTCAACCTGCATAATTCCCAGCGCAAGTGTGTGTGTGTGTGTGTGTGTGTGTGTGTGTGTGCGCGCGCGTGTGCGTGCGTACGTGTACGTCAGTCAGTGTGAGTGCTTCTTTATAGCAACCTTCAGACAAAAATGTAACATCACGTACAATCAGTTATAGGCGAACGAAACATAGCTAAATAAAATTCAAACTTTTCATCAAATAAACTTGAAGAGTTATAATTTTTGTAATATATTATTAGGAGCTGTATTTTTTCAAAATGCATAAATTTTTAAATATACACTTTCTGCAGCATCTTGGACTAGTAATTTTGTGTACTCGTGTACTAACTGATAAACGGTTTTTCGCCCTTATGCTTATTATATAACAAGTGAAACTGTTTATTTCGGTACTCTGAAATGATGAGAAAATACATTTATGTGCATTAATAATACGCGCCCGTGTGCGTATATGTATGTCTGAAGTACTTCCCAGGGAATAAATGTTTCTTTAATATCTGTCTAATTTGCGTTGAGAAACTTCACCATACTTCATTGACTCTCTGAATGATACGAGTAAATTTATTGAACTGAAAACAGATTTTGCTTTTCCTTGAAATATACATTTTCTTATTTTCTCAATTTACTAAACGACCGAACATTGAAACACACTGTAACACGATTTTTCTTTCTGTATTTCAGGGGGAGACTGTAAACGCGTTGCTCTAAATCGTGGGAATAATTCAATTGTGTCAAGAACAGGAAAACAAAGTATATTTAGCTTCAACAAAACACATTGTTTTTGCACCGTTGCCAGCTTTGACATGTCACATCCTTTATTAAATTACAAATTAAATGGTTTTGTTTCGTCAGCTAGAAAGTTTTGAGTGCAGTTAATACTTTCCTGCCTTCTCTTCATTCAACTAAACGTTATATATCTCGTAATACGTTGTATTTTTGATTCACATTCTTCTGTCGGGATTTCTGCTTTCGAGTAACAGCTTCTACGTAGTTTACTTTATCCTCATCCAATATCATTTCTTACGTAAATGCAAAATCTTTAAAAACTGAAATGACATGTAAGGTTCGGGTTTTGTTTCTTATTGACACAAAATTACTAGTCTAAAACAAAGTGCAGTGATTGAATTTTTCACAACGTGAAAAGTGAACGAGTTGAAAGGTTGAAGAGTGAAATTGAATTACTATTTAGCCTATACCTTGCCTACAGTCTGACAGAAATACAACTTTAAGATCTCAAATACTAAGACAAAAGTAATGGCCTTCCTAAGGAAGAACACTGTAAGAGCAAAAATTGATAATAGTGTTTTGGAGCAGGTATCGCATTGTAATTATTTGGGATGTGATATCTCATATAGAAAGGACAACGATGTCGACAGAAGGTTAAATCAATTTAGTTATACCCGTAGAACAATAAGACAACTATTAAAAATAAAACGTAGAGGGAGACACAGCTAAAGAGACTCCCCTGCATAAAAATATTCAAAAATACAGGCCTCGGAAATGAAATTTTTAAGAGCAGTTAAACGATGTACTTTGAGTGATTATCTACGAAACGACGACATAAGTTACAGTCATTTCTGGCGAGAATAAAGGAATACAGGAAGAATTGGAAGTCCCATGTGGTAGACACACGTATTCCTAAACAAGCGTTTGAATATGGGCCAGCGGGGACGACAAATCTTGGAACACTAGCAAAAATGGTCAGAGTCTGTGAAGTCGGAACGGGCGATAGCACAAGTCATGTAATGAAGAAGAAGAAGAAGAAGAAGAAGAAGAAGAAGAAGAAGAAGAAGAAGAAGAAGAAGAAGAAGAAGAAGAAGAAGAATGAACGTTAGCGACAATCATCGTAGTCTAAAAGGCGTTGGTAGGCAATAAAATGTTGTGTATCACAAGCTGGTGAAGCAAATATTGAGAATGAACCTCGCAGTGGTCGACCAGTTTCTGTGACCGATGAAAAGCACCAAAAGAGATAATTTTATAAATGTATTCAAATAAATAAATTTATTAAAATAAATAAATTGTAAATAAATTTATTCAAAATGACCGTCGCATCACATATCGCCATTGATGCAGGCATATCGAAAGAACGATTAGGGCACATTATTGCACAACTGGGCTACCGTAAAATCTGTTCGCGGTGAGTGCCATGCAAACTCAGAAAAATAAACAAACAACAACGAAATTAATGTCGTGAACAGCTTATGAAACCTTATCGTGACAAGGGAGATAACGTACTTTTCAATATTGTAACGGGGGACAAAAATTGGTTGCATAAATATCCAGAAGAAAAACTGCAGAGCATGGAATATCGGCACTATGGTTTGTCACAACCAAAGAAATTCAAAACACAACCCTCTGCAAAACAAATTCTCTTGACAGTGTCCTGGGATTCCAAACACGTGTACGTGACTGAGTACCTTGAATCTGGGCCGACTGCAAATTCTGCGCTATACGTAGAGACGTTAAAACACGTTAGGAGACGTGTGTGTCGTGTTCGACAATCTAAGGAGCCGATAATTCTTGGATAACGGTTGCACATCGCGTGCAACCTCCAAGGCCCTTGTAAAGTTGAAATCTGAACCTATCTAACGCCCTTTATACTCACCAGATTTGACGCCTGCGACTATAATTTCTTTCCGAAATTAAAGAGGCATATTAAGGATATTTATTTTGTTACGGATGATGAATTTAAGGATGGAGTGAGGTCGTGGATTAGGGAAAGACCTCCAATCAAGATTGATGGAATGAAAAAACTCATTTACCGTTTTGAGAAATGTGTAGCTGTAAATGGTGACTACGTGGAAAAATAAATGTTAAGTTTTTGTATCAAATAAGATGTGCTTTTTATTCCATGTTTATTTAATTTGAACATTTTTTTTCATTTGCGAGTTATGAGTGACTGTACATTACATTTCAGCCGCCCGAGGTTTTTGTGTTGTGTTTTGGCTACTAACAATCCTCGTGCTTACTTTATTTTTACACTGCAAAAATTATCACACTAAGTATTAATATCTATTTTACATAACATTTTTTATTTTCATGTAATGCACAAGTCTGTTGCAAAATGTTTTATTTTATAATTTTATTTCCAAATAAAAACAGTTTTTTTTTTTTAATTTTCTAAGCACAATTTCTGTTGTCAATTTTTGAGACTATACTTATAACAGTATATAGTACAATCTACTTAGGACTTTGAACAAGTTGTTATGAGTACATGAAGAAGTTGGACTAACACTAAACCTGACAGAAAATGCGTTTATAATCATTATAAAGGATATAGCTAACATTGATTTCTATAAATTTTTCCAGTGAAGGGTTTGTGAAGATCGGTCAAACAGTATAACAAGCATTTTCAATTATTTGTCTTGACGTTTCGACAATATTTATTGTCATCATGGGGACCTGTGTGATAAATACGACAATAAATATTTTCAAAACGTCGATACAGAAATTTAAAATTTTCGTTATATTTTGTGACCGATTTTCACAAACCCTTCACCGAAAAAATTCATTGATTAACGGTCACTACGAATTTTAAAAGTTGATTTCTACGTAAAAAATAATTGAACAGAGGGATGAAGCTATACAATTGTTTAAATGCACTGATTAATAAGACACGACTAAGGAAAAGAAATTATAAAATACTTGGTAAAGTCCAAAGTGTTTTTATGAATATAAATAACCACGCCCGACTCCAGGCAGGGGCGAACCGTGCCACCGCCCAGGGCGGCAAATTTTAAATAACGACAGATTCCGGGATGTTAAGTTTTGAAATTGAGGGAAAAAATAAAATTACTCCTGTCGAGACTTTAAAATTTATTCAAGAATATGGGTTTGCGCCAAATGTTGGTGTCGCTCTAAGAATTTTGCTAACATTACCTGTGACAGTGGCAAGCGGAGACAGAACTTTTTCGAACCTCAAACTTATTAAAAGTTATATCAGATCGAATATGTCCGAGACTCGCCTGT
The DNA here is from genome assembly GCA_034769895.1 of Magicicada septendecula. Taxonomy (NCBI): domain Eukaryota; kingdom Metazoa; phylum Arthropoda; class Insecta; order Hemiptera; family Cicadidae; genus Magicicada; species Magicicada septendecula. The sequence goes on from CM068373.1 coordinate 91,351,991, forward strand.
GTGGTCTGGCGAATATATCTAGAGAACATCAGTTACCTGAATCACTTGATTACAACGAAGTCATTAAGGAGTTTGCCAGTGTAAAAGCGAGACGAGTATTTTTTAACTAAGGTATATGATACATTAGTTTTGTTGTATTTCAATCATAATGAATTTTATTTAACATTTTAATTTTAAGTCATCACATAGGCATACATTTTTATTGTCTCACGTTTCCATTTATTGTCTCTTCAATTTTTATTGTATCCATTCGCCGCATTGTAAACGCGAAAAGTTCTAGTTACTTGATAAACACAACAATGCAAACATTCCTAGTTGTCATTTGAAGCCAGTCGCCGTATCTTTAGAGTAGGTCTAGTGTACGTGAATGTGTTCAGAGTTAAAATGGGGGGGGGGCACTCATAAATACTGCACATGGCGGCAGAAGCACTGGGGCCGGCCCTGTAAATAACTTTCTTCAATTGAAGTTGAAGTCTAAAATTAATAACATGGATGTTGAAGTGTGTAATATGATTAATCTCTCCAACGGTAACAAGCCGTGGTGCCTTAATCAACAATTAAACAGCCGAAAGTCCTCATGATTTAAGTATGAAATAAATACGAACATCTCAGTCTACTCATTTTTACCAACAAATTCTAAATAACAAAATTCTATACTACAATAAATACTAGGAATAAAACAACATTGATTCTCATTGTTAAAACACGAAACGCGCAGTACTTGAGCACGTTAGGTGTGGTGGAAGAGAGTGAATTTGAGAGAGCGGTTTAACCGCATATCCAAAGTACTGTCTCCAGTAGCAGTTTCAAAAGTTTCCACAATTACGCTGTTTGCTGTCTAAGTTGGAACAGTAACAGCACAATTTTAGACTGGCGCTAACCATGTAATTTACTTATTCAAGTGTTTGTAATGTGAAAATAGCTAAATAGATTTGTTTTGTTTTAAATGTTTTCAAACATTAGCTTCCTCCTCTCCCAATGAATGAAATATAGGTTACACAACGTCAACTCCTGATCTCTGGCAGCCACGAAATTTGTGAAATCCGTTGTCGCTACTATAGCTCCTAAATAAAGTGCTGTTGTAAAAAATTCTCCACTTTCATTTGCATGTTGAAATAAGGTATAGATGTTAAATGTACCAATTTATTATTAGATGATAACCGACTTGATGGTATACATTAGGTATTTATTGGTAAATTAAATAATTTATGGTATACATTAAAGTATTTTAATTCACGATATTAATTGATGACTCGTTGGGCACTTGGTAAAACATATTAATACAAAGGTTTTTAAAATATATAAACACTTGGTACGTTTCACAGTTTTTATTTAACCCTGGCAGCTGTTTCGACATCTTAAGCCATTGTCAAAGAGATGAGTGAACATTAAACAGAGGATGTAAGGGTGGTGGTGGACATCTGTTTAGGGCGTGTATCGGAACATGTGTGAGGTGTGAAGATGGAGAGGGGGGGTTGCAAAAGCTAAGGAAAGGTCAAGTGTCTGCAAAAACTAAATCTAATCTGAATGGAAAATATAAAATTAACTAAACTAAATAACAGCTTTTAATAAAGGGGATAGAGAGAATTCAGTTTGTTCACTAGTTACATTTTTGTTATTTCTTATTGCTTTTTTAATTTATAGAATTTCTAACAAATCCATTTTTTAACGTTTTGTATGTTGTGAAGTAGTGTTATGTTTTTTGTATCTATGAAGTGATTGTGTTGTAAGCAATGATCTGCAAAACCTGTATTGGCTGTATTGATTAAAATCGCCTTCTTATGTTCAGAAATGCAATGCTTCACATTATATCGGACAATGTGGCCGTGCTCTGAAACATCGCATTTCTGTTTATATATTTTTAAAAACCTTTGTATTTTAATTTGACTTATAATAATATAATTCGGCATCTTAATTTTTCATCGATACCTAATCGACAAATAAAAATTTAAAACGTCAACACATAATCAAAACTCGCAAAACTTTTCATAATTTATCAAAGTAAGTGTATTTTGAGCGTATGTCTTCCTTAGCTCAAACCTTCTCACATAAAAAATAAACAAAGGAAATTGCATAGAACGACGAAACATTAGGATGCACCTCAAGAGCCACAAACACTTAATTTTTTTGATTACGTCAGTTTTAAGATCTGAATGGGCTAAATAGATGCACAAATACAGGAAAAATTAAAATTAAATTATTTATACAGGTTTTAACAATTAATTTACAGGTATACGTGTCCTGATTTGTGAATCTGTAGCGTATTTAAACGCAAACTTTTGTATTTAGTTGAATATAAATATTATGTCCTGTAGGATGGTGGCAATACAAACGCTGATAATGACGCCGAAGTTCTCTCTGAAAACCGATTTAGAGTATAAAGTTATTGTCCCGCTGAACCGCTTGGATACATTGAAACCGTGTTTACTTATGCAGAATGTTACTCTATGGCATTCACATAGTCAGCGTTCCACCCACTGGCACTGCCCCCAGGTTACTACAAGCGGTTAGTATTAATGTCGCCCTTAAGTAATCAGAATGCTGGGGGTTGACTGCCGGAACTGAAAATGTATTCAAGGATATTGTGAAGATTGTTAACTCTGTAACTCGAAGTCACCTTCAAAGTCATAGAGCAGACTTTAACTGAAAAATGTTATTTAAATGTTGCATACAGTACAAAATTTCCTTTACTCTGATGTAAAATTGTTTATTTTTCCAATTAAAGTAGGCCTATTTTCATAACTGTATTAGGTTTTGTAGCAATAAGGAACACGGAAATTGTAAAACTAAATCTGTATTCTGACCATTTACTTCAGTCTATGGTCTTTATCTCAAAAACAGCTCTATCTGAATACTGCGATCTTTGTGTATTTTAAAGAACGTTTTAAAGATTATGGGATTTTTTCATCATGATACAGCGAATGTTTTATAGGTTGTGTTAAAATTAAGAACTTTTTTCCATAAATATTGAGGTTTCAGATGATGTGTGTTATCAAACATGGAACGTTGAAGGAAAAGACAAAAGGGAAGGGACTTAACTTTTGTAAAAGAATGGTAGTGCTTGTTTTATTACATGGGTTCCTATAGAAAGATTAAAAAACAGATAAAACTTCGGAAATGAAGTTTCTAAGAAGAACAACGTGTTGCACGAGGCAGGATCGTTTGCGCAATGAGGATATTAGAAAAGAGCTACAGGTATTATCGTAAATGATAAAATGCAGACATATCGCAGGGAATGGTTACAGCAATCTGGACAGAATGGAGGATGGACGACTATCTAAAGTTACGTTTCGATATAAACCCTTTGGTACAAGAGATGTAGGAAGACCGAGAATGAGATGGAAAGGTACTCTATGAAGACGGAACATGCAAAGTGCCTACGCCGTGAAGTGCAGAAGAAGATAAAGCATTTTTACCGTCTAAGGTTGATAAAAATTGTTTTTTAAATAAATAATAGATTTAATTACTTTTTTTAATCATTATATAAGGAACTACTATTTAATACCATTATATCTAACTTATAGCTAAATGTTTGCCATTCAATCCGAGAAAACCGTTTACTTTAAGGAAACAGGTGAAAAAGACAAGGTACATACGTAGAACATAAAATTCATAACTACCCCTTGCATTTCAATAACTTCGATCACTTGTATATAAATTAAGGGAGTTATCTGGACGCTTGCGTGTAATCTACCTAAGCTTGTACCTAGTACATGTACGGAGCTTGAACTCACGGCAGAAAACAGACGTGATTAGGGGATCAAATCTAATTTGATTAAAACAATTTAATAAGGATTTCAAACGCAGTGTTTTCAGCGACTCACGAGGCAGGTTGCGTTGTCTGTAGGAGGATTAGCCCGTCACGTTATGAAGTACGAAAAAATCATTAGAATTAGTTTTTATTTGAAGACTCCCCACAATTCCGGGCTTTCTCTTAATACGTACGTCACGTTATTGTAAAAAAAGTACGTTTAATATTTCAGTTTACATTTAACGTATTTTATTTTCTAAGTAACTCCTAATTATTTCTTGCAGGTTTGTATATTATGAGCAGTTCTTCAAATATTAACAATTTCTGCAAGTAAAATTTTATTATATTATCACCTTACGCACGTTTTACTGATTAAAGCAGATCATCAGAGGTTTATAAATGAATAAACAAACAACTGAATTGATTCTATTTCAATATTTAATGTATTGTATTTATTGTCTGTCCACTACTTACTTTTTGTGAAGTCCGATCATTAAACTCAGAATTCGTAACGATGAACTAGGTACATGTGTAGTATTACATTATTGCACACTACATTACAACGTATAAAACTGTATTAAAATCACTTGTATGTGTTTTAGTTATTCTGAGTGGATCAGCAATGAATTTTAAACATTCACAGTTGATTTTTTAACTACCAGTGTCTTTATTCATGAGATCAAAATTTAGCGACTAGTCAACAATGGATCAGCAAACCAAACATTATTTGTAGGTAAACGTGTAAATGTAACCGGTATTAAAATAGAGGTTGGACTCTGAATAAACGAGCCGCTAACATAGTCATTACCTTTGAATGGAGAATTTTGGGGTAATATATGCACCAATCCAAGTCAATGGTATACGGAGAATACGTCACAAAGAGGAACTATACAAGCTATATAAAGACAATGATCTGGCTACCACCATCCGACTGCATAGACTGCAATGGGCAGGACACATCATAATTAGGAAACCGAATACTTAGAAAGGTGCTATTTAGTCAAATCGAGGTTAGAAAGCCAGTCGGAAGACCCAAGCATCGCTGTATTGATGGAGTGGCAAGGGATGCTGATACTTCTCTTAAAATGAAACTGTGGTTATCAATCACCAAGAGCAGGAAAAATAGATGATTATGGAGGCTAAGCTTTGACTCCGAACTGTGACGCCATAGATAAATTAAAATAGAGGAACGAAGATTAAAAAAGAGTTAGTGCGTCTTTGGCTACTCATCGGTTTCTCTACAGAGTACTTATAAATAAAACGTACAAACATATATATCAAGAGAAGCCTATATTTTGTAAAGCAATTTATTCTGTCTAGTACAAGTTTAATCTGAAACTGTTTAATATTTCTGTCTTTATTTTGTATTCAGCAGAGACATTAAGGAACTAAAAACTAAATGAATTAAAACGTACGTACGTAATACTTACATTACCTAGTCTGGGACTAGTTATTAAATATTTCGTCTTCTCGGTTCGAGGATTATGTAATTTACTTTTGTTAGTCTAGCCATCTTTTATGGGGCATTCTAAAATTACACGTTTCTTGATGCGTGGTAGGAGAGCTACTTTTGTGAATTCTGTGCACATTTTTTTTCTATTTTGCCTGATTGCGGACAACAGAATCAGTTCTTTAAAAAATAACATTGACGGATCTAGGAAGTTAGAATTTAATGAACGGACTTGGTCTATCATTAACAAGCAATGTTTTGTTTGCCCAAAAATTTATAGGCAAAATAAAAATTAAAACACTACAATTAAACGTTTCTAATCAGTATTCTATCACTCGAGTGAAAGTTGCTATAAGTGTACCATCAGTATAAATACAGTTAGTTTCTATACTTATATGTAACTCTTATATATGAATAAGCTTTTTAAAATTACCACGCGTCACTCGTGTGGTAGAGTATTGCTTAGTGTATTTCAGTTATAATGTTTTAGTTTTTATTTTACTGAACAGTAGGGAACTCCATTTTCACAATATGTATTAACACCATCAGACATTAATATTCCTATATATTTCAAAAGTTTTAATTACTTAAATAATACAATACGCGCTATTACACAAGTCACCAAGTTAGCGAATTTAAAGTAGTCCGCAACTCAAATTAAAAATTAAACACGCGACACTTTCTAATTAAACGTATACCGCTCTTTAAATGAAACACACAGTTCTCTAATAACGGTTTCTTGTTATGATGAATGAACACCACAAGTTTTTAAAGCAATCCGAACACCACAAGTTTTTAAAGCAATCCAAGGTCATTAGTGTGTAGTTGTAACTAGAATATTCCAAACGATTAGAAAAAATCTAACAGTCGAGAATTTGTAAGAGTCGGCAAATTTTATTAGACAGTGCAAAAAGCACTGTATCGCTTTGCTAAACCAGCAGGATGCGGCAAGTACCACGTAGCGAAGCGCATGCTAGTTATATCGCATCGGTGTAAGAACATTCGCACTTATTTTTTTTACATATTTCTGTAATAAGTGTTTGTCGTCGTCGTCGTCGTCATCCTTTACGGCTTAGCCCAGTAGCCTGTTCCAGTTTCAAAGGAAGTCATCGCTTACGAAGTCTTCCCAGACTTCTCTTCCCTCTTAGATGATAGTCAAGGGCTCTTCTTGAAAATCTAATTGGATCTATTCTCTCTACGTGTAAACACCACTCCGTTTTGTACCGGGCGATTTTCTCATTTAAGCTTTCAGCTATGCCTAGCTCCATTCTAATATGATAATTTCTGATAAGATCTCTCCTAGAACAACCCTTTTTCAGCTCTCAAGAACCTTATTTCCGCTCCTTGTATTCTAGATATATCTTTGGTCTTTCTAATCCAAGTCACACTACCATACAGTAGTTGAGGTATGTGCATTACATTATAATATTTCAATTGTGTCTCTCTCTTATTGTTTTCTTCTTCAAGAGGTTAATGATACAGCCCCAAAGCGACCGGAAGAAATTAATTTTGCTTTTAACCTCCTTATCATCTTGGTATGTGATGCTACAGCCTAGATACTTGGAATCTGACACTGTTATATTGGCGGGTCCTGTACAACAATCTTTGTTCTATTATGATTTGTAACAGAAAATGCCATAACTTTTGTTTCGGATAAGGGAATGGCTTGATTGTAATCTGACAAAATGTCAGCAAGATAAAACAACAACCTTAATAAGTGTTTGTGAAAATTCATTTAATTTGTTCGGTATGCGCAATAAATTTAGTTATTATGATTCATAGTGTCAACGAAAATGACAAAGTCACTATTGTGGAAAATCAGTTTATTCAGCGCAAAGTAAAATTCACTCTTGAAGTATGTAAATCAGTAAACAATGTATACGCCAGCAATTGTCGTTAGCACGTGATTCTCGCAAACGTGCATAATCATGACGGTGCACAAACAAGCACGCTCCGGCCTTTCCAATGGCACGTGCGCTGACTACAATAAAGAAAGGCAGGCACTGCAATGCGCAACAGGGACGGCACCAAAGCTATAATTTGATTCAAACTAAACACAAAAATTACTACTGTTGTCGAATTGCTTTCACTTCATACAGGATTTACACAATTGTAAAGTGAACAAATTTAATACGTAATTCTGCTTTTATTTTTTTTTTTGAAAGCCAAACAGCCGTTCTCAAAAATATACAATACAGTAAACAATAAAAAGTACAACAGTATTTAATGGTCATCTGTTTCTGTTAAACTATGACGATCCAAACAAGTCGACCATTCAAAACAAACCGATTAAAAAACAAAATGGTTGTTAACTTTCTGTGACCTCTAACGAGGTTTCCCTGATGCACTGATTTTATTTAATCTATTTTATTTTGACATGTTTAGTAAAATATATTGAACTAAATTCAATTATATTCATAAATACTCCAAGCAAACAATTTACATATGCACGTTTATTTTTAAAAAGTTATTATGTATACATTATAAACTATGATGTTTTTAGGTTGAATAGTAGGTATTTTTGCCTGCCTGCCGTTTACGTACACTTTATAATAACCTTATAAGTTTAATGAGTATGTACATTATAAGGTACTGTATGACTATTTAGTTTTGATGTAAGAAGTTTGACGAAAATACTTTGTATATGTGAATCGTTGAAGTAAGAGTAATCACCTTGAAGTGAATCAAATGAACAGCTGTAACGTTTATCACCTATACTAGAAACGTGTTTTTAAAACGGCTTATTTAATTGTAAGTCTATTTAAAATTACTGTTTTAAAAACATTTATGTAGTGTAATTTTCTGAAACATTTTATATTAATTTTTCACACACAAAAATATTAGTTTGATAAGCTTTAACAAAATTTTTTAAGCGATGTCTCTACTTTACCCTATTGGAGTATTTTGTTCTGTAAATAAAATGCGTAACACAAAAAAAGAATTTGGTGTCTGGGATACTATTTAACAACCTGTGTTAGACCGAAGTGCTTAGTCTTGTCATGTACAATGCTGAATCAATAATAATTATTCACAACATAGTTATATCTTACTGTTGACAACACTGTTCCCCTTTACGTAGTTGGATTAAACAGCGTCTCAGAAATATTATCTAGTTGTTATAAAGTATTTGTGTCAGGTTTTTCACTACTCCCGTGAAAATAACCACGGTAGTTTTGCTTTCATTTATAGTGGTCTATCCTTTGTAGTATTAAATGCCAAAATCCGTCAAAAACCCTCGGAACAATACGAAAACAAATAACTCTTAATGGAGTAATAATCTGTGAATCTCTGATTATGAAAGAACAAAAAATAACCGGTTTTTATAGACATTGGTTACGATGGAGGCAAAATCATTTCAAAGCGCAAACTGAAAGAAACTGTGGCTTGCATATCTTATTGTTGGTGATAATGTTTTGTTCTGGAAACGTAAAAATTTTGTACATAGATAATGCAAGAACTATTTGAAACTATTTAAACAATTTAGAATATTTCCATCCCGTATTTCTATCGATATACATTTTGAAGACCCTCAATGTGCCGTTGAGGGTGAGTAATGCCTTATAGTCTCATTTCTCGATGAAAGGAAATATCCAGTCGCATCTCCAAGCGATGAGGGACAAGCAACACCTAAATGTCACTAACCCGTCTAGTGACACCCAGCTTAAGCTGTCCTTTATCTTGCTGCTAGCAAGTAGAGGTTAGAGTACCATCTTGCTCTTGGCATAAGAACCTGCCCCTAAAGGCGGATGCCTCTTTGTTGGTCTACAGCAACAATGAGACAAAGGATGTGAGATGTAGGATGTGAGAGACAAAAAGAAATAAAAGCATTACAAATCTTCATGTATATATGGAACAGTTGTAACTGTAGTCTTCTCGGCCCGGTGAGGTAGCCAGTTTATGGGAGACAATACAAATAGGAAATCGAGCTGGACATTAAGCCAGAATGTGGCCGCTCCACCATCGTCTTATCTAGTCATATGCTTCTAACAGTTGACATATTAATGACTAAACTCTCTCAAGCAAGACGCGTTGGAGTGACCAGCTCTAGACTACCTGCTTGGGACTGCAACAAGCCATTTTTGGTTTAATCCTTGTTAAAGTTGATGGTAAATTTTGTAGCAGCAGTGGGAAAATTACAAATGACAAGTGAGATACGCTTCTGCAAACCTTCACAACAAATAAATTTAAGAAGTGTTGCGAATATAAGTTTTATATTCTTTTACAAATATAAGAGGAAAAGTTTTATTTTTCTTCAGACACTAAAAGCAATTCATCATCACCATAATTATCACCTTGTGGGCCCTGGCTTTCTTCAGAAGATATCGCCATTCTTCTTTACTCAAAGCCACAGTCCTCCAGTTTCTAATTTCAAGAGTACTAATGTCCTGACTCACCCTGTCCATCCGTCTCTATTTTTGCCTTCCAACTTTCTTTTTACACTCTGACTCTGCACTAAAAATAAATATGTGTCACAAAAGTTTAAATGTGAAATAATGGAAAGTGATAATTGGATGGCAGTTTTAATTTTCCTGTACAATGGTCTATATGCATCTTTCAAGTTTGCTTTTAAATCTAGAAGTTTTTAAGAGTTTTAATTAATTATTGTACATGAAAGACTAACCACTCAAAGAGAAAAAGCTCGTTTAAACATTTGTAACCAGAGAGAATTATAATATTTATCAAACGGCGATAACACTGTATGTAAACGGAATTAGAGGTAAACTCTCTCTCTCTCTCTCTCTCTCTCTCTCTCTCTCTCTCTCTCTCTCTCTCTCTCTCTCTCTCTCTCTCTCTACAGAGCACTATTATGTTTAAAGAATTATAACGCAGAGTGTAAACGCGATTACTTGTTTATCATTATAGCTATAGCCGCAACTACCACAACAAAGTATCGTCAGCAAACCCAAAATCAAGATGAAGGCGCCCAATACAACTAAAACGTGCGTTCACGCCATTCCTGTCTTACATCCAAATCATCAGTACGAACAATGTTATCAAGCCTCATTAACATGTAGGCCAGATTTTACAAACACTCCACACAGAACACAAACGCCACTAACCAACGGTATAATCGGATAGCAGTTGAACTCGCTCGCGAAGGCCTCTGTGATTAAAGTTTGGACAGCGAGCGTGTGTCCGGCGTTGCTATGCGACCAAACAGGAGCAGTGGGGCTAAATGGTGTCCAGCAACTTGAAATCGGTCAAATTGTCATCTGCCGTAATGCGTGGCTGACACAGCTGACTTAATCTAGTTGAAATCTGGGTAAACAGGTTTTGCGTATCAACAAACTTGAAAATGATTAAATCGTTTTTTGTTACTCAGTCTTATGTCAGAGAGAACGCAGGTAACTTCTGGATTAAACAGATGTAATGTTTTGTTACAGAATAATATATCAGATATATAGAAACTTAACTTTATTCGCATCAGCAACATGCCGGATATTATTCCCGGTTTAACACAAATTTTGGTTGTGTTAGCACTATACGTTTGGCCTACTCTGCGATGAAACGAGACGTGAATATCCAGTTTTTCGAACTGCCGGATATTATTCCCGGTTTAACACAAGTTTTGGTTGTGTTAGCACTATACGTTTGGCCTACTCTGCGATGAAACGAGACGTGAATATCCAGTTTTTCGAAATTGTTCGGACAGCTACCGAGACCTTATACAAGAATAATGCAGAGGTAACTTTTAATATTATAATAAAGGTTTAGTATAATAAGTAGGAATAAAATATGATTAAGAACAACAATAGGCCTACGTGTTTCTAACTAAGCAAAATGGATGGTTCAACTATTTCTCCAAACACATTTTTGCCGTTTGCAATTTTTCGAATGTTGCCAAGGAATTAGGCGAAATCGGTGGTCATAATTTTAAAATTTGTTTGCAATGTTTGGCGATAACACGTTTTTTAGTTTTTTTAACTTAGTATAAGTAAGCGGTTATATAAGTGTGTATGTGTGTGAGTGTGTAACAGTGCTGTCTCAGAATAATACATTAACATAATTTAGTGTACAAACAGAAACAATGCGCAACTGAAAGTAAGGCCATCAAATATGGTGTTAACACACACACACACACACACACACACACACACACACACACACACACACACACACACACACACACACACACACACACACACACACACACACACACACACACACACACACACACACACACACACACACACACACACACACACACACACACACACACAAAATAGAAAATATTTTCATTGTAGAATGATACACAACCAACGCCCTTGCCGGTCCTTACACTGGATTTTAATCTATATATATAAAACTCATAGTCTGAGGGTTTATGGATACTGAATACAAATCCATATCGTTACACCGATTGCCACCAAATTTGGCACAGGTAACCTTTGACGCAATGCGAAAAATACTGTCTAACTTGGAATTTGATATCGTTCGCACGATTTAGGCCCTTTTAACTATGCCTCATCGTTGACGCGTATAAAGATGTCAAAAACACCATGGAGACCATGTTTAATTAACATAGTAACAAGTAAATAAACCAATGATATTTAGCGGCATCGGAACTGTACCTTTATCCGTTCATGCAGTTTTTAATGTTTTTAATATGCGATTGTATCGATATATTTTGTAATTTTGTATACAGATACGTCCATATATTTTGTAATTGTCTCAAACGATTATAAAATGTATGTTTGTACGTATTTATGATGATGCAATGAATAAGTAATGAAATATATTAAATACTACTACTAAAGATTTCAACAACACCCTGGAGCATCGGAACTGTACATTTATCCATTCCTGCAGTACATTTTCGATGTTTTATGTAATATGCAATTGTATCGATATACTACGATGTGGAAAGTGTAGTACTAATTGTAAATTGTCCTATTATTTAATGCAAAGCGAAAATACGTGTTGTTTTCATTTGTGAGGTTAGGTGACAACGGTTTTTGGTTTTTAGTTTACTGTTGAAATAAATAAAAGCCATGGTTGAGGAAAACGACGTTTAATGTGTTATACAATGCTTCTAACAGAGTAACACTTAAAGAATTTGGCGTTTTCGATTTAACGGGTACTTTATAAATGTCTCCAAAAGACTTATAAATGGGTAATTTTAAATCTCCAAAGGCTGTTGTACCAACATAATAATTTAGCACAAGTTAGAATAGCACACGTGTTGAAAACTGCATTGGAGAGAATTTGACTAATGAGTACAAAATTGTTATACGAGCTGACAGAACACCATATAGACATAGACAATAAAAATTATAATAAAATACTTATTAAAAGTCAAATATTTGCGTGCGAAGCCGCGGATAACAGCTAGTTGTATTATATAACTCGTTTTTTAACACAACTTAGTTTTAATAACACGCTTACTCAAAAACCAAGCAATTCCCTTTGACAATACGTTTCGTGGCAGGTGTAAAAGACGTCGTCCTGGAACACAAAATGTTTCACAAAGAGAAGTAAAATGTTTAATACTAAAAGTGACTGACATGTTCTACGCAACGGTCGTTCAGCATAATAATTCACCTACTTTGACTTATGTATTGTTTGAAAAGTGTAGAATAAAGGTAACTATGTTTTACTTTTAGTTTTTTGTTTGTTTAAAATGTCATATTTTGTCGCTAATAAGACCTGTTACATCTATGAAAGTTCTAACACTCATAATGATTATTCCTTCTAAAATATTTCACATGATATTAACTTAAATTAAAATTTTATTGAGATAAAAAGTTATGGAGTATAGAAAATTTGTTTAACAGAGAAAGACCTAGTCAATAGCTCAACATTTAAATTTTAATCTCGCCGTAAGGAATCGGATTAGGGGAAATCTGTATTTTTTTTTAATCTTACAGGGCTGACTAAATTAACAAATAGTGTTTTGTTTCTCGCGTTGTTCTCATTTCATTATTTATGAATAATATGGTGATGTGAACATTTGGGAAGAATGGCGGGTGACAGGATTCCAGTGCTGGCAATGGAATATAGACCGGTGGGGAAGAAAGATGTAGAACGGACGAGAGCGAAGTGGGTCCCGGAACAGGTTCAGGATGAGCCTAATCCTTGATGATGATGATGAATAATTTGTACGAGGGGTAACCCAAAAATAAATTCTTCATATTTTTTAAAAATAGAAAAAAAAATTTATTTTCAAAACTTTTTACATGGTTGTGAAGCATAAGAACGCACTATTTTTCAACATAATTGCTGTTACGTTCAATGCATTTTTCGAGCCGCTGTGGCAGTTTTAGTATGCCAGTGTCATAGAAACTCGCCGCCATGTCATTGAGATAGCGTTTGACCTCGTCATCGTCGTCGAATCGCATTCCAGCCAAATGTTCTTTCAAATGTGTAAACAAATGATAGTCACAAGGTGCCAAGTCCGGACTATAGGGGGGGGGGGTGATTATGTCCCATCCAAATTGGTTCAGAAGATCGGCGGTTGCGCGGGCGACATGAGGGCGCGAGCATTGTCGTGAAGAATGGACACGCCCTTGGTGAGTATTCCTCTTCTCCGGTCCTGAATCGCCCGTTTGAGTTTTTTGAGTGTCTCACAATATGCGTCTGCGTTTATTGTGGTCTCAGTAGTCATGAAATCGATCAACAATACACCTTTCTGATCCCAAAACACAGTCGCCATGATCTTGCCGGTAGACTGTGTTTGTTTGAATTTTCGCCGCCTTGGCTAAGTTGGATGCCGCCACTCAAGTGATTGTCATTTGGATTCAGGTGTGAAGTGGTGAACCCACGTTTCGTCACCTGTGACAATGGAATTCAAAAAGTCGTCCTTTCGTCTGCATAGCGCTCAAGAAATTCGCGGGCAGCTTCGACGCGTTGCCGTTTGTGGCCTTCTGTGAGCATTCGCGGAACCCACCTTGCGCACACCTTCCGATATTTCAACTTTTCAGTCACAATCCTCTGAACGGTGGATTTCGAAACGTCAGGAAGGAAACAAGAGAGCTCGTGGATAGTGATCCTCCGATCTTCACGCACGACTTCGTCAAGTTTCCTGATCGTCTCGTCTGACACTGACGGTCTCCCGCTTCTTTCGTCATCATGAATTTCTGTACGACCAGCTTTAAACTCTCTACACCACTTGCGGACGTTTTTGACACCTTTTGCGTTAAGAAATCAAATGACTCCGCGAAGTCCGCACTTAGCGGGAACAGCGATTGGAAACTCCATTCTTAATGGCTGCCAAGCCAAGACTAATCGACCGAGCGAGCTCAGCGACCGCTTGTTTGAAAGAGGGGAGATGGCCGCACACAGCAGTGGTGCCAACTGCCGCCCAAAATATTTCCCTGCGGCTCTAGTCCTTTGGAGACCTTACTTTTGGGTTATCCCTAAAATATACTTGCATATTTATGCATATTTATGTTATAAATATTATACTTGCATTAGCGCTATTTTTTCTGAAATAATGGTGATTGTCCAAAGTCCTTCAAAGAACTGGCTTGTCCCAAAACATTGGGACTCTCAGATGGGACAGGGACAATTCGGTCATATTACATTGAGGTTATCTTAACTTAGAATGGGTAAAATGTTTAGTGATTAAAAAAAACGATGTTTCCGTTAAACCGCAATTAAGAACTGTTATTACTTACAAGACATAAAATTTATTTGAGCAAGTTTTGAAGGCCTGGACACCATTTTGTAAGAATGGGCATCTTATGTAATATGTGCTTTGTACCATAATGTTCCAATACAGTCAACTTTTACAATGTTTAAACGTGGGACTTGGGGTTTATATATAGATTATATAAACCTGTAATATAATTTACATTGCCAAATCAAATGCTAAATGTGATTAGCTATTTAGTACAGTTTGATTTAACACATTGCACATGTCGATTGTTTTTTTCTGTCCTTGCATTGTAAAAGTAATTTGCGAATTTAAGATGTATTTTGTGCTTCTGCAGCATTGTTAAGGATTGTTTACGCATAATTTGCAATGTCTACTACAAAATTATAACTTAATAATAATTAGGATTACCAGTTGTAAATGTTTTTATTTAAAAGGAAATATTATATAAAATAAGACTGGAAAGATGGGGAGAAATGGCGATCGAAATGCGGGATGCGGCATTGACTGCTGGACCTCCGCTAATAATAATAATATATAAAATAAATTGTATTTATTTTT
This sequence comes from Magicicada septendecula, assembly GCA_034769895.1. Classification (NCBI taxonomy): domain Eukaryota; kingdom Metazoa; phylum Arthropoda; class Insecta; order Hemiptera; family Cicadidae; genus Magicicada; species Magicicada septendecula. Next base: position 91,367,348 of record CM068373.1, read on the forward strand.
TAAGAAACTACCTTCCACCACCAGTAAAAATTACGTATTTCTCAGGCAACTGCAACCCTTTGTGTTAAAACCAATATAAGTTAACAGACAATCTTTAACAAAATAGTGTATTTTTGCACATCAAAGTCGGCCTGTTCTAGAAATATAATAAGTTTTTTTGTAAGCTTCGTAAAAATACTTTCCTCTTTCAGGACGTTTTCCCTTTTCTTCCGCTTTGAATAGACCATATTTCTTCGGAAACCTACAACATTTCTTTCTATTCAAACCTTTGTTGTGTTCTTATGTGAGCGAGTAAGTGGGTGCGTGGGCGTGCCCCACGTTTGTGTGCGAGTCTACAAAACAGCAGCCGTTCAGATCTTTATATATTTTCTTGGAATTTTACATTAAGTTAAAAATCTAATATCAGTTACCAATTCAAAGCCATTTAAAAAGGCCAACAGACAATGACTTTGAAAATAATTACATTAATTTTAAAATGAAAGATTCAAGTAACTCTTTTATTAAACTTAAAACAAATATTTAGTGTAATTATAGTAAGTTTACAATAAAAGTATATAGAGTTTGAGACGTCTCCATTTTACTTGTACAATGTGATACCGTAATTCCCAATTTCCACTGTTTCCCAGTAGAAAACAATTACACTCATGTCGGTCCATAAGTGAGCTTCAGAGTTACTCTCCGTCATCTCTTTGTCTACGCCTTAACTCTAGCTTGGATTGTAAATACAACACCTATTATCTAGTTATGTGTTTGGCCTTACTTAGACGTGTCCATATCAAAATCAGCTTTAAATTCCCATGTAAGATTCTTGGCCTGCCTTTCTAGATTTTTCACCAACTCACCTTTAAAAACATATTTCAGTTGTTCGTAATAACTGTTAAGTATTACCTTTCAGTTGCCACATTTGAGAACTGCATATTGTTATATTCCCAACATGTGCATTATAAAAATTAATTTTTATTTTACTTTACGTGTATTCTCATATAAAATTAAGTCGCTATAATTAATGCATACAAACTGTAAATTTTTTAAGTTCGTAGCGAATATTTTTTAAAGAAAATAATTAAATTGTGTATTATAACAAAGACAATGTAATAACATTAAATGACCGAAGAATTTTCTTGTAAATGAATGTTATCGTTGTAACTTGCTCAAGTTGCGTATCGAGGGACAGGGTAGAAACAAGAGTAACAATTGGTATGAAAAGGAAGTATAAATGGTTTGAATGCATACAGAAAACTTTACTTATAAAGTATCAATTAATTTAATTTAATTTGTTTCATTTTAATAACTTCTATCTCGACTGTTTATTCCATGAGACCCTTACACATCGAACTATACGTACACAAACGTATTTATTTAAGAATACACACATAACAAAAGCGTGGAATTTTCAATACAACGCTCTAGTTAAGCATGCATTGGTATTCATATTCATGCCTTGGCCCAGTTTTGATTGTTCCCCGTACAAACAAACGAACAAATATATCACGCCAATTCGCTGGGTACTACGTAGGAGGCGTCTGCTAGATGGCTGTACATTAAACTATACACGACTTTCTGGACGAATGCCATAAACTCTCCAAATAACTATATTTCGAGCAAGGGAAATTTATCTACTCTGGACATTATCCCTGTATTCATTTTCTAAAGAGGCAGTTTCCAATGCCATAATTTTTAATAACCTTACGTAGTAAGTGTTACATCATTACAGAACGTTCTATGTGTTTCTCGGCTATTCCAGTGGAATCCGGCTGCAATTTAGTGTGCGTACGTGATCTCAACATGCATCAGCCAGATTGATGCAGACTTTGGCAGCCTCGCGCATTGCGTCAAGACCGCAAGCAATTACGCTCTAGTGTAGCGCTGATGCGTAGTATGGACGATGCTGGAATTTCAGCGGGGTATAAATATAGGCGTTTAGCGGCGCTTAGTTCAGTTTTAGTTTAGATTTATTCTAGTGCGGTTCGAAGTATTATGGTGAAGTGTTATGTGTTGTATAATTGTGCGAGACTCTATTAGTTGACATGCTTATTGCGTGTGAACAATTTTTATTGATTTGTTGTAAGAGACTATCTTGTTCATTACAAACTGTTTAATTGTGACAATAAAAGCTGGTTATTAGTGATTTCACTGGTGTCTTGTATTTTGTTTTCCACTGCACCATACGACGATCAACAGACCGTCACAACAATAGTTTTTGTATGCTCATGCGTGTACAGAAATACACTGTAACAATAGATTCTAACAGTTATAAATAATTTAATATGTTATAAGTACTTCACAATTAATCACAAGTAGGGTAGAATGTTTTAAAAAAATTATTAAGTATTACATTTAATTATTTTAATTCATTACTTTTCCTTTCTTGAGAAATAGTATTAAATATCGTATCATTTAATTAGCACATTTCTTTCTACTTGAAACAGGTTTTGTCCCTTATGGAGATTGATCACCCCATAATCTAACTGGCAAAGTCACTGTGTTTTAGCCGAATGTAACTGTGAGTTGGTTATAATGAAGATATCTTGTAATTAAGTTTTGTAAACGTTTGTTACTTGTGTGTTTAAAAGATGTATATTTTTATTTTACAAATTCCTTGAGAGATTGTTATGTTTTCTCGTTTTAATTTTTTCTCGTTCCAATATTGCACTAGATTGATAAATCGCTTCCAAGTATTAAATTTTAATGTGTTGGATTTACTAAAACTATAATCGAAGAGTGAACCGTTGCAAGGGGTTTTGTTTTAGTCCCTGGGCTTTAACCTTTTATCAATTTAAAGAGAATATTGTACAGTACAGTTCTGTGAAAACGATATGTGAAGAATGAACATAGAGATTCTCGTAAATACTTGTAATGACTAAAATGTCTTAATTTGAGGCATGTGTTTATTTTAGAAAACATTATTAACAGTTAGAATTGAAACAGATACGTTTAGTATATGTAGCTAACCTAAGTCAATTTTTAGGTGATAAGTGATATTAAGGTTTAGTAGTTTTTAAAATTATTATAGCATGTCTGATTTTGTTAAATTCAGAAATATATGTACGTCATTACTTTTTGTGTAAGTCAAGCCGTTAACAGCTCATAACACCTGACGTTTGAGAACAAGTATTTAACGGAATAAACTTAGTAAACAGTAAAAAACACACGCACATAAACGAAGAAACTGTTTTGTATATACGTGTATGTATAGTTACTTGTTCGCAGCAGAAAAATCGGTATGGAGAACTACAAATACTTGTATGTTCTAATTAATTATACAATTATTTTTAATGTGTAGGCCTACACTCGGAACAAAACCAAATATATCAGCATCCTTTTGGTAAGAACGACGAGAAAATTTAATCAAAATACGAATTGTACCTAGTTGTTAATATTTAAAAAAGAATTAATTTGATTAAATTATCCTTTATTAAAACAACGTGAAAGAAAACAAATACCTCCCAGCGTTTGTTTTCTCTGAATTTTTGAAAACAAAGAATTATTTTGTTTACGTATTCGTGGTGGCACCATGGAACGATATCAGTTGTTAATATTTCATTTATATTTTTGAGTTTTTGGTCGAATAAATTTACAACATCAATACAAAAAATTACCGCCTCCCTCTTCACCTACCCTTTTCATTTATATATATATTTCGTCTACCTTTTTCAGTGGATTATTATGACCTTCATTTCAGGATACTCTATTTATCAAAATTAAGTACTTTACTCTTGTGAAAACGTAACATGTCGCAGGTAAACTACTCCTCTCCCTTACCCGATCTTCACCGAAGTCAATATGCCTTGAGTGCTCTACAACTTGGGCATGCAAAAAATTATTTGATTCTGTTTGAATTTGCGGCAGTTATAGTTCGCCATAGAAAACATTCTACACACTGACAGAGAAGACACACAGATACACAGGCAGACACTTTTTGGAACATGACTTTTCTTCATGTTTTGAGGGTAGTACAATCAGAATTATCCCTTATCTCGAACAAGATTTTTTCGCAATAACCATACTTCCATTTCCTTACGGAACATGGAAATAAAAAAAGGCATTGTTTGCTTAAGTGGAAGTCTGGAAACTTGCCGCAATACTGTTATTCTAGTAGAGGATCAAATTACGTAACCGCCACTAGTACTTGCCGAGTTCACTTGAGTGACACGCTGGAGCCGGTTGAACAATGTAACCACTACTCTGTGTTGCCTGTAAGCTCCGTGACACAATCCGTCGGATTACTACCGCTGCCGGACGCGGGAATTACCTGCATCCAGTGTGTGAGTGACAGCTTAACGCAGAGTTAGCGTGAATAAGAATGACGACTCTCACTGCGCAGTTTATACGTAAACGTACAGTGAAGTAAATACTGAATAAATAAACAACAAATGATATAGTTCTAAGGCTTTCACGGCCGGTCTCAGTGTTTACCGGGCTGTTTGGCCGTCGTCTACGGTTTACAGACAAACCAAACGTTTCGACAGCACCACTGATTGCCATCATCTGTGGAATTCAAAGAATCCGCTGACGTTACCACAGTACTGTGGGCCTGACGTTAACAACCCGCGTTCAGATAGTCTCGAATTCTTTGAATTCCACTGATGATGGCAGCCAGTTGTGCTGTCGAAACGTTTGGTTTTGTCTGTAAACCGTAAACCACGCTCAAACAGCCCGGTAAACACTTTTAATACAAAACATGATATAGTTTAATTAAAATAATCAAAAGTCTTTATGATTTAATTAAATTGGCTTAGTAAATTACTGAATAATCGTTAGAGAGTTTTTATTGACATACGCATAGTGACATACGCGAGTGAGGCGTGGGTCATGACAAAAACGGAATGCGGCAAGATTCAGAGTACTTAAATGTAGTTTATTCAAAGTACTTCAAATTATACATTGCAAGATAGAATAAGGCATGAGGATATCATAGCAGAACTCAAAGTAAAGGACATAAATGAGATCATTTCAATTTACAGAAGACAATGATGAGATCATGTGTAAAGGATGAACACTGAAACGAAAGCGGCAATGAACTATAAACCCACTCGTAGAAGAGAGGTGGGTAGCCCGAGTATGAGATGGGTGCCGGAACAGGTTTATATGACCTAATCCTTCAACAGGAGAAGAAGAAGAAGAAGAAGAAGAAGAAGAAGAAGAAGAAGAAGAAGAAGAAGAAGGGTTATAAAATCAAAATTGGTGTTGTTTGTAATTTTTAAAGATTAGTGTACTGATACTTTGATATCTGAATTTTAATTATTAAGCACAGTGAAATAAAAAGAAATGCTATTATTTCTATATTTTCATCACTAATGACGGGAGTTTAATTATGAAACACACTTGGCGTTTGTAGATTTGACAAATCCTTTGACAATGTTACAAGGACATTACTAAGGCAAATCCTTCACAGAAGAGGTTACGCTATACATCTTATAGAAACTATAAAAAGTCTTTATGTAGAAACCAATGTAAGATTGGTTACAGGAGAAAGCATGACTGAGGAGGTTCCCACTAATAATAGGGTAAGACAAGGTTTCTGTATCACGGACGCTTTCCAATATCGAGACAACATTTAAAAAAAATGGAAATCTTATGTTGACCAAGCAATTTTTACGAAAGAAATGATTTTAAACTTTATTTTGTACGCAAATGATATAGTAATAATTCAGGACAGCGAGGATAAACTACAAAAATCAATATACATTAGTAAATCGAATAGCAGATGATTATGGCTTTCAAATATCAGCGGACAAGTCACGTACAATACAGTTTTATTTTACAGAAAAAATTGTCATGGTTTCTAAGCACCATTGCTTCCTTTTACTGCCGTACATCATCATCATATCATATTGGCGGGGATCCCACAGCTACTGCCGCATCCCGCATCTCAGTTTCCATATCAACTTATTCTGTGTATCTTCATTCTTCAGACTCTTTTCTTCCATACTCCTTTCGATCCCTTCTATCCATTTTAATCTAGGTCTGCCTACCTTCTTCTGTTGCTAGGTCTGTATTTGAACACACTCACAGCTATTTTTCTTCACTCATTCTCATTAGGTGTCCACACCAGGAGAGCTGTTTATGTTTTATATCTTCTATTGCAGTTTCTTTTCTATTTGTTCTTTCCCTTATTACGTCATTCCTTACACGTTCCAGATGAAGAACTCTGGAAGCTCGTCTAAGATTCTACAGCTTGAATCTTCCTGCCGTTCTTTTCGTTGATTGTCCAACATTGTGACCCATAGGTGATAATTGGTTCAACAATGGCTTTATAAATATTGATCTTTGTCAGTAGCCCGATTTTGGTGGACCATAAAAGTGAATTTAATTGGTGTATGCTGCTTTTTTCTAAAACTAATCGGTGTCTTATATCTTTATAGCATATTCCATCATCGCTAATTATACTTCCTAAATATTTATACTTTTCACATTTCTTGATGGAGGTATTATCTGATAACTGAAGATCTGATGTTTGACTTCCTGTGGCTAAGTACATTGTTTTTTTGAAGTTTAAGTTGAATCCCCATCGATCGTATTCTTCTATTAGTTTTCTCATCATATAAGTGATATCTTATTCACCATTGGCTATCACCACTTGATCATCTGTGAATAAAAGAGTGTATAAACACTTCTCTTCTAATTCTATTCCCATTCTGCTGCACTTGTTTCTCCATGTCTCCAGTGCTCCTTGTATATATACCTTAAATAAATTGGGAGACAAACAACATCCTCGTTTAAGTCCCTTACTAATATTAAACGACTCGGACACTTCTCGTCCTATTTTCACTCTGGCTTGAACGTTTTTGTACGCTTTCACACTTTCCACGTATATGGAGTTAATTCCACTATTTTCTAAAGTTTCAAATAAATTGACATTGTCATAAGCCTTTTTGGGGTCTATAAATACCAAATGCGTTTCTAAATTCTTTTCCGTGCGTTTCTCAATTATTTGTCGCAACGAAAATATGTTGTCGACACAGGATCTTTCCGCTCTAAATCCACTCTGTTCTTCCACATTACCAATTTCTCCTTCAATTCTGTTTATTAGGATTCGACCATACAGCCTTCCTATTGAACTAGTTACACTAATACCCCTGTAGTTATTACAATCTTGCTTATTTCCTTTTTTATATATAGAACTGATCAAAGAGATGTTAAAATCTTGTGGTAATTATTCTCCTTTAATCATTAACTTATTAAAAATATTTCCTAATAGTTCCCACAAAATACTTGGTCAATATTTCACCAATTCAATAGGAACGCCTCCCGGTCCAGTGGATTTATTGTTCTTCATTTCTTTAACTTTATTTTCTACCTCCCTTGTTGAAATGGATATCACATTCTCTCTTCCTTCCTCTTTTATTCGGTTTATCATTTGTTTATATTCAGTTCTGTTCTCAGTTAATAGTTTTTGATTGTGTCTTTCCACTTACTCATGTTAATTATTGGAATATTAGGTTTTTCTTTTCTTTCTGTTTGAAGTTGTTTTATTAGTTTCCAGGCCTGTCGTACTTTTGTCCCTCCGATATATTTGTTAACTTCATCACATCTTTTGTCCTATAATTTGGGCTTTGCTTTTGAAACTTCTTTTTTTACTTCGCTATTACTTCTTGCGTAGCACTTTCGGTCGTCATTATTTCCTGAATTTAGCCAGTTCTGATGCAATTGTTTCTTTTCCTTTACTTTTCGTTCTATATCTTTTGTCCAACATTCTGAGTTCTTCCTTCTGTCTATAATTTGTTCACCTAATGCTTACCTCGCTGCACTATGTATGCATTCTTTAATCATATTATAACAGTTTTCTGCAGTAAATAGATTGATATTTTGGTTGTCTCTCAATTTATTTGCTAATCTTATTTTATACAAAAATTTTAGAGAGTCATGTCGTAAACTTTCTATGTTGTACTTAACGGTTTCCACCACTTCGTTCTTCTTGCCTACAATAGTTAATCGTCTGTTTGTTTTATACTTTACCAGTACTTTAGCTTTCAACATGAAATAATCCGATGCACACTCCGCACTTCTGTACACCCGAAAGTCTTGCGTCTGTAAGTTTGAGTTTTGCGGTTGGATCATGTAGTCAATTATAGAGCTCAAGTTTCTTGTAGACTGTATCCAAGTGTTCTTGTGAATTCTTTTGTGAGGAAAATACCCATTCTGTATTCTGAGAGCATGTGCTTCGCAAAAGTCTATTAACCTTCGGCCACTCTCATTTATAGTTTCTTCGCCATATCGGCCTATAATTTTACCGTTGTTTGCACTCCCTGTTCGAGCATTAAAATCTCCCATAAGGTACATTTCTTTTTGCGGATTTATGTTGCTTACAACTTCTGTCAAATCGTTATAAAACTGATCTTTGATGTTACTATCTGCGTCATCTCTTGGTGCATAGACCCAAATTATCACCATGTCATGGCCATTCTTCTGCAGTTCCAAGAACATAATCCGTTCATTCACTTCTTGCCACTTCTTTATTGCTTTCTTTAATCTCTGATGTATCACTATTGATAACCCCCTCTTTGCTCTCTCACTCTTATTAACGCCACTATAGAAATGGATGTACTGACCTATTACTTCATTACCTGTCCCCTTCTTTTTAGTTTCTGTAAGAACACCTATATATCAATTATCATTTTCTCAAACTCTTCAAATACTTCTTTCCGTTTTATGTTTAGACCTTGTATGTTCCAAGTTGCCAAGTTCATTATCCGTTTCCGTTGCTTTGGTCGTTTATTATTATTAAACGTACGTAAATTATTAATTGTACATTGCTGGCGTACAATTATTAAAATATTCATCAAATTCAGTTTCCGAGAAAAATAAATTATTAAATCTCGTAAACACCAACAATATGTTGAAGACCGTGTATTCTACAGTTTTAAAGAAGATTTTTTCTTCTACATTTAAAACTTAAAAAAAGTTTTCTGGCACATCTACTAAATACTCGTCATGAAAAAAACACGTCTAGTAAATAAAAACGCTGAAATAATTTTTAATCAGGACTTCAGTTAGAGCGACGTTTCGTGATTGTAGGACACTGCAGTAGTAATATTGTCTACACAACGCTTAGATTGTCGACCCCCATAACCTACCCTATTCTGACCCAAAAGTTGACGGGACATACGTTGAAATTCATTTAGAAAGCTCGTCATTTAGTTCATTTTGGTCTGTGTGTTTATGTGAAAACACGTTTATTTTGCAACCACAAACTTAGTTATTGAGGATGGTGTGTTAGTTGCCTCAACTGTTTACTGCCAATATGACAAAAAACTAACATATTTAATTATTAAAGTTGTGTTAATGGTTGTAATCACAAACAGAAATTACGCTGTTGCACACCACTATATACAAAATTCCGATAAGCGCTTTCTAGCTTCACAGCTCATCATCAAATCGAAAAACTAATAATCTAAAAATGGGAAATTACCATTAATACAATTACCTGTATTTCTTTATTCAATTTGACATTCTTTACACATGCATAGTAGTCATTGTTTAAAATGTAAACAAATATCAAGTCATTGTTTAAATTGATTTTCTGTATCAAATATGGAATAATATACTGTACATATTGTAGCGTGACAGAAAGTCCACTACATTTTAAGTCATGTGAAATCATAAAGTTTAATTACACCAACAAATGTTATAATAATATTGAATGACATTTAAATAAATCAGAGGAATGAACCACAATAGGATAAAAATCCTCACTACATAATATATAAAAACCACTGTTAAAAGAAACCAAAGAAAGTATTGAAGCAACTCATCAACTCATAGTATAATACCAGTAAGTTACCCAGGAAGCTCAGAGCAGTAAACCAGTTATATAAGACTATATCAAAGAAAAAGAGACTCAATTAAAGGGTGGTGAAGACCAAAATACCCCAAAAAACAAGAAGAGGAAAGAATAAAGTTTGTGAACAGGAAGAAAACAATACCCTGAAACCTGTGTAGAAGAATAAAGTCAGTTCAGTGAATAAATTAAATACTCCAAACTAAACCTCAGTCGTGATAACACCAAGTACCTTGGTTTACCCAAGAACGGAAGGAAGAACAGAAGAGTGAAGACTAGACGAGGGACAAGAATGAAGACTAGAAGAGGGACAAGAATGAATACCAGAAGGAAGACATGAAGAAGGACAAGAAGGAAGACAGGAGGAGAGGAAGAAATAGTATGAAAGAAACACCGTAGTAAAACCTATTATTATATAAACTACTATCAATCCCAAACCCACAAAAACTATGCAAAAGAAAGTATAACATACCCAAAATCTTATAAAATGTAATTATTGAGAAAACTAAAGTGCTGTATAGCATTATAAGAAGTGAACCGGCTAAAGCTATTGTGTAATAAAGAAATAAACTAGTCTTAACGGTCCATGATTACTAAAGGTCTGGTCTGAGATAATCAGACTCAAAATATCAGAACCAACAGTGAAAGTGAATTTGTGTAAGTGTTTTTTAAAAAAAGCAATAAACTTAAAGTTGGTGATACTATAACTTAGTAGTATGCTATATCACAACTTTAAAATCTAAATAATAAACAGCATAATAAAATAATAAAATGGAAGGTTTCCAGTATTTTATTATTTTAATGTAAATCTTTATTTGCAAGACATTTGTAAAAAATGATAATAAATAGAATATGGGAATTAATGTTTGCTGATGTGGGGGATCACAATAGTAATGGTTTGAACCAGAAAGGACTGGTACTAATATAGTATGAATAAGTGTAACATGTTTGAATAGACTGTCATTTTACAATTCTAAAATCAATGTGTTAAATAAATGTATTTGTAAGGTTTATTAGAAAATAAGATTTATGTTATGTGTTTTAAAAAAAGAATTATGTTTGATAAATAATAACATACATACCAGTAATAATGTTCTAAAAGGTATGCTATGTTAGCTCAAAAATAGTTGAAAGATATATGTTCCAACCATATCTGCAATGTGTTCAAGTGTGCAGATTGCTGAACCATGTTCATAATTATTTATTTTAAATATGTAGTGTTAATTAACTACTACACAATACAATAAGTTATAAATCATGTTATTTTGATATAATTGTAATTATGTAAAGTCAGAGGAGGAATTAAGTTTAAATTATTTGAGAAAGAAAGAATTATAAAATTCTAAAATCTAGGCCATTTGGTGAAATCAGAGAACCAATATAAAATAGTATAATTCACTTATAAATCCTGTAAACTACCCAGATTTATATAAGATAACACAATTAACCACTACTAGGAATGATCCTATGAATTAAAATGACAATAAGGAAATATACCTTAACATTTTGTACATTGTCAAAATATATAAATTAATTAATTTTAAAGAGCAATGTCAAATTTACAAATTAACACAAAAAACCAGTTCAAAGGTGTAATTTATATGTATTTAAGGAAAGGGAGAGTAATATGACTAATTAAAGTTTATTATAATAGTATTAATAATATTTAAAATGGAAGGAATTTTGTATAAAGACGGAAATCCAATTTTGAGCCTATATTTCCAAAGTGTGAACAAAATTTGTTAATTTCCACAAAATGTCTACAGATATGGACTATAATACATCAATTTAAAGGGAATGAGATGATTAAACCAATAATAAGGTTAGTAATTCATAAAAGTAAGGAATAAAATAGAAAAATTCCATATATAATGTAATATTTTCTAATGTGTATGGAAGTCGAAAAATGTTAACAATACTTTTTCAAGGATTAACTGGGCAAGATTTATGACCAAGTTAATTAGTCTTTTGTTGAATATCAAGCTGAATAGGTGTGTGACAAAAACGTTCTTAAAATCGAGTCGAACATGATGCTAGCGTTTAGCCATTGAAATCAGTGAACGAGAGTTAGACAAGTTAGACACTTTTTGAAGCCAATACTATAAAACATTCACGACAATAGTGAAAACAAACCTCTAACTTCACTATACGAGTGACAGTAAACAGTAAAACATTATATTTCAACTGATTCACTTTACAAACCTAACCGTAACTTGAAAAAACTTAACCCCAGAAGGGAAAACAGACAAAATAACCAAATTAACACAAGTTTACACGGAACACTTCACCAGAATACACCAACTAACTTAACAGACATATTACACCAGTGCGGGAAGATTTTAGACATTCACAAAGGTAATTTTGTCGTGATTTTGGGACATGCCGAGTTTACATTAACTACGCCAGAACTAGTAGCGGCCATCTTTTAATTCTACAGAGACCGCCTTCACGATTTCGCAGTGACGTCATCGTCTGCGTATGGTTTGACAGCATTCATTTACATTACATAGTGGAATTATTTAAATACTATTGAATAGTAATTATTGTATTAATATCTTTAATTGTTAATGTTATACTTTCTCGTCACCCTTCTCTGACTATTAATCCTAATCGCTCAAAGAACCTGTCTTTTAATATAATATAACATAAAATTTTGTTCTGTATGACACAATCGATAATTCCTGAGACAGAGTCGATAATTGCTCTCCATCGATAAAATATCGATTATTTATTTAAAATTGTCAATAAATCTTTATATTTCCATTATTTTGTATCTGTACTTATTTCACAGGGTAATTTAAGGGTATTTATAAGGCAGAAGGAATTAAGTGAGAAGAATATATCCTATTTTGAACAAGATATTGGACCAGTCAGAAAAGTCACCAATCGATTATTACCTGGAGTTAATCTATTTAACTCCAGACTTGGTGCAAATCTTCAAGAAGTGCTCGACAGTCAATAAATACCTACCTGTTATTAAAATTTTACCAGAACCTTTTAAAAAAAAACAGATTTATCTTGTATACATACCTCTATAAACATAAACACAAAATTATTTTATTGTTTGAAAATTCTATTATTATTGAATTTTCCATTTTATTTTTATTCTTTTGTAACGACCGGCATACAGCGATCTGGTGACCAAGTGGCTAGCCCAAACAGTGGGGCTTGATCAGATTACAGCCATATATAGGGTCTTCTTACAAAGTGACGAACCCAACGCTGGGCATTAAGGAAGAAGGCAGTACCCCAAAGGTCGTCTTGTTACAAAGTGGCGTCCAACTTAGAGGGCTTGAATAAATAAGCCTGGCAGCGGTTATCCAGTCAGGAGAAGGGCAACAACGATAAATCAAAATGGCAGAACTTACAATGGAAGAGAAGTGTGACAAATTAAAGGAAATGTTTTCAGAATTTACGGAGGATCAAAAAGCGACGATAATGGAAAGGCTCCTACAAAAGATGATTAAAATGCAGGAAGAGGAAAGAAAGGATAGAAAGGAGGACAGACAAATCTTGAAGGAAGGTTTGAGTGAAATAAATACAAACATCATATCCATGAATGAAGGATTAAGGAAAAATAATGAGAGACTAGAAGAAGACCTTAAGGAAAGAAGAGAGGAAAAATTAAAAAGCGAAGAATTAAGAAATGAGAAGACCGAAGAAATAAAAAATGATAGCAACCCAGAACCAGAAGAAATACTAAATGATAAAACGCAGGAACAAGTAATGGTAGTACCTGAAATTGAAACTAACCGAAACCAGGAAGATATTAAACCAAGGAAAAGGAGAATGTATCCAAGAAATGTAATAAAAACGAAGGAAGAGTTGGAAATGATGAACCATGGTTTAATGGATGTCAATAATATTCCAATTACCGACCATGAAGAAATCAGGAATTACAGAAATTACGGAAGGAGATTAAAAATAATCTCAGAAATAATGTACCAACAGACAGTAGTTTACCAATGGGGAAGGACCAGAGGTAAACGGAATACTACATGTGGACTAGATCAGTTCCAGTGCGGAACTAAACAGTGTATTTCAGAAAGATGGAAATATAACATCTTATCAGACTGTGACGATGGCACTGGTGAATCACCAGAGTGTGTTCCATTAGTGCGCCATCCAGGACTATTCCAGTATACAATTACACAAAAATGTATACCTTCCGGATGGATATGTGATGATGAACCAGATTATGGGGATTCAGAGAAGCAGATAATTGATAAACCAGATGAAGAACCTCACAGATATTTTTCAGGTCATACAGCATATGGACCAGAGACATATTGGAATATAAGACAAGATAATAATGGGAACAATATTAATTACCATGATAATAATAATACGGGTCCAAATTATCAAAACCCGAATCGACCCTCTAATGGTTATCAGGGTAACCACAATCCCTACCCTGATAACGTAAATAGTCAGAGAAGCCCCAATTATGGTAATAGTCCTTACCATAATAATGCTAATCGTGTGGGTCCCAATAATAGTAATTTTAGTAATAATAGGTGTCCTCGCCATATAGTGAACTTCACACTAGCCACAGATGGAAGACAGCGAGGTTTCAACCACCATAGAGGGAACAGTTACCGAAGATACGAAGAAAGACGGAGGAGCCTAGAACGGGACCAACCGAGGTACTATCCGGCGCGTAGGAGCAATAGTTTGGATCTGATAAGGATCCATACGGATACATAATGAGGTGGTAAAAGGGATGGATGTCATGATAACCGACAACGGCAAAACCACCACAAAGAAGATGAAAATAATTACCACTGAGGAAAAATGAGAAGAAGAAGGGACAAAGAACCAAAATGGGAATTTAAGAAATAAATTAATTAAGAAACTACACCTTATAAGGGAACTATGAGCAACAATGCACTATAATAACAAGCATCCACCTGGGTATAAAGAAAAAATAATAATAAGAAATACGTTTGAATAAAGACAAGAAAAGAGTCATACAATATTTATGAAACTAATATGATATGTTTACCATATAATTATGAAAACTATTACAATCATTTATGAAAGGTCTATGTGGCAGTAATATAAAAGAAGTTAGAATTAAAACCTCCAAAATTCTAAAATACATGTAAGCCCACCTTACATAAAGTTTAAAGGAAAACCATTTAGAAGATATAAGATAGAATTTAAAATCAACAAAATTCTAAACATACGTAAGTTCACCTTACATACCAGGAAAATGTAAAAAAACTTTATGGCAAGAATAGAATAAGAATTAGAATTTAAAATCCACTAAATTCTAAAAAAAAAAAAATGTAAGCCCATTGCATACAATTTATTTGAGAAAACTTTATAGAATAACATAAGAAGAGTGAATTTTGAATTATGAATAAATCAAGTTTCCCAAACCAAGTATAAGTACAACTTACCAACCAATTATGAATAAACCACTATGATGAGATAAACTGAAGGGATTTCATACCATATTTATGGTAAGCATAGAAGATAATTACCATGGTAACAAAGAATCATAATGGGATGAAGAAAGGAAACAGATTTAGAATTAAAACAAATAATTCTTAACAATATGATAATGTCTAAGTTCAATTTGAAGAGTAAAAACCTTTCCGTAAAATGGTGATGAAGGAAATAAAAGAAAAAAAAATTTCTTTAATACGATTGGAGTGATTGAATAGAATAATAAAGTACAAAAACTTCTTTGGAATTATGAGAGAATGAAACTTTGAAGTGGTATGAGGAGAAATTATGACCTCATTATGAAATTAATAAAAAACCATCATTCACAAGTATAATAACAATGACCGGAATAATGTGAAAATAATGTAAAAAATTTATGTAATTAAATGAATTAATATAAAATGATTTATTGAATTAAATGACAATTATGATAATGACAGTTATACAAATTCTAGAAAATAGAACAAGTGGAAATTTTAAGAACGATGAAACAGTCTAAAAATGTCACAAAGATATGCTACTATAAATAATGCAGATTATAATGAAAAAAACCAGAAGGTAATAAAGAATTTATAACCAAAAGATTTATATGATAAGAAAAGTTTAAAAAATGTAATAATAGAAGAGCTTCCTACCATAATATCAAATGAAAGAAACATCCAGATAATAATTCAGATGAACAACTGAGATAGAAATATTAAAATCTCTGAGAAGTATAATAAGTAATAAGTGAAGTATC
Source organism: Magicicada septendecula (assembly GCA_034769895.1). Classification (NCBI taxonomy): domain Eukaryota; kingdom Metazoa; phylum Arthropoda; class Insecta; order Hemiptera; family Cicadidae; genus Magicicada; species Magicicada septendecula. Next base: position 91,383,322 of record CM068373.1, read on the forward strand.
ACAAAGATATTTTTTAAATATTAACAAATGTGTACTATTCTGAATAATTATTTTAATCTGTCTGATGATAATTCCAGCAGGATTAATATATTTTTTGAGCAGAGATGATTTGCCTCTGTACTCAAATATGTGTGAAGTATTGGACAGCAGAGGAAAGTAGCGTACAGTGCCTCTCTGAACTGAACCAGCTCACAAAGTAGGGAACGATAGGGAGAAAATATCCCAAGGAGAAAATACTAAGAAGAAATATAAAAATGAAATAATAAATATGAAACTCAGAAGACTATTACTATCAAGGAAGATCAAGTGAGAGTGATATAAACTCAGATATAAATAAGAAAATTTTAAAATGGAAGGAAGTCCAAAATAATAACAAACTTTGAGTAATTATCATAAGCAATTGTTTCAGACAAAGCAAGTATAGTCTGAAAAAATTACTTCTGGAGAAGGGCATTCTGTAGCGTGACAGAAAGTCCACTACATTTTAAGTCATGTGAAATCATAAAGTTTAATTACACCAACAAATGTTATAATAATATTCAATGACATTTAAATAAATCAGAGGAATGAACCACAATAGGATAAAAATCCTCACTACATAATATATAAAACCCACTGTTAAAAGAAACCAAAGAAAGTATTGAAGCAACTCATCAACTCATAGTATAATACCAGTAAGTTACCCAGGAAGCTCAGAGCAGTAAACCAGTTATATAAGACTATATCAAAGAAAAAGAGACTCAATCAAAGGGTGGTGAAGACCAAAATACCCCAAAAAACAAGAAGAGGAAAGAATAAAGTTTGTGAACAGGAAGAAAACAATACCCTGAAACCTGTGTAGAAGAATAAAGTCAGTTCAGTGAATAAATTAAATACTCCAAACTAAACCTCAGTCGTGATAACACCAAGTACCTTGGTTTACCCAAGAACGGAAGGAAGAACAGAAGAGTGAAGACTAGACGAGGGACAAGAATGAAGACTAGAAGAGGGACAAGAATGAATACCAGAAGGAAGACATGAAGAAGGACAAGAAGGAAGACAGGAGGAGAGGAAGAAATAGTATGAAAGAAACACCGTAGTAAAACCTATTATTATATAAACTACTATCAATCCCAAACCCACAAAAACTATGCAAAAGAAAGTATAACATACCCAAAATCTTATAAAATGTAATTATTGAGAAAACTAAAGTGCTGTATAGCATTATAAGAAGTGAACCGGCTAAAGCTATTGTGTAATAAAGAAATAAACTAGTCTTAACGGTCCATGATTACTAAAGGTCTGGTCTGAGATAATCAGACTCAAAATATCAGAACCAACAGTGAAAGTGAATTTGTGTAAGTGTTTTTTAAAAAAAGCAATAAACTTAAAGTTGGTGATACTATAACTTAGTAGTATGCTATATCACAACTTTAAAATCTAAATAATAAACAGCATAATAAAATAATAAAATGGAAGGTTTCCAGTATTTTATTATTTTAATGTAAATCTTTATTTGCAAGACATTTGTAAAAAATGATAATAAATAGAATATGGGAATTAATGTTTGCTGATGTGGGGGATCACAATAGTAATGGTTTGAACCAGAAAGGACTGGTACTAATATAGTATGAATAAGTGTAACATGTTTGAATAGACTGTCATTTTACAATTCTAAAATCAATGTGTTAAATAAATGTATTTGTAAGGTTTATTAGAAAATAAGATTTATGTTATGTGTTTTAAAAAAAGAATTATGTTTGATAAATAATAACATACATACCAGTAATAATGTTCTAAAAGGTATGCTATGTTAGCTCAAAAATAGTTGAAAGATATATGTTCCAACCATATCTGCAATGTGTTCAAGTGTGCAGATTGCTGAACCATGTTCATAATTATTTATTTTAAATATGTAGTGTTAATTAACTACTACACAATACAATAAGTTATAAATCATGTTATTTTGATATAATTGTAATTATGTAAAGTCAGAGGAGGAATTAAGTTTAAATTATTTGAGAAAGAAAGAATTATAAAATTCTAAAATCTAGGCCATTTGGTGAAATCAGAGAACCAATATAAAATAGTATAATTCACTTATAAATCCTGTAAACTACCCAGATTTATATAAGATAACACAATTAACCACTACTAGGAATGATCCTATGAATTAAAATGACAATAAGGAAATATACCTTACCATTTTGTACATTGTCAAAATATATAAATTAATTAATTTTAAAGAGCAATGTCAAATTTACAAATTAACACAAAAAACCAGTTCAAAGGTGTAATTTATATGTATTTAAGGAAAGGGAGAGTAATATGACTAATTAAAGTTTATTATAATAGTATTAATAATATTTAAAATAGAAGGAATTTTGTATAAAGACGGAAATCCAATTTTGAGCCTATATTTCCAAAGTGTGAACAAAATTTGTTAATTTCCACAAAATGTCTACAGATATGGACTATAATACATCAATTTAAAGGGAATGAGATGATTAAACCAATAATAAGGTTAGTAATTCATAAAAGTAAGGAATAAAATAGAAAAATTCCATATATAATGTAATATTTTCTAATGTGTATGGAAGTCGAAAAATGTTAACAATACTTTTTCAAGGATTAACTGGGCAAGATTTATGACCAAGTTAATTAGTCTTTTGTTGAATATCAAGCTGAATAGGTGTGTGACAAAAACGTTCTTAAAATCGAGTCGAACATGATGCTAGCGTTTAGCCATTGAAATCAGTGAACGAGAGTTAGACAAGTTAGACACTTTTTGAAGCCAATACTATAAAACATTCACGACAATAGTGAAAACAAACCTCTAACTTCACTATACGAGTGACAGTAAACAGTAAAACATTATATTTCAACTGATTCACTTTACAAACCTAACCGTAACTTGAAAAAACTTAACCCCAGAAGGGAAAACAGACAAAATAACCAAATTAACACAAGTTTACACGGAACACTTCACCAGAATACACCAACTAACTTAACAGACATATTACACCAGTGCGGGAAGATTTTAGACATTCACAAAGGTAATTTTGTCGTGATTTTGGGACATGCCGAGTTTACATTAACTACGCCAGAACTAGTAGCGGCCATCTTTTAATTCTACAGAGACCGCCTTCACGATTTCGCAGTGACGTCATCGTCTGCGTATGGTTTGACAGCATTCATTTACATTACATAGTGGAATTATTTAAATACTATTGAATAGTAATTATTGTATTAATATCTTTAATTGTTAATGTTATACTTTCTCGTCACCCTTCTCTGACTATTAATCCTAATCGCTCAAAGAACCTGTCTTTTAATATAATATAACATAAAATTTTGTTCTGTATGACACAATCGATAATTCCTGAGACAGAGTCGATAATTGCTCTCCATCGATAAAATATCGATTATTTATTTAAAATTGTCAATAAATCTTTATATTTCCATTATTTTGTATCTGTACTTATTTCACAGGGTAATTTAAGGGTATTTATAAGGCAGAAGGAATTAAGTGAGAAGAATATATCCTATTTTGAACAAGATATTGGACCAGTCAGAAAAGTCACCAATCGATTATTACCTGGAGTTAATCTATTTAACTCCAGACTTGGTGCAAATCTTCAAGAAGTGCTCGACAGTCAATAAATACCTACCTGTTATTAAAATTTTACCAGAACCTTTTAAAAAAAAACAGATTTATCTTGTATACATACCTCTATAAACATAAACAAAATTATTTTATTGTTTGAAAATTCTATTATTATTGAATTTTCCATTTTATTTTTATTCTTTTGTAACGACCGGCATACAGCGATCTGGTGACCAAGTGGCTAGCCCAAACAGTGGGGCTTGATCAGATTACAGCCATATATAGGGTCTTCTTACAAAGTGACGAACCCAACGCTGGGCATTAAGGAAGAAGGCAGTACCCCAAAGGTCGTCTTGTTACAAAGTGGCGTCCAACTTAGAGGGCTTGAATAAATAAGCCTGGCAGCGGTTATCCAGTCAGGAGAAGGGCAACAACGATAAATCAAAATGGCAGAACTTACAATGGAAGAGAAGTGTGACAAATTAAAGGAAATGTTTTCAGAATTTACGGAGGATCAAAAAGCGACGATAATGGAAAGGCTCCTACAAAAGATGATTAAAATGCAGGAAGAGGAAAGAAAGGATAGAAAGGAGGACAGACAAATCTTGAAGGAAGGTTTGAGTGAAATAAATACAAACATCATATCCATGAATGAAGGATTAAGGAAAAATAATGAGAGACTAGAAGAAGACCTTAAGGAAAGAAGAGAGGAAAAATTAAAAAGCGAAGAATTAAGAAATGAGAAGACCGAAGAAATAAAAAATGATAGCAACCCAGAACCAGAAGAAATACTAAATGATAAAACGCAGGAACAAGTAATGGTAGTACCTGAAATTGAAACTAACCGAAACCAGGAAGATATTAAACCAAGGAAAAGGAGAATGTATCCAAGAAATGTAATAAAAACGAAGGAAGAGTTGGAAATGATGAACCATGGTTTAATGGATGTCAATAATATTCCAATTACCGACCATGAAGAAATCAGGAATTACAGAAATTACGGAAGGAGATTAAAAATAATCTCAGAAATAATGTACCAACAGACAGTAGTTTACCAATGGGGAAGGACCAGAGGTAAACGGAATACTACATGTGGACTAGATCAGTTCCAGTGCGGAACTAAACAGTGTATTTCAGAAAGATGGAAATATAACATCTTATCAGACTGTGACGATGGCACTGGTGAATCACCAGAGTGTGTTCCATTAGTGCGCCATCCAGGACTATTCCAGTATACAATTACACAAAAATGTATACCTTCCGGATGGATATGTGATGATGAACCAGATTATGGGGATTCAGAGAAGCAGATAATTGATAAACCAGATGAAGAACCTCACAGATATTTTTCAGGTCATACAGCATATGGACCAGAGACATATTGGAATATAAGACAAGATAATAATGGGAACAATATTAATTACCATGATAATAATAATACGGGTCCAAATTATCAAAACCCGAATCGACCCTCTAATGGTTATCAGGGTAACCACAATCCCTACCCTGATAACGTAAATAGTCAGAGAAGCCCCAATTATGGTAATAGTCCTTACCATAATAATGCTAATCGTATGGGTCCCAATAATAGTAATTTTAGTAATAATAGGTGTCCTCGCCATATAGTGAACTTCATACTAGCCACAGATGGAAGACAGCGAGGTTTCAACCACCATAGAGGGAACAGTTACCGAAGATACGAAGAAAGACGGAGGAGCCTAGAACGGGACCAACCGAGGTACTATCCGGCGCGTAGGAGCAATAGTTTGGATCTGATAAGGATCCATACGGATACATAATGAGGTGGTAAAAGGGATGGATGTCATGATAACCGACAACGGCAAAACCACCACAAAGAAGATGAAAATAATTACCACTGAGGAAAAATGAGAAGAAGAAGGGACAAAGAACCAAAATGGGAATTTAAGAAATAAATTAATTAAGAAACTACACCTTATAAGGGAACTATGAGCAACAATGCACTATAATAACAAGCATCCACCTGGGTATAAAGAAAAAATAATAATAAGAAATACGTTTGAATAAAGACAAGAAAAGAGTCATACAATATTTATGAAACTAATATGATATGTTTACCATATAATTATGAAAACTATTACAATCATTTATGAAAGGTCTATGTGGCAGTAATATAAAAGAAGTTAGAATTAAAACCTCCAAAATTCTAAAATACATGTAAGCCCACCTTACATAAAGTTTAAAGGAAAACCATTTAGAAGATATAAGATAGAATTTAAAATCAACAAAATTCTAAACATACGTAAGTTCACCTTACATACCAGGAAAATGTAAAAAAACTTTATGGCAAGAATAGAATAAGAATTAGAATTTAAAATCCACTAAATTCTAAAAAAAAAAAAAAAATGTAAGCCCATTGCATACAATTTATTTGAGAAAACTTTATAGAATAACGTAAGAAGAGTGAATTTTGAATTATGAATAAATCAAGTTTCCCAAACCAAGTATAAGTACAACTTACCAACCAATTATGAATAAACCACTATGATGAGATAAACTGAAGGGATTTCATACCATATTTATGGTAAGCATAGAAGATAATTACCATGGTAACAAAGAATCATAATGGGATGAAGAAAGGAAACAGATTTAGAATTAAAACAAATAATTCTGAACAATATGATAATGTCTAAGTTCAATTTGAAGAGTAAAAACCTTTCCGTAAAATGGTGATGAAGGAAATAAAAGAAAAAAAAATTTCTTTAATACGATTGGAGTGATTGAATAGAATAATAAAGTACAAAAACTTCTTTGGAATTATGAGAGAATGAAACTTTGAAGTGGTATGAGGAGAAATTATGACCTCATTATGAAATTAATAAAAAACCATCATTCACAAGTATAATAACAATGACCGGAATAATGTGAAAATAATGTAAAAAATTTATGTAATTAAATGAATTAATATAAAATGATTTATTGAATTAAATGACAATTATGATAATGACAGTTATACAAATTCTAGAAAATAGAACAAGTGGAAATTTTAAGAACGATGAAACAGTCTAAAAATGTCACAAAGATATTCTACTATAAATAATGCAGATTATAATGAAAAAAACCAGAAGGTAATAAAGAATTTATAACCAAAAGATTTATATGATAAGAAAAGTTAAAAAAATGTAATAATAGAAGAGCTTCCTACCATAATATCAAATGAAAGAAACATCCAGATAATAAGTCAGATGAACAACTGAGATAGAAATATTAAAATCTCTGAGAAGTATAATAAGTAATAAGTGAAGTATCACAAAGATATTTTTTAAATATTAACAAATGTGTACTATTCTGAATAATTATTTTAATCTGTCTGATGATAATTCCAGCAGGATTAATATATTTTTTGAGCAGAGATGATTTGCCTCTGTACTCAAATATGTGTGAAGTATTGGACAGCAGAGGAAAGTAGCGTACAGTGCCTCTCTGAACTGAACCAGCTCACAAAGTAGGGAACGATAGGGAGAAAATATCCCAAGGAGAAAATACTAAGAAGAAATATAAAAATGAAATAATAAATATGAAACTCAGAAGACTATTACTATCAAGGAAGATCAAGTGAGAGTGATATAAACTCAGATATAAATAAGAAAATTTTAAAATGGAAGGAAGTCCAAAATAATAACAAACTTTGAGTAATTATCATAAGCAATTGTTTCAGACAAAGCAAGTATAGTCTGAAAAAATTACTTCTGGAGAAGGGCATTCTGTAGCGTGACAGAAAGTCCACTACATTTTAAGTCATGTGAAATCATAAAGTTTAATTACACCAACAAATGTTATAATAATATTCAATGACATTTAAATAAATCAGAGGAATGAACCACAATAGGATAAAAATCCTCACTACATAATATATAAAACCCACTGTTAAAAGAAACCAAAGAAAGTATTGAAGCAACTCATCAACTCATAGTATAATACCAGTAAGTTACCCAGGAAGCTCAGAGCAGTAAACCAGTTATATAAGACTATATCAAAGAAAAAGAGACTCAATTAAAGGGTGGTGAAGACCAAAATACCCCAAAAAACAAGAAGAGGAAAGAATAAAGTTTGTGAACAGGAAGAAAACAATACCCTGAAACCTGTGTAGAAGAATAAAGTCAGTTCAGTGAATAAATTAAATACTCCAAACTAAACCTCAGTCGTGATAACACCAAGTACCTTGGTTTACCCAAGAACGGAAGGAAGAACAGAAGAGTGAAGACCAGACGAGGGACAAGAATGAAGACTAGAAGAGGGACAAGAATGAATACCAGAAGGAAGACATGAAGAAGGACAAGAAGGAAGACAGGAGGAGAGGAAGAAATAGTATGAAAGAAACACCGTAGTAAAACCTATTATTATATAAACTACTATCAATCCCAAACCCACAAAAACTATGCAAAAGAAAGTATAACATACCCAAAATCTTATAAAATGTAATTATTGAGAAAACTAAAGTGCTGTATAGCATTATAAGAAGTGAACCGGCTAAAGCTATTGTGTAATAAAGAAATAAACTAGTCTTAACGGTCCATGATTACTAAAGGTCTGGTCTGAGATAATCAGACTCAAAATATCAGAACCAACAGTGAAAGTGAATTTGTGTAAGTGTTTTTTAAAAAAAGCAATAAACTTAAAGTTGGTGATACTATAACTTAGTAGTATGCTATATCACAACTTTAAAATCTAAATAATAAACAGCATAATAAAATAATAAAATGGAAGGTTTCCAGTATTTTATTATTTTAATGTAAATCTTTATTTGCAAGACATTTGTAAAAAATGATAATAAATAGAATATGGGAATTAATGTTTGCTGATGTGGGGGATCACAATAGTAATGGTTTGAACCAGAAAGGACTGGTACTAATATAGTATGAATAAGTGTAACATGTTTGAATAGACTGTCATTTTACAATTCTAAAATCAATGTGTTAAATAAATGTATTTGTAAGGTTTATTAGAAAATAAGATTTATGTTATGTGTTTTAAAAAAAGAATTATGTTTGATAAATAATAACATACATACCAGTAATAATGTTCTAAAAGGTATGCTATGTTAGCTCAAAAATAGTTGAAAGATATATGTTCCAACCATATCTGCAATGTGTTCAAGTGTGCAGATTGCTGAACCATGTTCATAATTATTTATTTTAAATATGTAGTGTTAATTAACTACTACACAATACAATAAGTTATAAATCATGTTATTTTGATATAATTGTAATTATGTAAAGTCAGAGGAGGAATTAAGTTTAAATTATTTGAGAAAGAAAGAATTATAAAATTCTAAAATCTAGGCCATTTGGTGAAATCAGAGAACCAATATAAAATAGTATAATTCACTTATAAATCCTGTAAACTACCCAGATTTATATAAGATAACACAATTAACCACTACTAGGAATGATCCTATGAATTAAAATGACAATAAGGAAATATACCTTAACATTTTGTACATTGTCAAAATATATAAATTAATTAATTTTAAAGAGCAATGTCAAATTTACAAATTAACACAAAAAACCAGTTCAAAGGTGTAATTTATATGTATTTAAGGAAAGGGAGAGTAATATGACTAATTAAAGTTTATTATAATAGTATTAATAATATTTAAAATGGAAGGAATTTTGTATAAAGACGGAAATCCAATTTTGAGCCTATATTTCCAAAGTGTGAACAAAATTTGTTAATTTCCACAAAATGTCTACAGATATGGACTATAATACATCAATTTAAAGGGAATGAGATGATTAAACCAATAATAAGGTTAGTAATTCATAAAAGTAAGGAATAAAATAGAAAAATTCCATATATAATGTAATATTTTCTAATGTGTATGGAAGTCGAAAAATGTTAACAATACTTTTTCAAGGATTAACTGGGCAAGATTTATGACCAAGTTAATTAGTCTTTTGTTGAATATCAAGCTGAATAGGTGTGTGACAAAAACGTTCTTAAAATCGAGTCGAACATGATGCTAGCGTTTAGCCATTGAAATCAGTGAACGAGAGTTAGACAAGTTAGACACTTTTTGAAGCCAATACTATAAAACATTCACGACAATAGTGAAAACAAACCTCTAACTTCACTATACGAGTGACAGTAAACAGTAAAACATTATATTTCAACTGATTCACTTTACAAACCTAACCGTAACTTGAAAAAACTTAACCCCAGAAGGGAAAACAGACAAAATAACCAAATTAACACAAGTTTACACGGAACACTTCACCAGAATACACCAACTAACTTAACAGACATATTACACCAGTGCGGGAAGATTTTAGACATTCACAAAGGTAATTTTGTCGTGATTTTGGGACATGCCGAGTTTACATTAACTACGCCAGAACTAGTAGCGGCCATCTTTTAATTCTACAGAGACCGCCTTCACGATTTCGCAGTGACGTCATCGTCTGCGTATGGTTTGACAGCATTCATTTACATTACATAGTGGAATTATTTAAATACTATTGAATAGTAATTATTGTATTAATATCTTTAATTGTTAATGTTATACTTTCTCGTCACCCTTCTCTGACTATTAATCCTAATCGCTCAAAGAACCTGTCTTTTAATATAATATAACATAAAATTTTGTTCTGTATGACACAATCGATAATTCCTGAGACAGAGTCGATAATTGCTCTCCATCGATAAAATATCGATTATTTATTTAAAATTGTCAATAAATCTTTATATTTCCATTATTTTGTATCTGTACTTATTTCACAGGGTAATTTAAGGGTATTTATAAGGCAGAAGGAATTAAGTGAGAAGAATATATCCTATTTTGAACAAGATATTGGACCAGTCAGAAAAGTCACCAATCGATTATTACCTGGAGTTAATCTATTTAACTCCAGACTTGGTGCAAATCTTCAAGAAGTGCTCGACAGTCAATAAATACCTACCTGTTATTAAAATTTTACCAGAACCTTTTAAAAAAAAACAGATTTATCTTGTATACATACCTCTATAAACATAAACAAAATTATTTTATTGTTTGAAAATTCTATTATTATTGAATTTTCCATTTTATTTTTATTCTTTTGTAACGACCGGCATACAGCGATCTGGTGACCAAGTGGCTAGCCCAAACAGTGGGGCTTGATCAGATTACAGCCATATATAGGGTCTTCTTACAAAGTGACGAACCCAACGCTGGGCATTAAGGAAGAAGGCAGTACCCCAAAGGTCGTCTTGTTACAAAGTGGCGTCCAACTTAGAGGGCTTGAATAAATAAGCCTGGCAGCGGTTATCCAGTCAGGAGAAGGGCAACAACGATAAATCAAAATGGCAGAACTTACAATGGAAGAGAAGTGTGACAAATTAAAGGAAATGTTTTCAGAATTTACGGAGGATCAAAAAGCGACGATAATGGAAAGGCTCCTACAAAAGATGATTAAAATGCAGGAAGAGGAAAGAAAGGATAGAAAGGAGGACAGACAAATCTTGAAGGAAGGTTTGAGTGAAATAAATACAAACATCATATCCATGAATGAAGGATTAAGGAAAAATAATGAGAGACTAGAAGAAGACCTTAAGGAAAGAAGAGAGGAAAAATTAAAAAGCGAAGAATTAAGAAATGAGAAGACCGAAGAAATAAAAAATGATAGCAACCCAGAACCAGAAGAAATACTAAATGATAAAACGCAGGAACAAGTAATGGTAGTACCTGAAATTGAAACTAACCGAAACCAGGAAGATATTAAACCAAGGAAAAGGAGAATGTATCCAAGAAATGTAATAAAAACGAAGGAAGAGTTGGAAATGATGAACCATGGTTTAATGGATGTCAATAATATTCCAATTACCGACCATGAAGAAATCAGGAATTACAGAAATTACGGAAGGAGATTAAAAATAATCTCAGAAATAATGTACCAACAGACAGTAGTTTACCAATGGGGAAGGACCAGAGGTAAACGGAATACTACATGTGGACTAGATCAGTTCCAGTGCGGAACTAAACAGTGTATTTCAGAAAGATGGAAATATAACATCTTATCAGACTGTGACGATGGCACTGGTGAATCACCAGAGTGTGTTCCATTAGTGCGCCATCCAGGACTATTCCAGTATACAATTACACAAAAATGTATACCTTCCGGATGGATATGTGATGATGAACCAGATTATGGGGATTCAGAGAAGCAGATAATTGATAAACCAGATGAAGAACCTCACAGATATTTTTCAGGTCATACAGCATATGGACCAGAGACATATTGGAATATAAGACAAGATAATAATGGGAACAATATTAATTACCATGATAATAATAATACGGGTCCAAATTATCAAAACCCGAATCGACCCTCTAATGGTTATCAGGGTAACCACAATCCCTACCCTGATAACGTAAATAGTCAGAGAAGCCCCAATTATGGTAATAGTCCTTACCATAATAATGCTAATCGTGTGGGTCCCAATAATAGTAATTTTAGTAATAATAGGTGTCCTCGCCATATAGTGAACTTCATACTAGCCACAGATGGAAGACAGCGAGGTTTCAACCACCATAGAGGGAACAGTTACCGAAGATACGAAGAAAGACGGAGGAGCCTAGAACGGGACCAACCGAGGTACTATCCGGCGCGTAGGAGCAATAGTTTGGATCTGATAAGGATCCATACGGATACATAATGAGGTGGTAAAAGGGATGGATGTCATGATAACCGACAACGGCAAAACCACCTCAAAGAAGATGAAAATAATTACCACTGAGGAAAAATGAGAAGAAGAAGGGACAAAGAACCAAAATGGGAATTTAAGAAATAAATTAATTAAGAAACTACACCTTATAAGGGAACTATGAGCAACAATGCACTATAATAACAAGCATCCACCTGGGTATAAAGAAAAAATAATAATAAGAAATACGTTTGAATAAAGACAAGAAAAGAGTCATACAATATTTATGAAACTAATATGATATGTTTACCATATAATTATGAAAACTATTACAATCAGTTATGAAAGGTCTATGTGGCAGTAATATAAAAGAAGTTAGAATTAAAACCTCCAAAATTCTAAAATACATGTAAGCCCACCTTACATAAAGTTTAAAGGAAAACCATTTAGAAGATATAAGATAGAATTTAAAATCAACAAAATTCTAAACATACGTAAGTTCACCTTACATACCAGGAAAATGTAAAAAAACTTTATGGCAAGAATAGAATAAGAATTAGAATTTAAAATCCACTAAATTCTAAAAAAAAAAAAAAAATGTAAGCCCATTGCATACAATTTATTTGAGAAAACTTTATAGAATAACATAAGAAGAGTGAATTTTGAATTATGAATAAATCAAGTCTCCCAAACCAAGTATAAGTACAACTTACCAACCAATTATGAATAAACCACTATGATGAGATAAACTGAAGGGATTTCATACCATATTTATGGTAAGCATAGAAGATAATTACCATGGTAACAAAGAATCATAATGGGATGAAGAAAGGAAACAGATTTAGAATTAAAACAAATAATTCTGAACAATATGATAATGTCTAAGTTCAATTTGAAGAGTAAAAACCTTTCCGTAAAATGGTGATGAAGGAAATAAAAGAAAAAAAATTTCTTTAATACGATTGGAGTGATTGAATAGAATAATAAAGTACAAAAACTTCTTTGGAATTATGAGAGAATGAAACTTTGAAGTGGTATGAGGAGAAATTATGACCTCATTATGAAATTAATAAAAAACCATCATTCACAAGTATAATAACAATGACCGGAATAATGTGAAAATAATGTAAAAAATTTATGTAATTAAATGAATTAATATAAAATGATTTATTGAATTAAATGACAATTATGATAATGACAGTTATACAAATTCTAGAAAATAGAACAAGTGGAAATTTTAAGAACGATGAAACAGTCTAAAAATGTCACAAAGATATGCTACTATAAATAATGCAGATTATAATGAAAAAAACCAGAAGGTAATAAAGAATTTATAACCAAAAGATTTATATGATAAGAAAAGTTAAAAAAATGTAATAATAGAAGAGCTTCCTACCATAATATCAAATGAAAGAAACATCCAGATAATAAGTCAGATGAACAACTGAGATAGAAATATTAAAATCTCTGAGAAGTATAATAAGTAATAAGTGAAGTATCACAAAGATATTTTTTAAATATTAACAAATGTGTACTATTCTGAATAATTATTTTAATCTGTCTGATGATAATTCCAGCAGGATTAATATATTTTTTGAGCAGAGATGATTTGCCTCTGTACTCAAATATGTGTGAAGTATTGGACAGCAGAGGAAAGTAGCGTACAGTGCCTCTCTGAACTGAACCAGCTCACAAAGTAGGGAACGATAGGGAGAAAATATCCCAAGGAGAAAATACTAAGAAGAAATATAAAAATGAAATAATAAATATGAAACTCAGAAGACTATTACTATCAAGGAAGATCAAGTGAGAGTGATATAAACTCAGATATAAATAAGAAAATTTTAAAATGGAAGGAAGTCCAAAATAATAACAAACTTTGAGTAATTATCATAAGCAATTGTTTCAGACAAAGCAAGTATAGTCTGAAAAAATTACTTCTGGAGAAGGGCATTCTGTAGCGTGACAGAAAGTCCACTACATTTTAAGTCATGTGAAATCATAAAGTTTAATTACACCAACAAATGTTATAATAATATTCAATGACATTTAAATAAATCAGAGGAATGAACCACAATAGGATAAAAATCCTCACTACATAATATATAAAACCCACTGTTAAAAGAAACCAAAGAAAGTATTGAAGCAACTCATCAACTCATAGTATAATACCAGTAAGTTACCCAGGAAGCTCAGAGCAGTAAACCAGTTATATAAGACTATATCAAAGAAAAAGAGACTCAATTAAAGGGTGGTGAAGACCAAAATACCCCAAAAAACAAGAAGAGGAAAGAATAAAGTTTGTGAACAGGAAGAAAACAATACCCTGAAACCTGTGTAGAAGAATAAAGTCAGTTCAGTGAATAAATTAAATACTCCAAACTAAACCTCAGTCGTGATAACACCAAGTACCTTGGTTTACCCAAGAACGGAAGGAAGAACAGAAGAGTGAAGACCAGACGAGGGACAAGAATGAAGACTAGAAGAGGGACAAGAATGAATACCAGAAGGAAGACATGAAGAAGGACAAGAAGGAAGACAGGAGGAGAGGAAGAAATAGTATGAAAGAAACACCGTAGTAAAACCTATTATTATATAAACTACTATCAATCCCAAACCCACAAAAACTATGCAAAAGAAAGTATAACATACCCAAAATCTTATAAAATGTAATTATTGAGAAAACTAAAGTGCTGTATAGCATTATAAGAAGTGAACCGGCTAAAGCTATTGTGTAATAAAGAAATAAACTAGTCTTAACGGTCCATGATTACTAAAGGTCTGGTCTGAGATAATCAGACTCAAAATATCAGAACCAACAGTGAAAGTGAATTTGTGTAAGTGTTTTTTAAAAAAAGCAATAAACTTAAAGTTGGTGATACTATAACTTAGTAGTATGCTATATCACAACTTTAAAATCTAAATAATAAACAGCATAATAAAATAATAAAATGGAAGGTTTCCAGTATTTTATTATTTTAATGTAAATCTTTATTTGCAAGACATTTGTAAAAAATGATAATAAATAGAATATGGGAATTAATGTTTGCTGATGTGGGGGATCACAATAGTAATGGTTTGAACCAGAAAGGACTGGTACTAATATAGTATGAATAAGTGTAACATGTTTGAATAGACTGTCATTTTACAATTCTAAAATCAATGTGTTAAATAAATGTATTTGTAAGGTTTATTAGAAAATAAGATTTATGTTATGTGTTTTAAAAAAAGAATTATGTTTGATAAATAATAACATACATACCAGTAATAATGTTCTAAAAGGTATGCTATGTTAGCTCAAAAATAGTTGAAAGATATATGTTCCAACCATATCTGCAATGTGTTCAAGTGTGCAGATTGCTGAACCATGTTCATAATTATTTATTTTAAATATGTAGTGTTAATTAACTACTACACAATACAATAAGTTATAAATCATGTTATTTTGATATAATTGTAATTATGTAAAGTCAGAGGAGGAATTAAGTTTAAATTATTTGAGAAAGAAAGAATTATAAAATTCTATAATCTAGGCCATTTGGTGAAATCAGAGAACCAATATAAAATAGTATAATTCACTTATAAATCCTGTAAACTACCCAGATTTATATAAGATAACACAATTAACCACTACTAGGAATGATCCTATGAATTAAAATGACAATAAGGAAATATACCTTAACATTTTGTACATTGTCAAAATATATAAATTAATTAATTTTAAAGAGCAATGTCAAATTTACAAATTAACACAAAAAACCAGTTCAAAGGTGTAATTTATATGTATTTAAGGAAAGGGAGAGTAATATGACTAATTAAAGTTTATTATAATAGTATTAATAATATTTAAAATGGAAGGAATTTTGTATAAAGACGGAAATCCAATTTTGAGCCTATATTTCCAAAGTGTGAACAAAATTTGTTAATTTCCACAAAATGTCTACAGATATGGACTATAATACATCAATTTAAAGGGAATGAGATGATTAAACCAATAATAAGGTTAGTAATTCATAAAAGTAAGGAATAAAATAGAAAAATTCCATATATAATGTAATATTTTCTAATGTGTATGGAAGTCGAAAAATGTTAACAATACTTTTTCAAGGATTAACTGGGCAAGATTTATGACCAAGTTAATTAGTCTTTTGTTGAATATCAAGCTGAATAGGTGTGTGACAAAAACGTTCTTAAAATCGAGTCGAACATGATGCTAGCGTTTAGCCATTGAAATCAGTGAACGAGAGTTAGACAAGTTAGACACTTTTTGAAGCCAATACTATAAAACATTCACGACAATAGTGAAAACAAACCTCTAACTTCACTATACGAGTGACAGTAAACAGTAAAACATTATATTTCAACTGATTCACTTTACAAACCTAACCGTAACTTGAAAAAACTTAACCCCAGAAGGGAAAACAGACAAAATAACCAAATTAACACAAGTTTACACGGAACACTTCACCAGAATACACCAACTAACTTAACAGACATATTACACCAGTGCGGGAAGATTTTAGACATTCACAAAGGTAATTTTGTCGTGATTTTGGGACATGCCGAGTTTACATTAACTACGCCAGAACTAGTAGCGGCCATCTTTTAATTCTACAGAGACCGCCTTCACGATTTCGCAGTGACGTCATCGTCTGCGTATGGTTTGACAGCATTCATTTACATTACATAGTGGAATTATTTAAATACTATTGAATAGTAATTATTGTATTAATATCTTTAATTGTTAATGTTATACTTTCTCGTCACCCTTCTCTGACTATTAATCCTAATCGCTCAAAGAACCTGTCTTTTAATATAATATAACATAAAATTTTGTTCTGTATGACACAATCGATAATTCCTGAGACAGAGTCGATAATTGCTCTCCATCGATAAAATATCGATTATTTATTTAAAATTGTCAATAAATCTTTATATTTCCATTATTTTGTATCTGTACTTATTTCACAGGGTAATTTAAGGGTATTTATAAGGCAGAAGGAATTAAGTGAGAAGAATATATCCTATTTTGAACAAGATATTGGACCAGTCAGAAAAGTCACCAATCGATTATTACCTGGAGTTAATCTATTTAACTCCAGACTTGGTGCAAATCTTCAAGAAGTGCTCGACAGTCAATAAATACCTACCTGTTATTAAAATTTTACCAGAACCTTTTAAAAAAAAACAGATTTATCTTGTATACATACCTCTATAAACATAAACAAAATTATTTTATTGTTTGAAAATTCTATTATTATTGAATTTTCCATTTTATTTTTATTCTTTTGTAACGACCGGCATACAGCGATCTGGTGACCAAGTGGCTAGCCCAAACAGTGGGGCTTGATCAGATTACAGCCATATATAGGGTCTTCTTACAAAGTGACGAACCCAACGCTGGGCATTAAGGAAGAAGGCAGTACCCCAAAGGTCGTCTTGTTACAAAGTGGCGTCCAACTTAGAGGGCTTGAATAAATAAGCCTGGCAGCGGTTATCCAGTCAGGAGAAGGGCAACAACGATAAATCAAAATGGCAGAACTTACAATGGAAGAGAAGTGTGACAAATTAAAGGAAATGTTTTCAGAATTTACGGAGGATCAAAAAGCGACGATAATGGAAAGGCTCCTACAAAAGATGATTAAAATGCAGGAAGAGGAAAGAAAGGATAGAAAGGAGGACAGACAAATCTTGAAGGAAGGTTTGAGTGAAATAAATACAAACATCATATCCATGAATGAAGGATTAAGGAAAAATAATGAGAGACTAGAAGAAGACCTTAAGGAAAGAAGAGAGGAAAAATTAAAAAGCGAAGAATTAAGAAATGAGAAGACCGAAGAAATAAAAAATGATAGCAACCCAGAACCAGAAGAAATACTAAATGATAAAACGCAGGAACAAGTAATGGTAGTACCTGAAATTGAAACTAACCGAAACCAGGAAGATATTAAACCAAGGAAAAGGAGAATGTATCCAAGAAATGTAATAAAAACGAAGGAAGAGTTGGAAATGATGAACCATGGTTTAATGGATGTCAATAATATTCCAATTACCGACCATGAAGAAATCAGGAATTACAGAAATTACGGAAGGAGATTAAAATAATCTCAGAAATAATGTACCAACAGACAGTAGTTTACCAATGGGGAAGGACCAGAGGTAAACGGAATACTACATGTGGACTAGATCAGTTCCAGTGCGGAACTAAACAGTGTATTTCAGAAAGATGGAAATATAACATCTTATCAGACTGTGACGATGGCACTGGTGAATCACCAGAGTGTGTTCCATTAGTGCGCCATCCAGGACTATTCCAGTATACAATTACACAAAAATGTATACCTTCCGGATGGATATGTGATGATGAACCAGATTATGGGGATTCAGAGAAGCAGATAATTGATAAACCAGATGAAGAACCTCACAGATATTTTTCAGGTCATACAGCATATGGACCAGAGACATATTGGAATATAAGACAAGATAATAATGGGAACAATATTAATTACCATGATAATAATAATACGGGTCCAAATTATCAAAACCCGAATCGACCCTCTAATGGTTATCAGGGTAACCACAATCCCTACCCTGATAACGTAAATAGTCAGAGAAGCCCCAATTATGGTAATAGTCCTTACCATAATAATGCTAATCGTGTGGGTCCCAATAATAGTAATTTTAGTAATAATAGGTGTCCTCGCCATATAGTGAACTTCATACTAGCCACAGATGGAAGACAGCGAGGTTTCAACCACCATAGAGGGAACAGTTACCGAAGATACGAAGAAAGACGGAGGAGCCTAGAACGGGACCAACCGAGGTACTATCCGGCGCGTAGGAGCAATAGTTTGGATCTGATAAGGATCCATACGAATACATAATGAGGTGGTAAAAGGGATGGATGTCATGATAACCGACAACGGCAAAACCACCACAAAGAAGATGAAAATAATTACCACTGAGGAAAAATGAGAAGAAGAAGGGACAAAGAACCAAAATGGGAATTTAAGAAATAAATTAATTAAGAAACTACACCTTATAAGGGAACTATGAGCAACAATGCACTATAATAACAAGCATCCACCTGGGTATAAAGAAAAAATAATAATAAGAAATACGTTTGAATAAAGACAAGAAAAGAGTCATACAATATTTATGAAACTAATATGATATGTTTACCATATAATTATGAAAACTATTACAATCATTTATGAAAGGTCTATGTGGCAGTAATATAAAAGAAGTTAGAATTAAAACCTCCAAAATTCTAAAATACATGTAAGCCCACCTTACATAAAGTTTAAAGGAAAACCATTTAGAAGATATAAGATAGAATTTAAAATCAACAAAATTCTAAACATACGTAAGTTCACCTTACATACCAGGAAAATGTAAAAAAACTTTATGGCAAGAATAGAATAAGAATTAGAATTTAAAATCCACTAAATTCTAAAAAAAAAAAAAAATGTAAGCCCATTGCATACAATTTATTTGAGAAAACTTTATAGAATAACATAAGAAGAGTGAATTTTGAATTATGAATAAATCAAGTCTCCCAAACCAAGTATAAGTACAACTTACCAACCAATTATGAATAAACCACTATGATGAGATAAACTGAAGGGATTTCATACCATATTTATGGTAAGCATAGAAGATAATTACCATGGTAACAAAGAATCATAATGGGATGAAGAAAGGAAACAGATTTAGAATTAAAACAAATAATTCTGAACAATATGATAATGTCTAAGTTCAATTTGAAGAGTAAAAACCTTTCCGTAAAATGGTGATGAAGGAAATAAAAGAAAAAAAAATTTCTTTAATACGATTGGAGTGATTGAATAGAATAATAAAGTACAAAAACTTCTTTGGAATTATGAGAGAATGAAACTTTGAAGTGGTATGAGGAGAAATTATGACCTCATTATGAAATTAATAAAAAACCATCATTCACAAGTATAATAACAATGACCGGAATAATGTGAAAATAATGTAAAAAATTTATGTAATTAAATGAATTAATATAAAATGATTTATTGAATTAAATGACAATTATGATAATGACAGTTATACAAATTCTAGAAAATAGAACAAGTGGAAATTTTAAGAACGATGAAACAGTCTAAAAATGTCACAAAGATATGCTACTATAAATAATGCAGATTATAATGAAAAAAACCAGAAGGTAATAAAGAATTTATAACCAAAGGATTTATATGATAAGAAAAGTTAAAAAAATGTAATAATAGAAGAGCTTCCTACCATAATATCAAATGAAAGAAACATCCAGATAATAAGTCAGATGAACAACTGAGATAGAAATATTAAAATCTCTGAGAAGTATAATAAGTAATAAGTGAAGTATCACAAAGATATTTTTTAAATATTAACAAATGTGTACTATTCTGAATAATTATTTTAATCTGTCTGATGATAATTCCAGCAGGATTAATATATTTTTTGAGCAGAGATGATTTGCCTCTGTACTCAAATATGTGTGAAGTATTGGACAGCAGAGGAAAGTAGCGTACAGTGCCTCTCTGAACTGAACCAGCTCACAAAGTAGGGAACGATAGGGAGAAAATATCCCAAGGAGAAAATACTAAGAAGAAATATAAAAATGAAATAATAAATATGAAACTCAGAAGACTATTACTATCAAGGAAGATCAAGTGAGAGTGATATAAACTCAGATATAAATAAGAAAATTTTAAAATGGAAGGAAGTCCAAAATAATAACAAACTTTGAGTAATTATCATAAGCAATTGTTTCAGACAAAGCAAGTATAGTCTGAAAAAATTACTTCTGGAGAAGGGCATTCTGTAGCGTGACAGAAAGTCCACTACATTTTAAGTCATGTGAAATCATAAAGTTTAATTACACCAACAAATGTTATAATAATATTCAATGACATTTAAATAAATCAGAGGAATGAACCGCAATAGGATAAAAATCCTCACTACATAATATATAAAAACCACTGTTAAAAGAAACCAAAGAAAGTATTGAAGCAACTCATCAACTCATAGTATAATACCAGTAAGTTACCCAGGAAGCTCAGAGCAGTAAACCAGTTATATAAGACTATATCAAAGAAAAAGAGACTCAATCAAAGGGTGGTGAAGACCAAAATACCCCAAAAAACAAGAAGAGGAAAGAATAAAGTTTGTGAACAGGAAGAAAACAATACCCTGAAACCTGTGTAGAAGAATAAAGTCAGTTCAGTGAATAAATTAAATACTCCAAACTAAACCTCAGTCGTGATAACACCAAGTACCTTGGTTTACCCAAGAACGGAAGGAAGAACAGAAGAGTGAAGACTAGACGAGGGTCAAGAATGAAGACTAGAAGAGGGACAAGAATGAATACCAGAAGGAAGACATGAAGAAGGACAAGAAGGAAGACAGGAGGAGAGGAAGAAATAGTATGAAAGAAACACCGTAGTAAAACCTATTATTATATAAACTACTATCAATCCCAAACCCACAAAAACTATGCAAAAGAAAGTATAACATACCCAAAATCTTATAAAATGTAATTATTGAGAAAACTAAAGTGCTGTATAGCATTATAAGAAGTGAACCGGCTAAAGCTATTGTGTAATAAAGAAATAAACTAGTCTTAACGGTCCATGATTACTAAAGGTCTGGTCTGAGATAATCAGACTCAAAATATCAGAACCAACAGTGAAAGTGAATTTGTGTAAGTGTTTTTTAAAAAAAGCAATAAACTTAAAGTTGGTGATACTATAACTTAGTAGTATGCTATATCACAACTTTAAAATCTAAATAATAAACAGCATAATAAAATAATAAAATGGAAGGTTTCCAGTATTTTATTATTTTAATGTAAATCTTTATTTGCAAGACATTTGTAAAAAATGATAATAAATAGAATATGGGAATTAATGTTTGCTGATGTGGGGGATCACAATAGTAATGGTTTGAACCAGAAAGGACTGGTACTAATATAGTATGAATAAGTGTAACATGTTTGAATAGACTGTCATTTTACAATTCTAAAATCAATGTGTTAAATAAATGTATTTGTAAGGTTTATTAGAAAATAAGATTTATGTTATGTGTTTTAAAAAAAGAATTATGTTTGATAAATAATAACATACATACCAGTAATAATGTTCTAAAAGGTATGCTATGTTAGCTCAAAAATAGTTGAAAGATATATGTTCCAACCATATCTGCAATGTGTTCAAGTGTGCAGATTGCTGAACCATGTTCATAATTATTTATTTTAAATATGTAGTGTTAATTAACTACACACAATACAATAAGTTATAAATCATGTTATTTTGATATAATTGTAATTATGTAAAGTCAGAGGAGGAATTAAGTTTAAATTATTTGAGAAAGAAAGAATTATAAAATTCTAAAATCTAGGCCATTTGGTGAAATCAGAGAACCAATATAAAATAGTATAATTCACTTATAAATCCTGTAAACTACCCAGATTTATATAAGATAACACAATTAACCACTACTAGGAATGATCCTATGAATTAAAATGACAATAAGGAAATATACCTTAACATTTTGTACATTGTCAAAATATATAAATTAATTAATTTTAAAGAGCAATGTCAAATTTACAAATTAACACAAAAAACCAGTTCAAAGGTGTAATTTATATGTATTTAAGGAAAGGGAGAGTAATATGACTAATTAAAGTTTATTATAATAGTATTAATAATATTTAAAATGGAAGGAATTTTGTATAAAGACGGAAATCCAATTTTGAGCCTATATTTCCAAAGTGTGAACAAAATTTGTTAATTTCCACAAAATGTCTACAGATATGGACTATAATACATCAATTTAAAGGGAATGAGATGATTAAACCAATAATAAGGTTAGTAATTCATAAAAGTAAGGAATAAAATAGAAAAATTCCATATATAATGTAATATTTTCTAATGTGTATGGAAGTCGAAAAATGTTAACAATACTTTTTCAAGGATTAACTGGGCAAGATTTATGACCAAGTTAATTAGTCTTTTGTTGAATATCAAGCTGAATAGGTGTGTGACAAAAACGTTCTTAAAATCGAGTCGAACATGATGCTAGCGTTTAGCCATTGAAATCAGTGAACGAGAGTTAGACAAGTTAGACACTTTTTGAAGCCAATACTATAAAACATTCACGACAATAGTGAAAACAAACCTCTAACTTCACTATACGAGTGACAGTAAACAGTAAAACATTATATTTCAACTGATTCACTTTACAAACCTAACCGTAACTTGAAAAAACTTAACCCCAGAAGGGAAAACAGACAAAATAACCAAATTAACACAAGTTTACACGGAACACTTTCACCAGAATACACCAACTAACTTAACAGACATATTACACCAGTGCGGGAAGATTTTAGACATTCACAAAGGTAATTTTGTCGTGATTTTGGGACATGCCGAGTTTACATTAACTACGCCAGAACTAGTAGCGGCCATCTTTTAATTCTACAGAGACCGCCTTCACGATTTCGCAGTGACGTCATCGTCTGCGTATGGTTTGACAGCATTCATTTACATTACATAGTGGAATTATTTAAATACTATTGAATAGTAATTATTGTATTAATATCTTTAATTGTTAATGTTATACTTTCTCGTCACCCTTCTCTGACTATTAATCTTAATCGCTCAAAGAACCTGTCTTTTAATATAATATAACATAAAATTTTGTTCTGTATGACACAATCGATAATTCCTGAGACAGAGTCGATAATTGCTCTCCATCGATAAAATATCGATTATTTATTTTAAATTGTCAATAAATCTTTATATTTCCATTATTTTGTATCTGTACTTATTTCACAGGGTAATTTAAGGGTATTTATAAGGCAGAAGGAATTAAGTGAGAAGAATATATCCTATTTTGAACAAGATATTGGACCAGTCAGAAAAGTCACCAATCGATTATTACCTGGAGTTAATCTATTTAACTCCAGACTTGGTGCAAATCTTCAAGAAGTGCTCGACAGTCAATAAATACCTACCTGTTATTAAAATTTTACCAGAACCTTTTAAAAAAAAAACAGATTTATCTTGTATACATACCTCTATAAACATAAACACAAATTATTTTATTGTTTGAAAATTCTATTATTATTGAATTTTCCATTTTATTTTTATTCTTTTGTAACGACCGGCATACAGCGATCTGGTGACCAAGTGGCTAGCCCAAACAGTGGGGCTTGATCAGATTACAGCCATATATAGGGTCTTCTTACAAAGTGACGAACCCAACGCTGGGCATTAAGGAAGAAGGCAGTACCCCAAAGGTCGTCTTGTTACAAAGTGGCGTCCAACTTAGAGGGCTTGAATAAATAAGCCTGCAGCGGTTATCCAGTCAGGAGAAGGGCAACAACGATAAATCAAAATGGCAGAACTTACAATTTAAGAGAAGTGTGACAAATTAAAGGAAATGTTTTCAGAATTTACGGAGGATCAAAAAGCGACGATAATGGAAAGGCTCCTACAAAAGATGATTAAAATGCAGGAAGAGGAAAGAAAGGATAGAAAGGAGGACAGACAAATCTTGAAGGAAGGTTTGAGTGAAATAAATACAAACATCATATCCATGAATGAAGGATTAAGGAAAAATAATGAGAGACTAGAAGAAGACCTTAAGGAAAGAAGAGAGGAAAAATTAAAAAGCGAAGAATTAAGAAATGAGAAGACCGAAGAAATAAAAAATGATAGCAACCCAGAACCAGAAGAAATACTAAATGATAAAACGCAGGAACAAGTAATGGTAGTACCTGAAATTGAAACTAACCGAAACCAGGAAGATATTAAACCAAGGAAAAGGAGAATGTATCCAAGAAATATAATAAAAACGAAGGAAGAGTTGGAAATGATGAACCATGGTTTAATGGATGTCAATAATATTCCAATTACCGACCATGAAGAAATCAGGAATTACAGAAATTACGGAAGGAGATTAAAAATAATCTCAGAAATAATGTACCAACAGACAGTAGTTTACCAATGGGGAAGGACCAGAGGTAAACGGAATACTACATGTGGACTAGATCAGTTCCAGTGCGGAACTAAACAGTGTATTTCAGAAAGATGGAAATATAACATCTTATCAGACTGTGACGATGGCACTGGTGAATCACCAGAGTGTGTTCCATTAGTGCGCCATCCAGGACTATTCCAGTATACAATTACACAAAATGTATACCTTCCGGATGGATATGTGATGATGAACCAGATTATGGGGATTCAGAGAAGCAGATAATTGATAAACCAGATGAAGAACCTCACAGATATTTTTCAGGTCATACAGCATATGGACCAGAGACATATTGGAATATAAGACAAGATAATAATGGGAACAATATTAATTACCATGATAATAATAATACGGGTCCAAATTATCAAAACCCGAATCGACCCTCTAATGGTTATCAGGGTAACCACAATCCCTACCCTGATAACGTAAATAGTCAGAGAAGCCCCAATTATGGTAATAGTCCTTACCATAATAATGCTAATCGTGTGGGTCCCAATAATAGTAATTTTAGTAATAATAGGTGTCCTCGCCATATAGTGAACTTCATACTAGCCACAGATGGAAGACAGCGAGGTTTCAACCACCATAGAGGGAACAGTTACCGAAGATACGAAGAAAGACGGAGGAGCCTAGAACGGGACCAACCGAGGTACTATCCGGCGCGTAGGAGCAATAGTTTGGATCTGATAAGGATCCATACGGATACATAATGAGGTGGTAAAAGGGATGGATGTCATGATAACCGACAACGGCAAAACCACCACAAAGAAGATGAAAATAATTACCACTGAGGAAAAATGAGAAGAAGAAGGGACAAAGAACCAAAATGGGAATTTAAGAAATAAATTAATTAAGAAACTACACCTTATAAGGGAACTATGAGCAACAATGCACTATAATAACAAGCATCCACCTGGGTATAAAGAAAAAATAATAATAAGAAATACGTTTGAATAAAGACAAGAAAAGAGTCATACAATATTTATGAAACTAATATGATATGTTTACCATATAATTATGAAAACTATTACAATCATTTATGAAAGGTCTATGTGGCAGTAATATAAAAGAAGTTAGAATTAAAACCTCCAAAATTCTAAAATACATGTAAGCCCACCTTACATAAAGTTTAAAGGAAAACCATTTAGAAGATATAAGATAGAATTTAAAATCAACAAAATTCTAAACATACGTAAGTTCACCTTACATACCAGGAAAATGTAAAAAAACTTTATGGCAAGAATAGAATAAGAATTAGAATTTAAAATCCACTAAATTCTAAAAAAAAAAAAAAAATGTAAGCCCATTGCATACAATTTATTTGAGAAAACTTTATAGAATAACATAAGAAGAGTGAATTTTGAATTATGAATAAATCAAGTTTCCCAAACCAAGTATAAGTACAACTTACCAACCAATTATGAATAAACCACTATGATGAGATAAACTGAAGGGATTTCATACCATATTTATGGTAAGCATAGAAGATAATTACCATGGTAACAAAGAATCATAATGGGATGAAGAAAGGAAACAGATTTAGAATTAAAACAAATAATTCTGAACAATATGATAATGTCTAAGTTCAATTTGAAGAGTAAAAACCTTTCCGTAAAATGGTGATGAAGGAAATAAAAGAAAAAAAAATTTCTTTAATACGATTGGAGTGATTGAATAGAATAATAAAGTACAAAAACTTCTTTGGAATTATGAGAGAATGAAACTTTGAAGTGGTATGAGGAGAAATTATGACCTCATTATGAAATTAATAAAAAACCATCATTCACAAGTATAATAACAATGACCGGAATAATGTGAAAATAATGTAAAAAATTTATGTAATTAAATGAATTAATATAAAATGATTTATTGAATTAAATGACAATTATGATAATGACAGTTATACAAATTCTAGAAAATAGAACAAGTGGAAATTTTAAGGACGATGAAACAGTCTAAAAATGTCACAAAGATATGCTACTATAAATAATGCAGATTATAATGAAAAAAACCAGAAGGTAATAAAGAATTTATAACCAAAAGATTTATATGATAAGAAAAGTTAAAAAAATGTAATAATAGAAGAGCTTCCTACCATAATATCAAATGAAAGAAACATCCAGATAATAAGTCAGATGAACAACTGAGATAGAAATATTAAAATCTCTGAGAAGTATAATAAGTAATAAGTGAAGTATCACAAAGATATTTTTTAAATATTAACAAATGTGTACTATTCTGAATAATTATTTTAATCTGTCTGATGATAATTCCAGCAGGATTAATATATTTTTTGAGCAGAGATGATTTGCCTCTGTACTCAAATATGTGTGAAGTATTGGACAGCAGAGGAAAGTAGCGTACAGTGCCTCTCTGAACTGAACCAGCTCACAAAGTAGGGAACGATAGGGAGAAAATATCCCAAGGAGAAAATACTAAGAAGAAATATAAAAATGAAATAATAAATATGAAACTCAGAAGACTATTACTATCAAGGAAGATCAAGTGAGAGTGATATAAACTCAGATATAAATAAGAAAATTTTAAAATGGAAGGAAGTCCAAAATAATAACAAACTTTGAGTAATTATCATAAGCAATTGTTTCAGACAAAGCAAGTATAGTCTGAAAAAATTACTTCTGGAGAAGGGCATTCTGTAGAGTGACAGAAAGTCCACTACATTTTAAGTCATGTGAAATCATAAAGTTTAATTACACCAACAAATGTTATAATAATATTCAATGACATTTAAATAAATCAGAGGAATGAACCACAATAGGATAAAAATCCTCACTACATAATATATAAAAACCACTGTTAAAAGAAACCAAAGAAAGTATTGAAGCAACTCATCAACTCATAGTATAATACCAGTAAGTTACACAGGAAGCTCAGAGCAGTAAACCAGTTATATAAGACTATATCAAAGAAAAAGAGACTCAATTAAAGGGTGGTGAAGACCAAAATACCCCAAAAAACAAGAAGAGGAAAGAATAAAGTTTGTGAACAGGAAGAAAACAATACCCTGAAACCTGTATAGAAGAATAAAGTCAGTTCAGTGAATAAATTAAATACTCCAAACTAAACCTCAGTCGTGATAACACCAAGTACCTTGGTTTACCCAAGAACGGAAGGAAGAACAGAAGAGTGAAGACTAGACGAGGGACAAGAATGAAGACTAGAAGAGGGACAAGAATGAATACCAGAAGGAAGACATGAAGAAGGACAAGAAGGAAGACAGGAGGAGAGGAAGAAATAGTATGAAAGAAACACCGTAGTAAAACCTATTATTATATAAACTACTATCAATCCCAAACCCACAAAAACTATGCAAAAGAAAGTATAACATACCCAAAATCTTATAAAATGTAATTATTGAGAAAACTAAAGTGCTGTATAGCATTATAAGAAGTGAACCGGCTAAAGCTATTGTGTAATAAAGAAATAAACTAGTCTTAACGGTCCATGATTACTAAAGGTCTGGTCTGAGATAATCAGACTCAAAATATCAGAACCAACAGTGAAAGTGAATTTGTGTAAGTGTTTTTTAAAAAAAGCAATAAACTTAAAGTTGGTGATACTATAACTTAGTAGTATGCTATATCACAACTTTAAAATCTAAATAATAAACAGCATAATAAAATAATAAAATGGAAGGTTTCCAGTATTTTATTATTTTAATGTAAATCTTTATTTGCAAGACATTTGTAAAAAATGATAATAAATAGAATATGGGAATTAATGTTTGCTGATGTGGGGGATCACAATAGTAATGGTTTGAACCAGAAAGGACTGGTACTAATATAGTATGAATAAGTGTAACATGTTTGAATAGACTGTCATTTTACAATTCTAAAATCAATGTGTTAAATAAATGTATTTGTAAGGTTTATTAGAAAATAAGATTTATGTTATGTGTTTTAAAAAAAGAATTATGTTTGATAAATAATAACATACATACCAGTAATAATGTTCTAAAAGGTATGCTATGTTAGCTCAAAAATAGTTGAAAGATATATGTTCCAACCATATCTGCAATGTGTTCAAGTGTGCAGATTGCTGAACCATGTTCATAATTATTTATTTTAAATATGTAGTGTTAATTAACTACTACACAATACAATAAGTTATAAATCATGTTATTTTGATATAATTGTAATTATGTAAAGTCAGAGGAGGAATTAAGTTTAAATTATTTGAGAAAGAAAGAATTATAAAATTCTAAAATCTAGGCCATTTGGTGAAATCAGAGAACCAATATAAAATAGTATAATTCACTTATAAATCCTGTAAACTACCCAGATTTATATAAGATAACACAATTAACCACTACTAGGAATGATCCTATGAATTAAAATGACAATAAGGAAATATACCTTAACATTTTGTACATTGTCAAAATATATAAATTAATTAATTTTAAAGAGCAATGTCAAATTTACAAATTAACACAAAAAACCAGTTCAAAGGTGTAATTTATATGTATTTAAGGAAAGGGAGAGTAATATGACTAATTAAAGTTTATTATAATAGTATTAATAATATTTAAAATGGAAGGAATTTTGTATAAAGACGGAAATCCAATTTTGAGCCTATATTTCCAAAGTGTGAACAAAATTTGTTAATTTCCACAAAATGTCTACAGATATGGACTATAATACATCAATTTAAAGGGAATGAGATGATTAAACCAATAATAAGGTTAGTAATTCATAAAAGTAAGGAATAAAATAGAAAAATTCCATATATAATGTAATATTTTCTAATGTGTATGGAAGTCGAAAAATGTTAACAATACTTTTTCAAGGATTAACTGGGCAAGATTTATGACCAAGTTAATTAGTCTTTTGTTGAATATCAAGCTGAATAGGTGTGTGACAAAAACGTTCTTAAAATCGAGTCGAACATGATGCTAGCGTTTAGCCATTGAAATCAGTGAACGAGAGTTAGACAAGTTAGACACTTTTTGAAGCCAATACTATAAAACATTCACGACAATAGTGAAAACAAACCTCTAACTTCACTATACGAGTGACAGTAAACAGTAAAACATTATATTTCAACTGATTCACTTTACAAACCTAACCGTAACTTGAAAAAACTTAACCCCAGAAGGGAAAACAGACAAAATAACCAAATTAACACAAGTTTACACGGAACACTTCACCAGAATACACCAACTAACTTAACAGACATATTACACCAGTGCGGGAAGATTTTAGACATTCACAAAGGTAATTTTGTCGTGATTTTGGGACATGCCGAGTTTACATTAACTACGCCAGAACTAGTAGCGGCCATCTTTTAATTCTACAGAGACCGCCTTCACGATTTCGCAGTGACGTCATCGTCTGCGTATGGTTTGACAGCATTCATTTACATTACATAGTGGAATTATTTAAATACTATTGAATAGTAATTATTGTATTAATATCTTTAATTGTTAATGTTATACTTTCTCGTCACCCTTCTCTGACTATTAATCCTAATCGCTCAAAGAACCTGTCTTTTAATATAATATAACATAAAATTTTGTTCTGTATGACACAATCGATAATTCCTGAGACAGAGTCGATAATTGCTCTCCATCGATAAAATATCGATTATTTATTTAAAATTGTCAATAAATCTTTATATTTCCATTATTTTGTATCTGTACTTATTTCACAGGGTAATTTAAGGGTATTTATAAGGCAGAAGGAATTAAGTGAGAAGAATATATCCTATTTTGAACAAGATATTGGACCAGTCAGAAAAGTCACCAATCGATTATTACCTGGAGTTAATCTATTTAACTCCAGACTTGGTGCAAATCTTCAAGAAGTGCTCGACAGTCAATAAATACCTACCTGTTATTAAAATTTTACCAGAACCTTTTAAAAAAAAAACAGATTTATCTTGTATACATACCTCTATAAACATAAACACAAAATTATTTTATTGTTTGAAAATTCTATTATTATTGAATTTTCCATTTTATTTTTATTCTTTTGTAACGACCGGCATACAGCGATCTGGTGACCAAGTGGCTAGCCCAAACAGTGGGGCTTGATCAGATTACAGCCATATATAGGGTCTTCTTACAAAGTGACGAACCCAACGCTGGGCATTAAGGAAGAAGGCAGTACCCCAAAGGTCGTCTTGTTACAAAGTGGCGTCCAACTTAGAGGGCTTGAATAAATAAGCCTGGCAGCGGTTATCCAGTCAGGAGAAGGGCAACAACGATAAATCAAAATGGCAGAACTTACAATGGAAGAGAAGTGTGACAAATTAAAGGAAATGTTTTCAGAATTTACGGAGGATCAAAAAGCGACGATAATGGAAAGGCTCCTACAAAAGATGATTAAAATGCAGGAAGAGGAAAGAAAGGATAGAAAGGAGGACAGACAAATCTTGAAGGAAGGTTTGAGTGAAATAAATACAAACATCATATCCATGAATGAAGGATTAAGGAAAAATAATGAGAGACTAGAAGAAGACCTTAAGGAAAGAAGAGAGGAAAAATTAAAAAGCGAAGAATTAAGAAATGAGAAGACCGAAGAAATAAAAAATGATAGCAACCCAGAACCAGAAGAAATACTAAATGATAAAACGCAGGAACAAGTAATGGTAGTACCTGAAATTGAAACTAACCGAAACCAGGAAGATATTAAACCAAGGAAAAGGAGAATGTATCCAAGAAATGTAATAAAAACGAAGGAAGAGTTGGAAATGATGAACCATGGTTTAATGGATGTCAATAATATTCCAATTACCGACCATGAAGAAATCAGGAATTACAGAAATTACGGAAGGAGATTAAAAATAATCTCAGAAATAATGTACCAACAGACAGTAGTTTACCAATGGGGAAGGACCAGAGGTAAACGGAATACTACATGTGGACTAGATCAGTTCCAGTGCGGAACTAAACAGTGTATTTCAGAAAGATGGAAATATAACATCTTATCAGACTGTGACGATGGCACTGGTGAATCACCAGAGTGTGTTCCATTAGTGCGCCATCCAGGACTATTCCAGTATACAATTACACAAAAATGTATACCTTCCGGATGGATATGTGATGATGAACCAGATTATGGGGATTCAGAGAAGCAGATAATTGATAAACCAGATGAAGAACCTCACAGATATTTTTCAGGTCATACAGCATATGGACCAGAGACATATTGGAATATAAGACAAGATAATAATGGGAACAATATTAATTACCATGATAATAATAATACGGGTCCAAATTATCAAAACCCGAATCGACCCTCTAATGGTTATCAGGGTAACCACAATCCCTACCCTGATAACGTAAATAGTCAGAGAAGCCCCAATTATGGTAATAGTCCTTACCATAATAATGCTAATCGTGTGGGTCCCAATAATAGTAATTTTAGTAATAATAGGTGTCCTCGCCATATAGTGAACTTCATACTAGCCACAGATGGAAGACAGCGAGGTTTCAACCACCATAGAGGGAACAGTTACCGAAGATACGAAGAAAGACGGAGGAGCCTAGAACGGGACCAACCGAGGTACTATCCGGCGCGTAGGAGCAATAGTTTGGATCTGATAAGGATCCATACGGATACATAATGAGGTGGTAAAAGGGATGGATGTCATGATAACCGACAACGGCAAAACCACCACAAAGAAGATGAAAATAATTACCACTGAGGAAAAATGAGAAGAAGAAGGGACAAAGAACCAAAATGGGAATTTAAGAAATAAATTAATTAAGAAACTACACCTTATAAGGGAACTATGAGCAACAATGCACTATAATAACAAGCATCCACCTGGGTATAAAGAAAAAATAATAATAAGAAATACGTTTGAATAAAGACAAGAAAAGAGTCATACAATATTTATGAAACTAATATGATATGTTTACCATATAATTATGAAAACTATTACAATCATTTATGAAAGGTCTATGTGGCAGTAATATAAAAGAAGTTAGAATTAAAACCTCCAAAATTCTAAAATACATGTAAGCCCACCTTACATAAAGTTTAAAGGAAAACCATTTAGAAGATATAAGATAGAATTTAAAATCAACAAAATTCTAAACATACGTAAGTTCACCTTACATACCAGGAAAATGTAAAAAAACTTTATGGCAAGAATAGAATAAGAATTAGAATTTAAAATCCACTAAATTCTAAAAAAAAAAAAAAAAATGTAAGCCCATTGCATACAATTTATTTGAGAAAACTTTATAGAATAACATAAGAAGAGTGAATTTTGAATTATGAATAAATCAAGTTTCCCAAACCAAGTATAAGTACAACTTACCAACCAATTATGAATAAACCACTATGATGAGATAAACTGAAGGGATTTCATACCATATTTATGGTAAGCATAGAAGATAATTACCATGGTAACAAAGAATCATAATGGGATGAAGAAAGGAAACAGATTTAGAATTAAAACAAATAATTCTGAACAATATGATAATGTCTAAGTTCAATTTGAAGAGTAAAAACCTTTCCGTAAAATGGTGATGAAGGAAATAAAAGAAAAAAAAATTTCTTTAATACGATTGGAGTGATTGAATAGAATAATAAAGTACAAAAACTTCTTTGGAATTATGAGAGAATGAAACTTTGAAGTGGTATGAGGAGAAATTATGACCTCATTATGAAATTAATAAAAAACCATCATTCACAAGTATAATAACAATGACCGGAATAATGTGAAAATAATGTAAAAAATTTATGTAATTAAATGAATTAATATAAAATGATTTATTGAATTAAATGACAATTATGATAATGACAGTTATACAAATTCTAGAAAATAGAACAAGTGGAAATTTTAAGGACGATGAAACAGTCTAAAAATGTCACAAAGATATGCTACTATAAATAATGCAGATTATAATGAAAAAAACCAGAAGGTAATAAAGAATTTATAACCAAAAGATTTATATGATAAGAAAAGTTAAAAAAATGTAATAATAGAAGAGCTTCCTACCATAATATCAAATGAAAGAAACATCCAGATAATAAGTCAGATGAACAACTGAGATAGAAATATTAAAATCTCTGAGAAGTATAATAAGTAATAAGTGAAGTATCACAAAGATATTTTTTAAATATTAACAAATGTGTACTATTCTGAATAATTATTTTAATCTGTCTGATGATAATTCCAGCAGGATTAATATATTTTTTGAGCAGAGATGATTTGCCTCTGTACTCAAATATGTGTGAAGTATTGGACAGCAGAGGAAAGTAGCGTACAGTGCCTCTCTGAACTGAACCAGCTCACAAAGTAGGGAACGATAAGGAGAAAATATCCCAAGGAGAAAATACTAAGAAGAAATATAAAAATGAAATAATAAATATGAAACTCAGAAGACTATTACTATCAAGGAAGATCAAGTGAGAGTGATATAAACTCAGATATAAATAAGAAAATTTTAAAATGGAAGGAAGTCCAAAATAATAACAAACTTTGAGTAATTATCATAAGCAATTGTTTCAGACAAAGCAAGTATAGTCTGAAAAAATTACTTCTGGAGAAGGGCATTCTGTAGCGTGACAGAAAGTCCACTACATTTTAAGTCATGTGAAATCATAAAGTTTAATTACACCAACAAATGTTATAATAATATTCAATGACATTTAAATAAATCAGAGGAATGAACCACAATAGGATAAAAATCCTCACTACATAATATATAAAAACCACTGTTAAAAGAAACCAAAGAAAGTATTGAAGCAACTCATCAACTCATAGTATAATACCAGTAAGTTACCCAGGAAGCTCAGAGCAGTAAACCAGTTATATAAGACTATATCAAAGAAAAAGAGACTCAATTAAAGGGTGGTGAAGACCAAAATACCCCAAAAAACAAGAAGAGGAAAGAATAAAGTTTGTGAACAGGAAGAAAACAATACCCTGAAACCTGTATAGAAGAATAAAGTCAGTTCAGTGAATAAATTAAATACTCCAAACTAAACCTCAGTCGTGATAACACCAAGTACCTTGGTTTACCCAAGAACGGAAGGAAGAACAGAAGAGTGAAGACTAGACGAGGGACAAGAATGAAGACTAGAAGAGGGACAAGAATGAATACCAGAAGGAAGACATGAAGAAGGACAAGAAGGAAGACAGGAGGAGAGGAAGAAATAGTATGAAAGAAACACCGTAGTAAAACCTATTATTATATAAACTACTATCAATCCCAAACCCACAAAAACCATGCAAAAGAAAGTATAACATACCCAAAATCTTATAAAATGTAATTATTGAGAAAACTAAAGTGCTGTATAGCATTATAAGAAGTGAACCGGCTAAAGCTATTGTGTAATAAAGAAATAAACTAGTCTTAACGGTCCATGATTACTAAAGGTCTGGTCTGAGATAATCAGACTCAAAATATCAGAACCAACAGTGAAAGTGAATTTGTGTAAGTGTTTTTTAAAAAAAGCAATAAACTTAAAGTTGGTGATACTATAACTTAGTAGTATGCTATATCACAACTTTAAAATCTAAATAATAAACAGCATAATAAAATAATAAAATGGAAGGTTTCCAGTATTTTATTATTTTAATGTAAATCTTTATTTGCAAGACATTTGTAAAAAATGATAATAAATAGAATATGGGAATTAATGTTTGCTGATGTGGGGGATCACAATAGTAATGGTTTGAACCAGAAAGGACTGGTACTAATATAGTATGAATAAGTGTAACATGTTTGAATAGACTGTCGTTTTACAATTCTAAAATCAATGTGTTAAATAAATGTATTTGTAAGGTTTATTAGAAAATAAGATTTATGTTATGTGTTTTAAAAAAAGAATTATGTTTGATAAATAATAACATACATACCAGTAATAATGTTCTAAAAGGTATGCTATGTTAGCTCAAAAATAGTTGAAAGATATATGTTCCAACCATATCTGCAATGTGTTCAAGTGTGCAGATTGCTGAACCATGTTCATAATTATTTATTTTAAATATGTAGTGTTAATTAACTACTACACAATACAATAAGTTATAAATCATGTTATTTTGATATAATTGTAATTATGTAAAGTCAGAGGAGGAATTAAGTTTAAATTATTTGAGAAAGAAAGAATTATAAAATTCTAAAATCTAGGCCATTTGGTGAAATCAGAGAACCAATATAAAATAGTATAATTCACTTATAAATCCTGTAAACTACCCAGATTTATATAAGATAACACAATTAACCACTACTAGGAATGATCCTATGAATTAAAATGACAATAAGGAAATATACCTTAACATTTTGTACATTGTCAAAATATATAAATTAATTAATTTTAAAGAGCAATGTCAAATTTACAAATTAACACAAAAAACCAGTTCAAAGGTGTAATTTATATGTATTTAAGGAAAGGGAGAGTAATATGACTAATTAAAGTTTATTATAATAGTATTAATAATATTTAAAATGGAAGGAATTTTGTATAAAGACGGAAATCCAATTTTGAGCCTATATTTCCAAAGTGTGAACAAAATTTGTTAATTTCCACAAAATGTCTACAGATATGGACTATAATACATCAATTTAAAGGGAATGAGATGATTAAACCAATAATAAGGTTAGTAATTCATAAAAGTAAGGAATAAAATAGAAAAATTCCATATATAATGTAATATTTTCTAATGTGTATGGAAGTCGAAAAATGTTAACAATACTTTTTCAAGGATTAACTGGGCAAGATTTATGACCAAGTTAATTAGTCTTTTGTTGAATATCAAGCTGAATAGGTGTGTGACAAAAACGTTCTTAAAATCGAGTCGAACATGATGCTAGCGTTTAGCCATTGAAATCAGTGAACGAGAGTTAGACAAGTTAGACACTTTTTGAAGCCAATACTATAAAACATTCACGACAATAGTGAAAACAAACCTCTAACTTCACTATACGAGTGACAGTAAACAGTAAAACATTATATTTCAACTGATTCACTTTACAAACCTAACCGTAACTTGAAAAAACTTAACCCCAGAAGGGAAAACAGACAAAATAACCAAATTAACACAAGTTTACACGGAACACTTCACCAGAATACACCAACTAACTTAACAGACATATTACACCAGTGCGGGAAGATTTTAGACATTCACAAAGGTAATTTTGTCGTGATTTTGGGACATGCCGAGTTTACATTAACTACGCCAGAACTAGTAGCGGCCATCTTTTAATTCTACAGAGACCGCCTTCACGATTTCGCAGTGACGTCATCGTCTGCGTATGGTTTGACAGCATTCATTTACATTACATAGTGGAATTATTTAAATACTATTGAATAGTAATTATTGTATTAATATCTTTAATTGTTAATGTTATACTTTCTCGTCACCCTTCTCTGACTATTAATCCTAATCGCTCAAAGAACCTGTCTTTTAATATAATATAACATAAAATTTTGTTCTGTATGACACAATCGATAATTCCTGAGACAGAGTCGATAATTGCTCTCCATCGATAAAATATCGATTATTTATTTAAAATTGTCAATAAATCTTTTTATTTCCATTATTTTGTATCTGTACTTATTTCACAGGGTAATTTAAGGGTATTTATAAGGCAGAAGGAATTAAGTGAGAAGAATATATCCTATTTTGAACAAGATATTGGACCAGTCAGAAAAGTCACCAATCGATTATTACCTGGAGTTAATCTATTTAACTCCAGACTTGGTGCAAATCTTCAAGAAGTGCTCGACAGTCAATAAATACCTACCTGTTATTAAAATTTTACCAGAACCTTTTAAAAAAAACAGATTTATCTTGTATACATACCTCTATAAACATAAACAAAATTATTTTATTGTTTGAAAATTCTATTATTATTGAATTTTCCATTTTATTTTTATTCTTTTGTAACGACCGGCATACAGCGATCTGGTGACCAAGTGGCTAGCCCAAACAGTGGGGCTTGATCAGATTACAGCCATATATAGGGTCTTCTTACAAAGTGACGAACCCAACGCTGGGCATTAAGGAAGAAGGCAGTACCCCAAAGGTCGTCTTGTTACAAAGTGGCGTCCAACTTAGAGGGCTTGAATAAATAAGCCTGGCAGCGGTTATCCAGTCAGGAGAAGGGCAACAACGATAAATCAAAATGGCAGAACTTACAATGGAAGAGAAGTGTGACAAATTAAAGGAAATGTTTTCAGAATTTACGGAGGATCAAAAAGCGACGATAATGGAAAGGCTCCTACAAAAGATGATTAAAATGCAGGAAGAGGAAAGAAAGGATAGAAAGGAGGACAGACAAATCTTGAAGGAAGGTTTGAGTGAAATAAATACAAACATCATATCCATGAATGAAGGATTAAGGAAAAATAATGAGAGACTAGAAGAAGACCTTAAGGAAAGAAGAGAGGAAAAATTAAAAAGCGAAGAATTAAGAAATGAGAAGACCGAAGAAATAAAAAATGATAGCAACCCAGAACCAGAAGAAATACTAAATGATAAAACGCAGGAACAAGTAATGGTAGTACCTGAAATTGAAACTAACCGAAACCAGGAAGATATTAAACCAAGGAAAAGGAGAATGTATCCAAGAAATGTAATAAAAACGAAGGAAGAGTTGGAAATGATGAACCATGGTTTAATGGATGTCAATAATATTCCAATTACCGACCATGAAGAAATCAGGAATTACAGAAATTACGGAAGGAGATTAAAAATAATCTCAGAAATAATGTACCAACAGACAGTAGTTTACCAATGGGGAAGGACCAGAGGTAAACGGAATACTACATGTGGACTAGATCAGTTCCAGTGCGGAACTAAACAGTGTATTTCAGAAAGATGGAAATATAACATCTTATCAGACTGTGACGATGGCACTGGTGAATCACCAGAGTGTGTTCCATTAGTGCGCCATCCAGGACTATTCCAGTATACAATTAC
Source organism: Magicicada septendecula (assembly GCA_034769895.1). Classification (NCBI taxonomy): domain Eukaryota; kingdom Metazoa; phylum Arthropoda; class Insecta; order Hemiptera; family Cicadidae; genus Magicicada; species Magicicada septendecula. The sequence goes on from CM068373.1 coordinate 91,422,521, forward strand.
ACAAAAATGTATACCTTCCGGATGGATATGTGATGATGAACCAGATTATGGGGATTCAGAGAAGCAGATAATTGATAAACCAGATGAAGAACCTCACAGATATTTTTCAGGTCATACAGCATATGGACCAGAGACATATTGGAATATAAGACAAGATAATAATGGGAACAATATTAATTACCATGATAATAATAATACGGGTCCAAATTATCAAAACCCGAATCGACCCTCTAATGGTTATCAGGGTAACCACAATCCCTACCCTGATAACGTAAATAGTCAGAGAAGCCCCAATTATGGTAATAGTCCTTACCATAATAATGCTAATCGTGTGGGTCCCAATAATAGTAATTTTAGTAATAATAGGTGTCCTCGCCATATAGTGAACTTCATACTAGCCACAGATGGAAGACAGCGAGGTTTCAACCACCATAGAGGGAACAGTTACCGAAGATACGAAGAAAGACGGAGGAGCCTAGAACGGGACCAACCGAGGTACTATCCGGCGCGTAGGAGCAATAGTTTGGATCTGATAAGGATCCATACGGATACATAATGAGGTGGTAAAAGGGATGGATGTCATGATAACCGACAACGGCAAAACCACCACAAAGAAGATGAAAATAATTACCACTGAGGAAAAATGAGAAGAAGAAGGGACAAAGAACCAAAATGGGAATTTAAGAAATAAATTAATTAAGAAACTACACCTTATAAGGGAACTATGAGCAACAATGCACTATAATAACAAGCATCCACCTGGGTATAAAGAAAAAATAATAATAAGAAATACGTTTGAATAAAGACAAGAAAAGAGTCATACAATATTTATGAAACTAATATGATATGTTTACCATATAATTATGAAAACTATTACAATCATTTATGAAAGGTCTATGTGGCAGTAATATAAAAGAAGTTAGAATTAAAACCTCCAAAATTCTAAAATACATGTAAGCCCACCTTACATAAAGTTTAAAGGAAAACCATTTAGAAGATATAAGATAGAATTTAAAATCAACAAAATTCTAAACATACGTAAGTTCACCTTACATACCAGGAAAATGTAAAAAAACTTTATGGCAAGAATAGAATAAGAATTAGAATTTAAAATCCACTAAATTCTAAAAAAAAAAAAAAAAATGTAAGCCCATTGCATACAATTTATTTGAGAAAACTTTATAGAATAACATAAGAAGAGTGAATTTTGAATTATGAATAAATCAAGTTTCCCAAACCAAGTATAAGTACAACTTACCAACCAATTATGAATAAACCACTATGATGAGATAAACTGAAGGGATTTCATACCATATTTATGGTAAGCATAGAAGATAATTACCATGGTAACAAAGAATCATAATGGGATGAAGAAAGGAAACAGATTTAGAATTAAAACAAATAATTCTGAACAATATGATAATGTCTAAGTTCAATTTGAAGAGTAAAAACCTTTCCGTAAAATGGTGATGAAGGAAATAAAAGAAAAAAAAATTTCTTTAATACGATTGGAGTGATTGAATAGAATAATAAAGTACAAAAACTTCTTTGGAATTATGAGAGAATGAAACTTTGAAGTGGTATGAGGAGAAATTATGACCTCATTATGAAATTAATAAAAAACCATCATTCACAAGTATAATAACAATGACCGGAATAATGTGAAAATAATGTAAAAAATTTATGTAATTAAATGAATTAATATAAAATGATTTATTGAATTAAATGACAATTATGATAATGACAGTTATACAAATTCTAGAAAATAGAACAAGTGGAAATTTTAAGAACGATGAAACAGTCTAAAAATGTCACAAAGATATGCTACTATAAATAATGCAGATTATAATGAAAAAAACCAGAAGGTAATAAAGAATTTATAACCAAAAGATTTATATGATAAGAAAAGTTAAAAAAATGTAATAATAGAAGAGCTTCCTACCATAATATCAAATGAAAGAAACATCCAGATAATAAGTCAGATGAACAACTGAGATAGAAATATTAAAATCTCTGAGAAGTATAATAAGTAATAAGTGAAGTATCACAAAGATATTTTTTAAATATTAACAAATGTGTACTATTCTGCATAATTATTTTAATCTGTCTGATGATAATTCCAGCAGGATTAATATATTTTTTGAGCAGAGATGATTTGCCTCTGTACTCAAATATGTGTGAAGTATTGGACAGCAGAGGAAAGTAGCGTACAGTGCCTCTCTGAACTGAACCAGCTCACAAAGTAGGGAACGATAGGGAGAAAATATCCCAAGGAGAAAATACTAAGAAGAAATATAAAAATGAAATAATAAATATGAAACTCAGAAGACTATTACTATCAAGGAAGATCAAGTGAGAGTGATATAAACTCAGATATAAATAAGAAAATTTTAAAATGGAAGGAAGTCCAAAATAATAACAAACTTTGAGTAATTATCATAAGCAATTGTTTCAGACAAAGCAAGTATAGTCTGAAAAAATTACTTCTGGAGAAGGGCATTCTGTAGCGTGACAGAAAGTCCACTACATTTTAAGTCATGTGAAATCATAAAGTTTAATTACACCAACAAATGTTATAATAATATTCAATGACATTTAAATAAATCAGAGGAATGAACCACAATAGGATAAAAATCCTCACTACATAATATATAAAAACCACTGTTAAAAGAAACCAAAGAAAGTATTGAAGCAACTCATCAACTCATAGTATAATACCAGTAAGTTACCCAGGAAGCTCAGAGCAGTAAACCAGTTATATAAGACTATATCAAAGAAAAAGAGACTCAATTAAAGGGTGGTGAAGACCAAAATACCCCAAAAAACAAGAAGAGGAAAGAATAAAGTTTGTGAACAGGAAGAAAACAATACCCTGAAACCTGTATAGAAGAATAAAGTCAGTTCAGTGAATAAATTAAATACTCCAAACTAAACCTCAGTCGTGATAACACCAAGTACCTTGGTTTACCCAAGAACGGAAGGAAGAACAGAAGAGTGAAGACTAGACGAGGGACAAGAATGAAGACTAGAAGAGGGACAAGAATGAATACCAGAAGGAAGACATGAAGAAGGACAAGAAGGAAGACAGGAGGAGAGGAAGAAATAGTATGAAAGAAACACCGTAGTAAAACCTATTATTATATAAACTACTATCAATCCCAAACCCACAAAAACTATGCAAAAGAAAGTATAACATACCCAAAATCTTATAAAATGTAATTATTGAGAAAACTAAAGTGCTGTATAGCATTATAAGAAGTGAACCGGCTAAAGCTATTGTGTAATAAAGAAATAAACTAGTCTTAACGGTCCATGATTACTAAAGGTCTGGTCTGAGATAATCAGACTCAAAATATCAGAACCAACAGTGAAAGTGAATTTGTGTAAGTGTTTTTTAAAAAAAGCAATAAACTTAAAGTTGGTGATACTATAACTTAGTAGTATGCTATATCACAACTTTAAAATCTAAATAATAAACAGCATAATAAAATAATAAAATGGAAGGTTTCCAGTATTTTATTATTTTAATGTAAATCTTTATTTGCAAGACATTTGTAAAAAATGATAATAAATAGAATATGGGAATTAATGTTTGCTGATGTGGGGGATCACAATAGTAATGGTTTGAACCAGAAAGGACTGGTACTAATATAGTATGAATAAGTGTAACATGTTTGAATAGACTGTCATTTTACAATTCTAAAATCAATGTGTTAAATAAATGTATTTGTAAGGTTTATTAGAAAATAAGATTTATGTTATGTGTTTTAAAAAAAGAATTATGTTTGATAAATAATAACATACATACCAGTAATAATGTTCTAAAAGGTATGCTATGTTAGCTCAAAAATAGTTGAAAGATATATGTTCCAACCATATCTGCAATGTGTTCAAGTGTGCAGATTGCTGAACCATGTTCATAATTATTTATTTTAAATATGTAGTGTTAATTAACTACTACACAATACAATAAGTTATAAATCATGTTATTTTGATATAATTGTAATTATGTAAAGTCAGAGGAGGAATTAAGTTTAAATTATTTGAGAAAGAAAGAATTATAAAATTCTAAAATCTAGGCCATTTGGTGAAATCAGAGAACCAATATAAAATAGTATAATTCACTTATAAATCCTGTAAACTACCCAGATTTATATAAGATAACACAATTAACCACTACTAGGAATGATCCTATGAATTAAAATGACAATAAGGAAATATACCTTAACATTTTGTACATTGTCAAAATATATAAATTAATTAATTTTAAAGAGCAATGTCAAATTTACAAATTAACACAAAAAACCAGTTCAAAGGTGTAATTTATATGTATTTAAGGAAAGGGAGAGTAATATGACTAATTAAAGTTTATTATAATAGTATTAATAATATTTAAAATGGAAGGAATTTTGTATAAAGACGGAAATCCAATTTTGAGCCTATATTTCCAAAGTGTGAACAAAATTTGTTAATTTCCACAAAATGTCTACAGATATGGACTATAATACATCAATTTAAAGGGAATGAGATGATTAAACCAATAATAAGGTTAGTAATTCATAAAAGTAAGGAATAAAATAGAAAAATTCCATATATAATGTAATATTTTCTAATGTGTATGGAAGTCGAAAAATGTTAACAATACTTTTTCAAGGATTAACTGGGCAAGATTTATGACCAAGTTAATTAGTCTTTTGTTGAATATCAAGCTGAATAGGTGTGTGACAAAAACGTTCTTAAAATCGAGTCGAACATGATGCTAGCGTTTAGCCATTGAAATCAGTGAACGAGAGTTAGACAAGTTAGACACTTTTTGAAGCCAATACTATAAAACATTCACGACAATAGTGAAAACAAACCTCTAACTTCACTATACGAGTGACAGTAAACAGTAAAACATTATATTTCAACTGATTCACTTTACAAACCTAACCGTAACTTGAAAAAACTTAACCCCAGAAGGGAAAACAGACAAAATAACCAAATTAACACAAGTTTACACGGAACACTTCACCAGAATACACCAACTAACTTAACAGACATATTACACCAGTGCGGGAAGATTTTAGACATTCACAAAGGTAATTTTGTCGTGATTTTGGGACATGCCGAGTTTACATTAACTACGCCAGAACTAGTAGCGGCCATCTTTTAATTCTACAGAGACCGCCTTCACGATTTCGCAGTGACGTCATCGTCTGCGTATGGTTTGACAGCATTCATTTACATTACATAGTGGAATTATTTAAATACTATTGAATAGTAATTATTGTATTAATATCTTTAATTGTTAATGTTATACTTTCTCGTCACCCTTCTCTGACTATTAATCCTAATCGCTCAAAGAACCTGTCTTTTAATATAATATAACATAAAATTTTGTTCTGTATGACACAATCGATAATTCCTGAGACAGAGTCGATAATTGCTCTCCATCGATAAAATATCGATTATTTATTTAAAATTGTCAATAAATCTTTATATTTCCATTATTTTGTATCTGTACTTATTTCACAGGGTAATTTAAGGGTATTTATAAGGCAGAAGGAATTAAGTGAGAAGAATATATCCTATTTTTAACAAGATATTGGACCAGTCAGAAAAGTCACCAATCGATTATTACCTGGAGTTAATCTATTTAACTCCAGACTTGGTGCAAATCTTCAAGAAGTGCTCGACAGTCAATAAATACCTACCTGTTATTAAAATTTTACCAGAACCTTTAAAAAAAAAACAGATTTATCTTGTATACATACCTCTATAAACATAAACAAAATTATTTTATTGTTTGAAAATTCTATTATTATTGAATTTTCCATTTTATTTTTATTCTTTTGTAACGACCGGCATACAGCGGTCTGGTGACCAAGTGGCTAGCCCAAACAGTGGGGCTTGATCAGATTACAGCCATATATAGGGTCTTCTTACAAAGTGACGAACCCAACGCTGGGCATTAAGGAAGAAGGCAGTACCCCAAAGGTCGTCTTGTTACAACATTCACACGGTATTAATCAGTACATTAGAGAACCGATGTTTATTCATTCATAAAAACGGTGATATGAATTCATAAAACATCAGTCGTAAATGTATGCCTACGTTATACATTTCCTGTAATTTTCTTTTCAATTGGTGAATCCATAAAATAAGCTATGCCAATATTTCAAACAAAAAGATTTACTACTGTTGTTAAAATTATTATTAAAATATTGCATACAGACATGCTCGTTTTATTAGGCAGGATGTATCGTTTATTTAACTAACAAACTTCAAGTTATCAGTGTTATTTACTATTCGATCAACAATAAAAATTTCAGAAAAAAAACAACTTCAGTAAGGTTTTTTTTTTTTTTTAATTTCTCTAATGTAATTTCATTAACACCATCTAGAACTACTGGGACAGCAGTCTCTTCTGCATCACTGTTGTCCCATAAGTTTGTATACTATTTTATACAGCATCTTTTATCAGTAATGTTTATGTTGGCAACCTCTCTTTCAGATTTATTAAGATGTCTCATCAAAAAAAAAAAAAAAAAAAAATACCATGTACACAGTTTCAACCGCTAATAAATCGTACCCACAACTCGTCACAATCGTACCCATAATTGTGCTTTACTGACTATTCGCTTACCTGCATTTCTCTTCTCCACATAAATTTGTCTATCTTTACTTCTGTTCAAAGGTAAGTAAAAACTTATTATTAACTCTTTGTTTTTTTATAGATACCTTACGCTATCTCTTTGTACCAGATTTGCAGACCACATTTACGTCTACATTTATAAGGAAATTTCATTGCTAGCACTTCACCTGTTGCTTTAAAAATCGCGCTTATAATATTTTCCCATTCTTGATTAAAGTTATCGCTAGTGGCTAAGAGTTGTAAGTAATTACTTAAACTGATCTAAAATTAGTTGATCTAAAAGTCTAGTGCTCTATTCTAGTAAAATATAAACTGATATACTTGATTCCTAAACTTTCTTGGCTTCCCCATCTTGCCAGAAAGTTTATCCTAGAGACCACTGTGTAGTGACCAGAACTCAGATCACATCCTCTATACATTCATGTGTCTCTGACTTCCTCTGCTAACTTTCAGTCCACAATAATATAATTGGTAATACATATAAAACTTCTTGCTGGGCAGGTATATTCACATATATACTTTTTTTCATAAAGAAAGAATAAGTAATCGTCAAATCGGTGAATGTAAAAAAATCCCTCAGGCAACGTCCAAAAAGTAGTTTATTATGTTTATTAAATACTAAGTCTGTGAAATTAAAATTACTATGCCACTCGTATTTGTGGTATATCTATATATGCGGTTATGTACCTACCAAGTATATTTAATAATATAAATGCTCCTTCTATTTGACCATTGACGTCTTGTTAAAAAAAAATCACCCTGTTTTTATCAGCATTTGTGGCTGTTTCTCGGCCTGTTTAACGCAGCTTCTACCACGACACATAGGCCTACACAAAAGTAAAGACTATTTGAACGCAGAGTCTGTTCAGTGTAGCACTATATAGGGTCTATGTTTAACTATTGCTTATGCCTCTTTCTTCTTATTCTTCAATCCAGAGATTGATTCGCAGCAGTCTTCCATTGTGAACGATCTTGAGCTTTCCTCTTCATTTCATCATAAGTTTCACACTTTACATCATCCATCATTTGTTTTATATGCTGCACCCTTGGTTTTCCTTTATATCTTTTATCTTTTATTATTCCTTCCGTCACCAATTTTTGTAGCCCTTTATGCCGCAGTGTGTATCCAATTAGCTCTACACTTTTTCTAACTTTGCTTTTCAACTTTTCTGTTTAGCACCTCTTCATTTGCAATTTTGTCAGACTATTTTTTTTTAGTATCTTGAGATAACGCCTTATCTTAAAGCAGTAAGTTTTTTTTCTCTTTCATACCTGTTGTCAATGACTCGCACCCATACATGACAATGCTCCACATAAAACTCAATAAGAAACGTTTCCTTGTTTTAAAGGAGACGCTATTTGTTGTTAATTTTCTCCATTTTTTACTAAAAGCGATTTTAGCCTGGTTTATCCTGCTAATAATATCTCTTTCACTTTAATCGTTATCTGTAATTTTACTGCCCAAGTATGTGAATTCGCTCATATACTGAAGGGTTTCTCTTCTTAGTGCAATGTTTAGCTTCAAATTTTCTTTTCTTCCACTAATCATAACTTTGGTTTTAGGCCTATTTGTTTTTTATATTGAAACAAATGAAAGCCTGATATCCGTCTACCTGTGGGTGCCTTGAGTTATCATCCTACTGGGAAGACAGTTGTCGGAAGACCGAGGAGGAGATGAGTTACGGAACAGGTCTAAAGCCTAGTCCTTGGAGTGGTGGTGATGATGATGAACAAATGGAACGGCCTCGAGCAGTCTAGAGCATCCTCCACCCGTCCCTCTCCTATTCGAGCACGTGTAGACTCAGTCAAGGCCGCACTTAGGAGTACATTCCGGGGTGCTCTGGACAGAACTTGGAATACGAATTATGCGAAACGCCGTAGTAGAGATGGAAAGCTTATAGAACACGTGCGCTACGTATATAAGGGACAGAGGCTGGCTTTGTGGATCAGCTGACAGTGAGCATTGAGCAATTTCCTTAGCGCGGATCGACTGTTTGTTGAACCATTGTAGCGAAGTGCTGGGTTATATTCAGTGCGGAATTTTGCGTCTGTACAATTTAACTTGAATTGTTGTACGAGACTATGTTGTTGATTTCAAATTGTTAATTGTGATTAATTAAAACTGGTTATTAGTGACTTCATTTATGTCTGTATTTTGTTTTCTACTGTACCATACGACGATTAATGAGAACGTCATAACAAAATTATATCCTTCGGTCAATATTTTATCCATACTGTGTTAAACGTTACTCAGATCCTGCTCATTTTGTGCCACTACAGCAATATCATTGGGTTATACCTCATCAAACACCAAATATAACTGGTCTTTTATTCACCACAATGTTTATGCAGCTCAAAAAATAAAATTAAAGGAGTTGTTTAGGAAGAAGTTTTTTGAAAACATTGATTTCCTAGTACGGTAGTAATGACACCAGCACCACCAATGTACTGCAATCTCCAATGGAGTTATTAGTTCCATAAACACTCTATTTTGTTTGCTGCCAGAAAGCAAAACTATTTAAGAGCTCCGTTCATAAAGAATTTTTAGCTTTTTATCAGTCTTATAAAATTTTATATTTATAAAAATTTTATTTAAAAATCATATATTCTTCGGCACAGATTATATTACGTAAATTTAATGCTCGTTGAAACTCTTCAACCTCCTACACCGGATAGTAATTTTTCAAGTAATGTGCACACAAAATAAGCACGAGTTGGAACGCATCAATAAACATCACTCTTTCCGTACTTGTTAAAAAAACTACTAAGCACTTACAATTTTCTTGTTATGAAATTAGCTCCTAGGGCGTTGATTTTTAATGTTATTTCTTATTTGATGCATACATTTTAATCGCCTATTTTTTGTGCTTTTCTTTAATCTTTCTAACTGCTATGTAATTACATTTATTTGATTTTTTTATAGCAAAATAATTGAGCTTAAAATTGTCTGAAACGTTGTTATCATATTTTTCAAAACAGTTTACCGATTAGAAACTTGCATAAAACAATATTGTCTGAAAAAATATTAAAGATGTATATTATGTAAATATTAAATAAACTTAAAAGTAAATTTTATATGAGCAATTACGTTTATTGTTTGTTGAAAATACTAATCGGCTGTACACTTTAATCGTTTTGACGAAAACGTCTTACACCGCGGATCCGGTATGGAAAGAACTACGCGTGAGTCGATGTTACGATTTTGTGTATACCAGACAAACTTTATTATATTTAAAACTATAACGCACATTTACAAAAGCGATACACGATTCAAAAGAGCAAGGATGAATGAATGTCACGCGAACTCGGGAACGCGTAAGCGTAGGATGTTACATAAAGTACCGCTTTATAAAACTCTACGATTACTATAAAATAATAAAAACTAATAGTGACAATAGTGAAGTACATTAATAAATAATAGGCTACAGTGACAAAGTGTTAAACTTCAACAAATTTTCTTTAAAATTTCAAAAATGTCAAAAACAAAGAAAACGTAAATGCCTATCGTAAACGCTTTCAACGTAAAAGAAAAATGAATGAGGAATCTAAAAAGGCCCTTATGACAGCAGCAGAACAATGCGGAGGATGAGGCTGTGTCAAAAAGTCGAGGCGAACACCAACTGCGCATAAGCCGAAACGCCTATAAAAGACATGCAAGGTCGTTCATTTCTTTTGTACCCAACCTACAAACACCTCGTCCCAGCAACACAGCCAGGGTAAGATGTTTTCCGCCAAAAACGTCAACGGTAGTGACTCCGACACTACGTACCCCTTTTTTTTACAAACACTTATGAGCAGCATGTCAGTAAGGTTGTTGATTTGTTAACATAATACCTGTTGGGATAATAAATGGTTATATTGTACTGAAAAAATTAATTATCAGTAATTATATTGCTATACCTGTTTATTAATAATCTGTAGAGCAGTATCAGAACAACGAGTACCAGGTACTATATAACAAGTACTGAAGTTTTAATGAGGAAGATGAATACATGTACCTTGCAAACGCCACTCTGGCACACTACAGTGTGACGTCATTTGCAGCTAGTAAATAGACTTATATTTTATTCATGTGTCACACTGCAAGTTTGCGTCTACTTGCTTTGTCGGATAAATGAGTAGTCTGAGTATCTGGCCTATGTTTACTGCACAGACAATAGTTGACGTGCTCATCGACTCGGCTGCTGGGAAGCCATCGTAACTTTGTACTAACGAATAAAAAACGTTAACAGTGAATAGTCGCCGCATTCAATATCCAATGATTACACATTTTCGATTAAAGTTTTACTTTATAACATTCATGCATATCTTGTTCTTTTAACTTTACAATCTAGGATTACCTTTAGTCTTCTCAATGATTTCCGTCTATTCCGTGCTCTCAGTAGATATCCCAATTCAGTGTCTCCCCACTTTTGTAATATGTTATTCCGTTAGACCTCTATTACACCAGGCAACTGTTTGCAGAAACTGTTGAGGAGCATTGGTTTAAATGAGACCTATTACACTTACTCCAATCAGTTGCACCGTCTGCAATCGATTTTAACTGCTCGTGGATGGAACTATTAGTTTCACGCGCTCGATGTGGGCCATTGACTCAAATGTAGGCTATTACACCATGCAACCGATTGCATGCAACTCGCCTGCGTGTGCATTCTGCGGACAATAAAGAAATTTTATGACACGGGACTCAAAAATCGTACACAATTTTTTACAAAACTGCCAACATCACAAAAACAAAAAGGAAGATTTTATTAAAACAAAAAACGAAAATAAATTTTGCAATTCTGTCTCAATTTTACTCTCTGGACACCATGTAGCTATCTCTTATACAACGACAATTTGTCGCATTCCAAAAGTTTGACCACACGCAAGGTAACAAAGAATTTTCGTGGCGTGGAACCAATTTAAGGGTTTATTCTTGAACATGATTAAAGTTGATGTCTAAAACTATCCTCAAACTTCAAAGAACACGGGGGTGGAAGAATTCATTTTATTATATCAGTAGTTTCTCAGGTTAGCCCAGACAACGAAAGAGACAAACTTTACCTCTTTATAATTGTAATACTGACAACATGCTTACTCTGGAACTGATTACTTTACCTTGAATGCAACATTTTTAAAACAATCAAAAATTAAAAAGCGTATAGACGACAAGTATTGATGTAAAAAGCACACATTAGAGGAATAAATTAAATAATTAGAGAAATCAAGAGGCTCAATAATGTTAAACCACTAGCTACAATAAAAGGATTTTATTATCAGTAGGGAGTGCGGTTCTGTGTTCAAGTAGTATCCACGTCATGGCGATCTATTAGTAGTGGTAAACTAAGCAACTGTTTCTAGTAAGTCGCATTATTCAAGCTTGTATGAGACTGGATCCTTATAAAAATCAATTCATAAACTTTATACATTAAGATTTTTACATACCGAACCAAACAAAGTGATGAAATAGACTCCAAAAAAAGAAAAATAAGCAATAAATGAATCAATAAAGAGTCATGCACTTTAGGATAATAAGAAAGCGAAGGAACAAAGAACACCAGTTTATAACATTACTCGAATTATTTTAGGCAGCGTTTAAAATACTTACCTTGAGTGAAGCAATCAGCAGCTCTCAGGAGAAACAGAAACTCCGTCTGAAACACAAGGAAAGTTGTGTTAAACATTTTCTAGTAAGATACTAAAATTTGGGGAATGTTTAAAGAATAAACTCTACACAGACTGAGGTGCATTTCAAACCCTCTACTGAACTCACTTTAAACGCAGCTATATTTGTATCATGATGAAACCAATATAGACGGTTCAGTTTAAAGCAAACCACTATACATTATTACATTTCAAAATGAGATGTTTTATTGTTAATACTAGCTGTTATCCGCGGCTTCGCACGCAAATATGTGATTTTTAATAAGTATTTTAATATAATTTTTATTGTCTATCTCTATATGGCGTTCTGTCAGCTTGTATAAGAATTTTATACACATTAGTCAAATTCTCTCTAAAGCTGTTTTCAACACTTGTACTATTCTAACTTGTACTAAATTATTATGTTGGTGCAACAGCCTTTTGAGATTTAAAAGTACCCGTTTATAAAGCCTTTGGACATATTTATAAACTATCTGTTAAATCAAAACAACGCTAAATTCTTTATTTTAAGTGTTACTGTTTTAAAAGCATTGTATAACACATTAAAGGTTATGTTTTCCTCAATCATGGCTTTTATTTATTTCAGCAGTAAACTAAAAACCAAAAACCGTTGTTACCTAACCTCACAAATGAAAACAACACGTATTTTTGCTTTGCATTCAGTAATAGGACAATTTACAATTAGTACACTTCTTCTTTTCCACATCGTAATATATCGATACAATCGTATATTATATAAAACATCAAAAATGTACTGCAAAAATGGATAAATATACAGTTCCGATGCCGCTAAATAGCTTTTGTTTATTTACTTGTTACTACGATAATTAATTCTGGTGTCTATGGTGTTGTTGACATCTTTATACACGTCGTGCGAACGGGGCAAAATATCAAATTCCAAGTTAGACAGTAATTTTTGCCTTGTGTCAAAGGTTATCTGTCCAAAATTTGGTGGCAATCGGTGTAACGGTGTGGATTTGTACTTAGTACTCATAAATCCTCAGACTTTGAGTTTTATGTGTATAGATAACTGGTATATAGATGGCATTGCTCTTAAATTTATTAAAGACCTGACAGGTTTAAAATTATTATGTAACTTTATTAGGGAATTAAGAAACACTTACTGCATTATATATTTGCACAAATCTTTAGAATTTGCTATTTTTTGCTATTTGCAGTATTATTTCTCATTTCTTAAGCTAACTTCTATGTTAAGTAGAATGGCAAACGAAAAAGGTTATTCCATATGGACAGTACATAAAACAGCACACAAAACCAAAAAAAAAAACCGATATATAAAATCGTAACATAATTGAACGCATTTTAAAATTTGACTAGAATATAGACTCGCGCGTCTGTGTGTGACTAGAATACACACACACACACACACACACACACACACACACACACACACACACACACACACACACACACACACACACACACACACACACACACACACACACACACACACACACACACACACACACACACACACACACACACACACACACACACACACACACACACACACACACACACACACACACACACACACAAGAATGAAAAATAGCAGCAAGAATAGCCTACAGATCTTCCCTAATGCAAAGGACGAGGATATTACCATTGGCTCCCGAAAGCTATATAGAAAATAAAAAGGAAGTTTCTTGGGAAAGTAGTGTCAATGCATAGTAAAAGTCCTAAAATAGCAAATATATTAGGTAATCATGGACACTGTAATCCTAGTAATGAAATTTTAAAAAAACTTTGATTTTTGTTATTGAATAGACGAACGCAATTATTTAAAATAAACGATGGCACTTGGATTTTTAAACAAGGAAAAAACATGCAAACAAGGTTTAGATAAAGGTTAGTAAAATATATCATTGTCTGGAAAAACTTGAATAATAATAAAAGGTAAAGGAATTTGTTACACGGTAAAAATATTATTTTATGTGTTTCGATTTATTTTAGGAATTTTCATTAAAAAAAAATTTCTGTACTTTGGGCTGGAAAACAAAAAAATACTAGTAGTTTAATGTTAGTTGTTTAATTCTTAGTGTATATGGTGCTGCACCAATAGGTTTAAGGAAAATACGACAGTACGTATGTTTGAATATATAAACGTCGGTGTAAAGCAGTCAGACGGAGTAAAGCGGTGGGGTTACTGTACGAGAAATTATGAGGAGACGATGAAGACAGCAATAACAGACGACGTGGGGTTGCAACTTTCACTTTGAACCTTGAAATCATTTCAGCGTGGGAGGATAATATTACTCATCCGTGGGTCTGTGTAAGTGTGAGCAGATCTTTAAGATGAGGTGTTTTCTGACTGTGTACTATTCTCAACATCTAATGTCAAAGGTTATGACTTCAAAAAATATATAAAGTTTTCAAAAAAAAATATATATATATATATGCTTTGAAAATTATCGTGAATAGTAAATACGATATAACACAATGTGCCGGGAAAAGCGACTTCTTACCCAGAGTTAAAAATCTATTTAGTGGGTGCTTCGTTTTAATAAAAGACGGCAGATTTGTAAAAGTTTTCTGCCCCCTCTCGCTACACTGCAATGCGGCAAATAGATACAAATCAAAGCAGATCTTCTTAAATTATCTAAATATATATTCGTTCAAGTGACAATATTATACAAACAAAAACCATCTCATTATTTTTCTCAACTAATAAACTATAAACTTGCGTGTATTCATAATATTCACAGTAGTGCAACATTCTCTTCTAAACACATCTAAAATCATTTAATATTAGAAGTCGTATAACTCAGTAAGTAATGAGTGCGTGAATAAATTTATTTTTAAATTATTATGGTTTTATGAATAGTTGCACTAATGTTAAACAAAAATAAAAGTTCTAGGAAAAAGTTGTCGATAATTAGAGCGTTTCTGTAGTCGCATGACTAGTTGCATTTCCTAGAAAATGCATAAATTTAAAACTAATATTAATAAATTTAGTAAAAATTTAAACCTTGTTACTTACTTTTAAATGTAAATTTTACATTAATTTTTTAATTAATAGAAATTCAAATCCCATAGCAATACTTAAAACCCGATATACTAAAATTTAAGCAAACCTAATAATAATCAATATTTCTTTTCACGTAACCATTACGTATTTAGATTCAAAAAATTACTCTTAATTCACAAATAAAGTATAATAAATATACTTTATTTTTTATTGAAAAATATGTAAAGTCGTGTTTGCAACCCAGTCTCCAAACTAAGATTTTTATAATCCTCCTCCTTACAATTTCTCTTCTTCTTCTCTTCCTCTATAAGGATTAGGTAATATAAAGCTAAGACTGTTGTTTAAGACCTGAAGATGTCAGTAATGACGAAAAGCTTAGTCGAACAATAAAAAATTATAGCAGTTAGCAAATTCATAAAAGAAATAGTAATATAAAGCTGTCCCGGCACCCATCTCATCCTCGGACAACCCACGTCTCTTCTACCAATAGCTTTATAGTTCAGTGCCGCTTTCAACAATCGATCATCTCCATCTTTTGCAGATGACCCACCATTGTCTTCTGAAAATTGAAATAATTTAATTTATGTCCTTTACTTCGAGTTGTGTTCTGATATCTTTATTCCTTATTCCATCTTGCAATGTATAATTTAAAGTATTACGAAGAAACTGCATTTCAGTACTCTGAATCTTTTCGCTTTCCTTTTTTGTCATAACCCATTCCTCACTCCCATGAATAAACATGGGTATTGCAATTACCTTATAAAAACAATTTCTCCGTCATTGAGTTCTTTACACTTATATCCAAATCTTTCACAGCCCTACTGTTTGTGGCGTACCAGGCCGCAGACTTAATGCTTGAAGGGAGAAAAAGACGTACACAAATTCATTCTCCTATTCCTTCATTTTTTACTCTCTGCTGAAATATAAGCTTACAGCACTTTCTCCAGTATCCCATTTTTATAGACCTAAGTTTCTGAGGAGAATAAAGGGTTGCACGAGACAGGATCGTTTGCGCAATGAGGTTATTAGAGAAGAGCTACAGGTATTCTTCATGAATGATAAAATCGAGACATATTGCAGAGAACGGTTACAGAATGTGGACAGAATGGTGGAAGGACGACTACCTAATGTTGCGTTTCGATATAGGCCCTTTGGTACAAGAGATGTAGGAAGACTGAGAGTGAGATGAAGAGGTACTCTGTGAAGACGGAACAGGCAAAGTGCCTACTCTGTGAGGTGCAGAAGAAGAAGAAGAGATAAAGCATTTTTACCGTCTGAAAATAATAAAAAATTTATTGTTAAATAAATCTTTTTTTTTTAATCACTAAGTAAGGAACTACTATTTAATACCATTAACCTAACCTCTGCTCAACAGTCCGTTAAGGACCAAGGCATACCCCGCAGCTTTTGTGTTTAGTCTGAAGATTGCATGGCTCGTACAAGGCCCCGTCGGCCGCTAGTTGCGGTATTCACAGCCGGGAAGCGCCGCTGTTATCTCAAGCGGCTACTCAGTTCTGCCTCACGACGCTGAATTTAATACCATTATATCTAAAATAAATATTTTCCATTAAATCCGAAAAGTTCATTTACTTTACGGAAACAGGTAAAAAAGGTAAGGTACATACGTAGAACATAAAATTCATAACTACTCCTTGCATTTCAATAACTTTGATCACTTCCATATAAATTAAGAGAGTTATCTAGACGCTTCCGTCTAATCTACATATGCTTGTGTCCAGTACATTTTTGATACGGCCCTTGAACTCATGAGAGAAAGCAGATGTAATTAGGGGATCAAATCTAATTTGATTAAAACCATTTGATAAGGATATCAAACGCAGTGTTTTCAGTGACTCACTAGGCAGGTTGCGCTGTCTGTACATTTGTACGTTTCACAAATCCGAAACATGCGACACTGCGATTCCTTAGCGTATTTGTTATCATGGTAACTTTTATTATAATCATAATTTAATTGTTAGACGCAGTAAAATTCCGTACAGTACAGCTCGAGCTTAGGATCAGCGCATTAAAAGAGGACTTCAGGATCACCAATACTCTAAGCAAAGATGACAGGTTATAACATTCTTCTTCTTATGTCATCAATCCAAAGATTGGTTTGCAGCAGTCTTCCACTGTGATCTATCTTGTGCGTTCATATTCATTTCTTCATAAGTTTCACAACTTACATCATCCATAATAATTTGCTTTATATAATACACCCATGGTTTTCTCTTATGTTCTTACAATAATGTAATTGATAATACATATAAAACTTCTTACTGGTCAGGTATATTTATGTATATCTTTTTTCATAAAGAAAGAATTAGTAATCTTCAAATCGATGAATGTAAAAGAAAACCCTCAGAAAATGTCCAATAAGTAGTTTACTAAGTTTCTTAAAAACGAAATCTTTAAAATTTAAATAAATATGCCACTGGTGTTTTGTATTATATCTGTATATATGGTTATGTTATATACCAAGTATATTTAATAATATAAAAAACGTCTTCCATTTGACCAGTGACTTGTTGTTTAAAAAAACACTCAGCTTTTGTGGCTCTCAGCCTGTTTGACGTCGCTTGTACCACGACAAATATACAAAAGTAACGACTATTTGAACACAAAATCTGTTCAGTGTAACAGTGTATAGGGTCTGTATTTAACTACTACTTATACTTCTTTCTTCTTATGTCTTCAATCCTAAGAATGGTACGCAGCAGTCTTCCACTGAGATCGATCTTGTGCTTTCCTCTTCATTTCCTCATAACTTTCACAATTTACATCATCCATAATTTGCTTTATATACTGCAACCTTGATCTTCCCTTATATCCTTTACCTTCTATTGTTCCTTCCATTACGAATTTTATCCCTTCATGCCGCAGTGTATGTCTAATAAGTTCCTTCTTCTAATTTTATGCTTTTTAACAAACACCTCTCATTGGCTATTCTGTTCAGCAACTCTTCATTTGTAATTTTCTCAGGGCATTTTATTTTTAGCATCTTGCGATAACACCATATGTAAAAGCTGTCATGTTTCGTTTTTACTTCATACCTGTTGTCCACGGCTCGCAATCATACATGATAATGCTCCATATAAAACTCATTGGGAAACGTTTCCTTGTTTTAAGGGAGATGCTGCTTGTTGTTAGTATTCTCCATTTTTCATTAAAAGCAATCTTAGTCTGGTTTACCCTGATAATAATATCTCTTTCACTTAGCCCATCCTTTGTAATTTTACTGCCGAAGTATATAAATTCGCTCACATCCTGAAGGGTTTCTTTCAGTGCAATGTTTAGTTTCAAATTTTCTTTTCTTCCACAAATCATAACATTGGTTAGCCCTTTTTATTTTTATATTACTACATCCTTCGGTCAATATTTTAGTGGAAGCGACCGAAAGCGACAGATTTTAATGTTTGTTATAGCATTAGCGACCAAAAATTTAATTAGTTTTTCTGGAGAGGAACTTGAAAATTGCTCTTAGTCATATTGACTGTAGACGCAATTCTGTAAATAATATTCTCAGTCACAAATGATGGAATTTATTCACTTACGACACGAATAAGTTAGTGTAAAAGCGTATTTTCAACTACACGCTGTAGCCAATAATAGCAACGACGAACAAACAAATGGCTGTGTGAAGACTAGAGAGGAAAAGGCTGAAATAGTTCTCAGTCAACGAAATTGATAAGACGAAGACAGAAACACAGTGCACTGCTAGCTGGGGTGAAATCTCACTTCAAACGAAATTGCTTAGGCTGTGGCTCATCTATTTGGATGCGTTTTGTGTTTGTGAGTGTGCTCGCGTGAGAGCTTATTTTATTTCCGAGACAAGGCGTACTGCGCTACTATAAAATGGACACCATCGATTATGTTCTGTAAATGTACGTGAAATCAGTTTTTGTAACTGTCTCAGCTTCTTAATAGAGGAAAGGCAATTTACATAAAACGGTTCCGTCTTTCTCTTGTCTGAACACTTTGCCAGATGAAATACGAATAATGTTGTTTGGTTTCGTACACTCAAGGTGTTTATCAAAACTTTCGTGTGTTCAATAGGGAAAAAGCCTTTTCTTGTTTACGAAAATCTTAGATTCGACTGAACAAAGAATGTTATATTCTCTACAAGTTTGATGCTATAAGTGAGTTGATTTCTAACCTTGTTTCCGTTATTTATGAATTTAAATTATTCACATACATAAAAAGGAGAGAACGAGAAGTGATAAACACAATGTATTACGGAAAAATTATAAAGTATTGTAAAGTATTTGTATTTCAGAGAATGTACGTGTTTATATTTGAAGGCTGCAAAAACTTTTCGTTCTTATAATTTTATATGAGACTTTTATGTAATTCACATGAAACTCTGTATGGATACAGTTTTGCATACACTATTTGCTACAGTCAATTTCTTGATGCACATATTATTTATTTATAATTTATAACTATTTTACCCCAAGATATAGTTACGACGGTCTACTTGATCGTCGTATGGTACAGTGGAAAACAAAATACAAGACACCACTGAAGTCACTAAAAACCAGCTTTAATTATCACAAATAACAGTTTGTAATATAAGATTTGTCCACACGCAACAATAATGTCAAATATAAAGAATTCTGCGCTATAATCACTTTTCACTAATGTAATCACTTTACACCACTTGCGATACACTGTGTAAATCACCCGACAAAACACTGAACCCTAAGCGGCAGGTATGGGCCACTTATAGTCTGCAGGGTTCCATAATATGCGTCTTTAACAAATACGTGAAAATTCTAGAGAATACTTCAGCGCGGCAACGGCAGAAACACACACCGTTGGGCTGGTCAGGAAGCTTCTAGAACGACACTATCGAACGCACGAGACGTTCCGCATTACATAATACTGGCTCGCATGTCATGCGTCGCGTACGCATTGCAGCTGCGGGAGTAGCCGAAAATAGAGTAGAACAACGTTCTCCAATGTACCAGAACGTTCCGTAATGGTATAATACTTTTCCCGCATTACGTAACACTATGTTATTGTCTTATTAGGAACATGTTTCGGCAGTCATATTTTTTCGATCCTCAGCAATCTTAATTTTGGGTTTTGTTGAGTATTTGTGTACCGGTTGGTATAGCAGACATATATTATTTATACCACTTGGTATAAATAACATACCGGATGGTATTTATACACAACCATCACAAGAAACAATAACCAACTACAACATGCAATGTACAGAAAACCAACCTCCACTAACATCATTATACCTAACCATTCTGACCACCCACCACAACATAAAATGGCAGCTATCTATTCGCTCTTCAACAAAATGTACAAAATAAAATAATTGCTGATGAAAATGGATACAATAAAAACTATCACAAAATAAAAATTAAAATCAAATATAAAATAAAAATTAAACATTGAATAAATGATCAAAATGAACAACAGATAAATAATAACAACAACGATAAATAAAAAATGGGCCACATTCACATGCATAAATAATAGGATCACAAAGCTTACAAAACTATTCAAAATACAGACAATAAAATAGCATACAAACATAACAAAATAACCTAAAAAAACTAAATATCCCAAACAACAAAGACAATACAATGACCAATGGAATATACAAAATTGAATGCTAATATTGCAATAGATGTTACATAGGACAAACAAACAAAATTGAAAAAACGTTATTTTGAACACTTAAACGCAGGTAAAAAAAAAAAACAGAAATATATAAATTTAATTTAGCCACACACGCAATAAATACAGGACATAAATTCCGAGACTTAGCCAACATGACACTGATAAAACACATAACACAATAATAAACATATGGGAAACTTTACAAATATATAAACGCAAAACAAACACAATTTTCAAAACATTCAACATTGAAAACACACAAAAAACAAATATATACACTACTTCCACGCACAATAATACCAATTGAAACTACCAAAACCCAACAGGAAACCATAGCAACAAACAACCAGAACAAAAATTCTCAACAAGATCCAAAATTAAGATTGCTGAGGATGGGAAAAGTAGAATTCCCGAAACATGTTACAAATAAGGAAATAGCATAGCTAGAGGTATAAATAGCTATAAATATTAAATAAATAACATATAGTTTTACATTTATATACAGTGTTACGATTTACATTGTTATGAATTTGTTTTATTATGTCTGCAAAATCTGCAATTTTGTTATATTGATCTGTCCTCCCGATAATTTAAGATTATAGTAAAACCATATTAACTGGCAAATCAGAAAATATGGATAATGATTAAATACACAAGTACGTAATGATTTTCACTTGTTGTTCAGCTGAGTCGAAATAAAACAATATTCCAATTCTCACCAGTTTCATACAGAAACGAAGTTTCTCTTATTCTGACCCCGAACGGAATGACGCAAAACCCACACCGAGGCGTAAAACAAAAAGCAAAGTAAATCGTTCTAATGCGCATTCTTCCTTGTTGGAATATAGTT
The DNA here is from genome assembly GCA_034769895.1 of Magicicada septendecula. Lineage (NCBI taxonomy): Eukaryota > Metazoa > Arthropoda > Insecta > Hemiptera > Cicadidae > Magicicada > Magicicada septendecula. The sequence goes on from CM068373.1 coordinate 91,444,283, forward strand.
ATCTGTTATCTGTTTCCGCGTATTACATTTTGTTTTCCAGAGTGTAAACAGGAAAATATAACACCATATCTCTTGAGAGTATTTATAATACATAGTACATTTCAGGAAAAACCATAGGTATATTGTGTGTGAGTGTGTTTTATCGCACGCGGAGAACTGGATGGAGATTAGGACAAGTCGCCAAAACCGATACAGATGCAAAACAGATTTATAAACGAGACCAGTGAGTGAAGAGGATGTAGGCTAGAGTCAAAAATTTTGCTTGCGAAAAGGAATCGTTTTCGCGCGGTCACTAGTTTATCACACATTTCAAACTTGTTGATAACACACTTAAACGATCCGGATATAAAAAACGACTTACGAGGCCTGCGTCGATATATTGTTATTATTTTTATTATTGCTTTTGTATGCTGATGCACAGAGTGTATACACGGGGATGTGGTTCTTATTCACTGTTATGTAACATTATTATTATTTTCTTCTCTTGACAGAAATGAACATTATATGAGTTATATTTGCTCTTTACCAATTCTGCTTTCTTTTGTGGGTTCTCTTGATGGTCGCACGGGAGAAACGCGCGTCAGAAGGCTTGTAGCTGGGACGTTGGCAACCCTTCGCTACTCGGCATTAGTACGCAGGTCCCACTTTCGTATCACAACTACAGAAACTAAAATTTACTTACAGAAACTGTGAGTATATTTCTATTCTATCCCTACAACTAACCATGCAAAACTGGTTCTTCAAGAACAAAATGTAAAGTTTTCTGAAACGTACTATAGAACCGATAAACAAATATTATCTATCAAAGTCTCGTAGCCCAGTTGATGCACTGACATACTCGTTCTTTTAAACAATACAAATTCAGTTTACTTCTTTTATTCTTGACTCTCACAAACCCACCGTTCATTTTCTGACGTTATTGTGTTCAGGCGTCTTGGAGTACAACGTTCTCTTTTATTAATTTATAAACATGACATTTTTTAAAAAGTGTAAATTACCGATTCTTTTGCTTGCGTAAGAGGTAAAAACGTATTAAACTATAACGCGCTACATCTTATCTATGCGACCTAAACATCTGATTGAACACTGTAACCACAATTCTGTTTACGGTGCTTACGGTGTAAAATTCCTTAGATTACACTCGGATGGGATGTGCAGTGTGAGTGACAACCAAACGCAGAATTATGAAATATTATAAAAAACGCAGAAGTATACCGGAAATATTTTTGAAACGAAATTATGATACTTTTTCTGATTATATTTATGTGTCACAAAGAACAAAAATTAGAATAGTAAAATTATAAAAACATTAGAAATTGTAAAAAAAAACATAGCAAGTGTGTTACAAAATATTATACTGTTCACACTTAAAAAGTAAAATTAATACATGAAGGCCTAGTACATTAAAATAATTGTATATTACTAATACCGCAGAACTATGTTAAACTATATAGCCTATATTTATTATTGTATAAACTTTAATCTTTTATAATATTTCAATTACCAGAATAGTCACGAAAACATCAAAATTCTACAATTTTTTTTAATTGAAATAACTACTTATTGAAATAACTTTAAACCAGAAAATTATACAATAAACATAAATTTACTTCTGATTGTACCGACAGACAATTCTTCTTTCTGAAGTGGATTTCGAGTTAAATCTGAAACAACAAAACTTACATAACAAACAATTTTTTATTACTTGTTTAGCTCATTAACAAATACTTTTAATCAGCTTTTAATTTTATGTATGGTTTTATAAATATCTGAAGATTTATATATAATTCTTTTGGAGATTATTTGTTTAGCTTATTAACAAATACTTTAAATAAACTTTTAATTGTTGTACGTTTTTATAAATATCTAAAGGTATGTATATAATTATTTTCACAAATACACACAACAGATAACATTATTCAATTTTTTTTTTAAAGCTTACATACTTTTTGACATGAGTCTTAAATTTTCATGAGGTGTAAACAAATATTAATTTTGTCAGATTATTATAGATGCTGAGTCTGTATGTAATTAAATTCCTAAATAATTTGATTCCACTTAGACTTTTACAAGTATCTTATTTTGTCTTACTTTTTGGACCATGATGGCCAAAAAGTAAACAAATTTCGAAATGTACATTACGCTTAGATTTGGGTTAAAATATCCTTTAACGTTATATTCCACATGAATTTTTGTATTTTATTTAAAATGTTACTCCATTTTTTGAGCTTTAAAGTCTCAACATTTTTTAATTTCTAAAACTGAAAACTGTATTCAGGTTTTCGTTAAAATTCTCTTTAATGTAGTAACCTGAGTGGTTTGGCGACTTCTCAGAATGTTTTACTCTCACATTTTTTACATTCGCTCCCCCCTATATTTATAAGAATAATTTTATGCTTGTAACGTTTTACGAAAACCGATTGATGCGGTCAAAAGTTATCGTGAGAAATAACCCAAACAGACAGAAAGACATTTGTAGTATTTCCTGAGGTCGACTTACAAGTGACAGCGCACTTCACTTGTTCAAATTGCTGTATTTGGTAATAAACGCAGAGTTTTGTGTCAGTAAATTGTATCTTAGTGTTAGTGAACTTTATTGTTACGACGGTCTCCTTGATCGTCGTATGGTACAGTGGAAAACAAAATACAAGACACCAAAGTAAGTCACTAATCACCAGCTTTAATTAATCTCAATTAACAGTTTGAAATCAACAAGTTATCAACAAGATTATGCTCGTACAATAATTTAAGTTAATCTATCCATAGAAATAATAATGTCAACTATAAAGATTCCGCACTATAGTCACTTTTCATTAATACACCCACTATGCCCACTTTTCACTTTCCACCTTGAGACGCACTGTGTAAATCGCCCGACATATACTGAAACTAAACGGCAGGTGTGGGCTATTTATAGTCTGCAGGTTTCCATAATATGCGTCCATAACAGACACTTGAAAATTCTAGAGGACTCTTCAGCGCGGCCTTGGCAAAAACACGCAACGTTGCGCTAGTTGAGAAGCTTGTCGAACAACACTATCGAATGTACAAGAACGTTCCGTACTACGTAACATTGTCTCTTAATTTAAGTGTCACGTATGCGCACAAACATTACAGCTGGGCTCTGCTGGGATGGCCGAGAAACATGTAGTCCGTTCTCTAATGGCATACCAATATTAATTTTACGTTGTAATGTACGTCAGATCAATATACGACAATGAAATTAGAAATATGAATGAATTTGAAATATAGAAGTGATTAAAGTTAAATTGGGTTTTCATACACATAGAATAGTGGGATGGTAATTCGTTTGTGCTGTTTTCTGCTTTTTTTCTGACACCTGCCTTCTGTAAAATAATGGTCAGGAAGAAGGGCGCACTTAACAGAGTCTTAGGTTTATTAGTGCACTTTGTTTCGTACTGCAAAAATAAATTTCACGCGAGTAAACATACTTAACGATTAACAACATTTACTTAAACGAATAAATGATTTATTTATTTATTAACAATTAATTTATCAAAAATTTAACAACATTTACTATATCTGAATGCTATTGGAACACTGTAATTTACAAAATAAAAAGTTTTGTAATTTACAAAATAAAAGTTTTATTAATAATATTATAAAATATATAACAAGAAAAATTTGAGCATTTATGAATATAATTAAACGAATAAGTTACTTTGTACATATATTAAATATACCAAGACGGATTAAGCTGACAGAGCGATGAGATGAGAACAAAGAGACAAAGTCCATAAAATTTATTATGAACGTTAAAAAGCTGGTAGGAGAAATTTACACTTGAAATACTTATTCATATATAAGATAGTAAAAAGAAGTCTCAGTTTGAAAGTTGAGCCCAGACGTATGCGCTGGTATACGTGACCTGCTAAACTCCAGAAATATAATATTTTCAGAAAAAATTAATCAGAAATAACAGGAATCTTTTATTGGACAAAATAGTCTGTGAACTTCTCATGGGAAATGATATGTCACAAACTTTAGTTGTATACTTGTAGAAATCTTGAACCCAAGTACTAATCCCTCCTTACGTTTTTACTGTCCAACCGCCAGCTGTGGGAAGAAATGGAGGAAAAGCAAAAAGGTGAGGGGAGTAGTTTATAAATACGAATTACAGAAGGACGGAGAGATTAATACTGAAGAGAGTTGAAAAGTGAAGGAAGGAGTAAGTACGTAAACGGTGCTCGTATTTACAATAAAAACAATATAAAATGTGTAAAAATTATTGTTCTAAATTGTTACAGCCACTTATATAACGGCTTACTCTCTTGTAGAAAAAGTACAGTAAAAATATGGAAATATTGAAATGTAAATTATATCAAAATAACAGTTAAAATCACCTTAAGCATTTGTAAAATTATTTTAAAAATCTTACTTCTTATAATTGTTTATACTACTTTCTTTTTAATTTAAAAAAAGGAATAATTATAACTTATATTTAAATTTAAATCAGTTTAATAATAAATCCTCTGTAATACCTTTTTAGGCACAATTTTGATGCCTTCTGTGTTTGACAATTTTTAAATATACAATCACCAAAATAATTTTTAATACTACACGCAATTCAAGTAAACTAAATTTAAGCCTTAACATACTATACTATATAAATTAGAAGTGTACATGCAGTCGTAGTTAGTTAAATTTGCATCGATACGTGACAGAACTGGAAGAAGACTGTGCCGTGGCAATTTAAATCAGAATTCCACGGCGAGTTTTAATTTCAATTAGCCCGTCCGTATTTCGCGCCGGCTGTGTGACGTTAGCAATTGCCAACTGGATTTCGCCGCGCGGGGACTGTAAGCCGTGAATAGTAGTATTGTCGCTCTCTGGCGCCGAAATCGAGTCAGCTCTGCTCAGCTGATTCCGTCAGTCGACCTCGTTGCTCGCAAGCCAGTTTCCTGCGCATTTCCTCATCAAGACGCCTCGTGTGCACTTCTAGTCCGGCGGCGAATTAGTCTTCTGTTTGTGAAGTTTTGTAGTACGACTATGGATACTATAAAGTGCCACTGGTAAGCTTTATTACCTATTTGCTTGCTAGTTAATAAGGGAATATGTGTTAAAATGTATTTACTGGTTGGATGCAGATTGATTAACGAATGTGCGTGTGACTCACTTCTGGTTACTACCCGAACTCAAGGCACGTGGTAAATTTAATTAAGAAAGTTAAATGTAAATTGTGTGAACTACTGATTGATTATATATATATATACACAAAAGAATTCTAGCAAAATATGTACAACTAAATTAGCAATAGATTATCAATTTGTTAACGCAACTCAAGCCACGTGGTCAATTGTATAAATTCGTACCGAATAGAATGGTACTAAAGATAATACTTACTTACAATACTTAGATACAATAATACCATAGCAAAATAGAATCGTACAAATAAAATTCAGCAACAAATTATGATATTTTGGGAATAGTACGAACTTTAATTATTAAAGCATGTATAGACAACGGTTATGGTAATATCAAGTATAGTGTGTGCATAAATTGGATGGTGTGTGTGTGGGGTCAGGGTCGAGTCAAGGGAGTTGGTGTTATTTTTTGTGTGACAGCGCACTACAGATAAAAACTGTTCTAGTGTTCCCGACCCGTCAAGAGAATCGGGAGAGGAAAGATGGTGATAATGTGATCCTTCACCATCAGCCGAGCAATGCTGCGGAAAGCACCCCATCGCCGTTGGACAACCAGGAGGCCCCAGAAACGGAGGAAGGCCCAGGATTATTGGAACACCGGACTGAAACCTGCATCAGTAACAACTAGCCTCGAGTCCATCACCATCAACTGGTAGACATTCCAACCGCAGGTGAAACACTTCCATTTTATTTTCAACCTTGACCTCCACAAGCAACAGTTTCCGCGTAATAAACAGTTATATTTACTTATTCATAGTAACTGAAAGTTGGTTTTTAGCAAGCTCATGATCATAACTATACATGCTTTTCATGATGTCACTGAGTTAAAGTATCTAGTGCTCTTACTGGTTTACTTTGAACAAATGGAATCGCTTCAACATGCTTACGCTTCGTGTTTGTGTGTGCGCGTGCGGCTTTCCGTTTCCAGTGACCACACTTGTTGACTACCTGACTGACTATAATCTGCTGGCCTAGGTGTAATAGTTTTATTCTATCGTAACTTCCTGATTTTTCATTCCTAATTGTTAGACAAAAGTTTTATTTATTTAATTTTTTTAACACTTTCTGTGTATTAGAAGCGACACCCCCATGTATTTGTATACAAACAACGCGACACACGAAGTAGCTGTTCTTGTACGAACAAAAAAAAACTGTACGTCTGGATGTCGATAGGAAAATATTGTCAACCAAATGGTTGGTTACGTTCATTTTATAATGTAATAGCATGACTTTACTAGCAGTATTATTTCCATTATGTTTAATACAATAACAGTCATTAGTTTGTGAAAAATCTGTAGTGGCTAATAAATGTTTAATGTTTTTTGACTAAATATATCTGAAAAAATCTACCTCTTCAAGTACTGAATATCGTCTCTCTCTCTCTCTCTCTCTCTCTCTCTCTCTCTCTCTCTCTCTCTCTCTCTCTCTCTCTCTCTCTCTCTCTCTCTCTCTCTCTCTCTCTCACCCCCCACACACAGACACACACAGTGACTAACCAAATCGACTATTTTTCGTATTCGTTATGTTAACGAATTCTAATTTAATACATTACTACATCTAATATATAACAAATTTGGCCAGCATAATGATTCCTTTCGGTATAAAATAAGACAAATCCCTGGAGCAAATAGAACTTTACTGCTACTTGATCTAATTTTATTTGATTAGCTCGAATCACGCGTTAAAGACACAACATGTATCTATATTTATTTCAACCCTTTCGCTAATTGTACAGTGTTTTTAAATTTCTATATACGCGATAAATAATTTCTTTGATACTTACTTGATTCTAGTCTTCTACCCATTATGTTTAATGGGTAGAACACCATCTCTTCTTATCCTAGGCCAGTTCTCTATCTTAAGACCACTTAAGACTATCTCCTCCCATTTCTACACTTTCTTTAACACTGTCTTCCCATTTCAACTGAGTCTTTTCCTTCTCCATCTTCCAACCGGTTTTCCTTCTATGCTCTAGATATATCTAGATTATCTTCGGTCGTTCATTATTTAGATGTCAAATTATCGCATCTATGAGCTTTCTGTCATATCAATTAAAGTAATAACCTCGAGGTTCCCCTGCGGATAGCGAGGCTTCGTATTCTGTGTCGCCTTGTTTTGATTTCTAAACTTCTAAGCAATCTCAACTATGTTGCTTGAATTTTGCTTTTACCTCTTCCAATGTCTACAAACTCGCATGCATAGATCATTGTTGTGATACGGATTTGTAGACTGCCAGTTTAGTCCCCTTCGAGATTTCTCTTTTCCCAAGAAACTTTCCATACTGTCTGTTTGTTGGAAAAATACTGGTGTCTAATTCCGTTTCAATTCTAGTTTCTGTCGTCATCATAAGATAAGTGGCAACACGTCAAATAAAACTGTGGCAATTTATTAAAAGTGAAAGGAAATATTTAAATACATAGGAGCAATAAAATTAGATGCTCAAGGCTACGGAATGGAAGTTGATGGACTAATAAAGCGAGGCCGGACGTTGACCACTGCCGTCAATGCTTCTATTGATACAAGAGCACTGCAAATATGCAAAACTGTGGCAATTTATTAAAGGTGAAAGGAAATATTAAATACATAGGAGCAATAAAAGTAGATGCTCAAGACTACGAAATGGAAGTTGATGGACTAATAAAGCGAGGTCGGACGTTGACCACTGCCGTCAGTGCTTCTATTGATACAACAGCACTCCAAATATGCAAAACTGTGGCAATTTATTAAAGGTGAAAAGAAATATTAAATACATTGGAGCAATAAAAGTAAGATGCTCAAGACTACGAAATGGAAGTTGATGGACTAATAAAGCGAGGTCGGACGTTGACCACTGCCGTCAATGCTTCTATTGATACAAGAGCACTGCAAATATGCAAAAATGTGGCAATTTATTAAAGGTGAAAAGAAATATTAAATACATTGGAACAATAAAAGTAGATGCTCAAGGCTACGAAATGGAAGTTGATGGACTAATAAAGCGAGGCCGGACGTTGACCACTGCCGTCAATGGTTCAATTTAAACAAGAGCGCTGCAAATATGCAAAATTTACGAAACAATATTGTGAAGTTTTGTATGAAATTTGCTAACTTTTAGAACAGCAGAAAAATAAGTTGAAAGAGTAGAAGTGTGAAGAAGGGCAGCGGAGATTTCTAGACGAAGGAGATTCAGAAAGAGTTAGGCAAGAGTATTATGGTACAAACTTATCCTTAGAATAGAAGTGATATTTCCAAAGAGGGTTACTTTATTTTTCAAAAATATATATCAATTGGCAACCGCAAAATGAAAGGAAAAGCGGAAGGCTGAGACCCAAAAGGAACATTATAATTTTAAAAAATGCAGTAGCACAGTGACGATTGCCTCTTGTGTTAGGCACCCAAAGATGAACATAATGGTCAGAAATGGTAAAGAATGCTGAAAAGAAATAGAGAAAGAGAGAGGGGAAGAGAGAGAGAGAAGCGGGTGAGAAAGAGGGGGAGGGAGAGAGAGACCTGTTTTCATTAATGATGATGAAAGGTAGCAAACATAGTACTTTAAATTCATAAATGTTTGTGCTTAGAAATAATTTAAAAAATATTTTGCATATTGTCTGAAGTGTTATTGTACAACTTGTTTTACTACATAGGCTCAGTATAATTTATAATATTCTTTAATATCCTTGCAAAAAAATAACTCCGAAGCGATGTCTGAAGTCTAATGGATTGTTTATTAATAGTTTCATATCTGTTACGTGGTGACATCATTCAGTACACAATTGGACTGATCGCACACAAAAGCACATCACAAACAACAATACACCCGCACACAATACGGTTAGTCAATACCTACGAAGGGGACCAAACCCATGTCAAACATCGCAGTAACATATTCCCGGGAGACTACAGCAACAGAAATTTGTTTTCACATTATTTCGCACTGTGTTACGTAATGTTACAAATTAAATCACCATAATTTTTGTTGTATTATTTGAGAGTTGGTATTAATTCTGACTTCGGTAAATATATCGTATTAAACGTCATTTCACTAAAAAGTAACATAACTACACAAAATATTACCAGCACTGTACAAGTCGTAAACTTTGAGACGTTTATTGCGTAGGAAGACAATCGAAGTGAGAGGTACCGCCATTTTGTAACCCAAAAGTAAACAACATTTTATAAAGGGAATTTAATCACCCACGACTATCCTCCGTAAAAACAAAGACACATACACGAAAACATTCGGGTGAGCAGTTTAAAAGGGTTACTCATGCTTACGGATGTGACAAATGCCTGGTTTCTTTCATTAAACGATATAAGATTCTTCGCAATTCATATTTAGTAGACGGTTGATAAATATACAATAGGCACTTCTCGTTACGTTATTGTTGATCCATAACTGTAAAATTGATGGCCCTATCTTTTGTCTGGCAGAAGGGACAGAGGAAAATGGAAACAAACTTGTCCACTGGCTGGCATTGTGCACGAATACACTAATACGATTCATTCGGCAACTCTGTTAAGTCGTACGCTACAGGATTATACGTATAAGAACAGTACATATATACGTTCTATTTCAGTTACTTACTTATACGTATATTTCTTTTCAGTTTTTACAGATTTTGTGGTACAACATTGTCTACTTTAAAACTAAATGATGCTTTTGACTACGCTAGTACAAATGTTTCACTTGCCAAAACTTTGACTTAAGCTAAAGCTAGGCACATGGTGACAAAACCTATTAAGTTAGAAAATTTAAATTATTATTATTATTATAATTGATCACCGTCATTATAATTTTCAGGCTAAGGAGATACAGTAAAGCTATAAATTAAAGTCTTTTAATGAAGAAAGTTGTGTTAGTGGTTGAAATCACAAGCAGAATAATCACTGTTGCACACCACTATATAAAATTATCCCGATTAGAGCTTTCAAGCTTCACAGCTCATCGTCAGATCGGAATTCCATCTGATCCGATCTGACGATGAGCTGTGAAGCTTGAAAGCGCTAATCGGGATAATTTTATATAGTGGTGTGCAACAGTGATCATTCTGCTTGTAAAGTCTTTTAGTTGTATTATAATAGCTTATAATTTTAATATAATTTGCTATATAAATTTAAAAATCTAATTTATGCAACAATAAAAAAATACATTTTAGGTATTCTGAAAAATTTTGGTCATGTTTTCGGTAAAACCTAATTTTTACTAAAACTCTAAAAATAAGTTTTCTTTTATTTTATTTTTTAATTTTCCAAACAGCTAGTTAATTATTTACCTGCAAACTAGTTTCAAATACGTTTTATAAAATCCGTTTTTTAATTATTTCCTTCTTCACAGAGTTAAGTGGTGATAAGGGAGGTAATTTCGTGACATTATTAGATAAACTGGCGATACTTACGAAGTTCAGATACGCCTAATTTATTTTGACAGAAGTCTACCTTTTTAATTTTCTTTTGAAGTACGGCTTCACCTATATAGGCTACTTCTGTGCGAATACGCGTTGTGTTCGCGTTCAGAGATTCTCTTTAAATCATTAAAATACAGAGAACGTAGATTTTAACTTCGGCTTCTGACACTAAAAGATCTACGTGTTACTAGATAGGACAACATCTTTTATTACACAGAGATTATGACCTGGGGTGGATAAAGACGTATGTTAGCAGGCCAAAGCAGCCAGAGTTTTTTGCTACTTTCAAGGTTAACTACCATACGTTGCTTGAGAAAAATTTATTTTCTCATATCTTTTGGTGACAAAAGGTTTTGTGAGCCTCACCCATTAATTACACACAGTTGTAAAACATATTTGTTGACACTTTGACATAACTTGTTGTCGTAATCAGGAGCTGTATACAGAAAATACATAAATAATTAATACAAATATTATGAGCATTCTTTTTGCGTCAACAGTCTTTCAACTGATTTGTACCCTGTGTGTGTGTGTGTGTGTGTGTGTGTGTGTGTGTGTGTGTGTGTGTGTGTGTGTGTGTGTGTGTGTGTGTGTGTGTGTGTGTGTGTGTGTGTTCTACAGATTCTCTTACAGGCATATGAGTCGTAAAATAACGCCAGGTTCGAACGGCTTAGGTCCTAAAATTAATAGGAAGGGATTACACTGGGCAGGAGACATTTCGTTGATTTGCAAGGGGAACGTCATATCTAAATCAGGTGACACCGGCGGAAATCGAATCCGTGCCGATAGTGTAGTAGAGCTATAATAATTACCAATATGTATATAATGTTATATTCGATAATATAAGAATAAAAGTGTACTATGTGCGATATTTGTTTTCTATTACATATACACATGTTTACATAAAAAACATCCATGGAAAAAATGGATGGAGAAATGGAAAAATTCATGAAACCATCGTTCTCCTCAAAATACCATGACTATTCTCAGTATTTCAATTTCAAGTACGGTACAAACGTTTATACATATCTTTATCCTGATATCTAATTTTACGTAATTCAGGGTACAGATTGTGAAAACAATACAATCTTTCCAGCTGTTCTGATTCCAGCTGTGTACTTACCACAGTAATTGACGTTGAAATGCTCAGTATAAAATATCTTCGTGAAATTACGACAATGCAGGATTAAAACTGTAACAGGTGACTCGTAAAGGAACGGCAATAAATTGTCTAAAGCCATAAAACGCCGTCCTGCTTAACGGCTATTGAGCGTATATGGCTGCTTTATACAAAGGCAACGTACACATATACAAGATACTAACGACCGCACACATATGCCTACACAGTGTAAAAAGAATACTGTTACGCAATACGGAACGTTCTCGTACAAAGCAGAACGTCTTACTTCGTGTTTCTCGGCTATCCCAGCAGAGCCCAGCTGTAATGTTTGTGTGCGTACTGTGACGGCAGCGGTATGTGAAAATCTGCTCTCCGGTACCAGCGGTGGACGAGGCGAGCCAATCCGGTATCAGCAGTCACCGAGACGTGACCAACTTCGTGTTCGGAGCTAGCGAATCAGCGATCCCGGTTAGTTAATAAAACCCGGGCCGGCAGAAAATTTTAAGCATAGAACCGCCGCCGTTCTTGCGTCTTCGCACTCCCGTTCCGCGCCAGCGATGGACGTCGCTGGGCCGGCAGCCGACTCTACAACCGATGCCGAAAGAAGAGGGGGACAGCAGTACGCCACGATCAGCGGGTGTAGCCGCCGAACATCTCAGCGCGGCACGACACTCTTCATCGCCACGCCAACGGACGCACTTCATCTCCTCTCCTCTCTCGGACGACATCGGCGCGGAGTCAGCCAGAAGGAACGGCCGAAGAATAGAACCGGCGTTCTTGCGTCTTCGCCCTCCAGTTCCGCGCCAGCGATGGATTTCGCTGGGCCGGCAGCCGACTCTACAACCGGTGCCGGAAGAAGAGGACTGCAGTACGCCACGAACAGCGGCCGCAGCCGCCGAACATCTTAGCGCGGCACGACCAACATCAGCCTTCTCGCCACAAGGTCCCTTTTAGGGCCACCAAAAACACTAGAGTGTACGATTGGCGCCATTTGTCATGCGGCAAGCCTTTTGTCCGGTGACAGTACATATTGCTGCTTTCAGATGAAAGACAATTACGTGACACTTATCATGCGTCAACAATCGAGGGTATTCCAGTGGAATCGAGAGCGCCTGTAATAGGCACTTGTTTAACACGTCATCCTAAAGTGACAGATTATTCTGGTATCTCAGCGGCGTATAAATATAAGTTAAGCATCCATCGACCGTCAGTTCAGTTAATGTCGGGGGATTCACTGAGTGCGTCACAAGTGGTGCGTCACACCACGAAAAGTAATTATCGTGCGCGATTATGTTAGTTGATATTATTATTGCATGAGGGCGAATTTGTACGAGTATAATCTTGTTGAATAACCTGTTGATAACAAACAGTTATTTGTGATCACTGAAATATGGTGATTAGTGACAACATGTGTTTCTGTTTTGTTTTCCGCTGTGCCGATCAGTGTGACCGTCGTAGCAATACCAACGTTACTTGCAAGAATTTATATGCCTTGCTTCTCTGTTTAGTTTTCTCTAGAATACATAATTTTCTTAGATTCCTGCTTTGTTTTTCTGAGATACCTAATTTTCTTTCATAAGTGAAGTTGCTAATCACTTTAACTCGAATGTAAACGAAAACGTTGACAATCACACAAGTTTAAAGCAGATGTGTTGTTTAATATTCAGTATAAACAAGCTGTGACTAAATTCATGTTAAAATTGACACACGATTTTTACTTGCTGTAGATCACAATGTAGTTAGCTGTGTTTGGAACATAAGTTTTCTTGTTCTGATCTTTTATGCAGCTTGAGTTTAAAGATACGTATTTTTTGGGATTGCCCTTTTGTTGGATGCCTTGCTTTGTACGATAAAGATCCGTAATCATGATGTAAGTAATTAATGAAAGCTGGAGAAATCGCTGAGGCGTAAAGGCAGCTAGTGAGAAACTACATATGAAGGCAAAAAAGCTGGCAGAAAAAATATGTAGCACCTGACAAGAGCCATAATATTAGGAAGCATAAAATAAAATGTGAAAATATTAAATTTACCATACATTCAAAAAATTGATATTTTTCACTAATATGATCCGTGAAAATATTTTGTCAGTGTAACGTTTTTCCTACACTGTGTGGTATCGGGTGTTTTAATCGAATAGGATCAAGAGTTCTCTTCCCAGGGGTGCCCACTGCATGGTGCAATGGTGCAAGTCGCATTATTTGAATTTGGGGGGGGAATTTTTCAAATACCCCCTACAAAGACCGTAAATCAAACAAATCAATAAAGAAAAAGAATGCAATTACAAAATCAAGTGAAATTATCTTGATAAAGCCTAATATACTACTCTAATTATATTAGGCCAGGTTTCACCAAGATTTTACATTTCTCATAATTTAGTTATTGATTAGGGATACTACAAAACTTTTGGTATTGGTAAAAACAATAACATTAGTTTTTATATTCCAATAATTGTTTAAATGGCCTTAGTTTTTCAATACTTATTGGATATAGCCTCAAGATCCACCTTTAATTGAGACTTATTCCATACCCCCTATTGTGAACTACCCTACCCATGAAATCTTTTAGAATACTTGGCGGAAGAATTGCACCATCCCCTTTGAGGAGGATGGGCATATCTGTCTCTTCCTATGGTAAAAGGGGCTTAAAAGAAAAGTGGCTACATTGCTTCACTGTTTGAGGCCACAAATATTAACATTGAAAATGTTTATAGGGACGTTTCGCACATTTGCGGCCGATCGCTGGTGCGTTATTGAAAATGGGAACAGGTGAGTTTCCATAGAAACTACTTCTTTGTTCTCAATAACGTAGAAAATTACGTCAAGCTCATGGATTGCTAACTTCGTACACTCCTATTTTAAAGCGTAAAGCTGTTATTGATGTCGGTTCTAAAATCATCAAAGCTCGACGTGTGCAATTTCCAGTTGTGCCTGGCAATGCCATGACTACACATATATCGCAAGGCGGTACGTACGACCGAATTGTGTATGAGTAAGTTATGACAAAACTCACAACATCTCCTTAGTTTACGTCGCTCTTTCACGTGCACGCACTATCGAAGGCTTATATTTGATGAACAAAATGAATGATTTCAAGTTTTATCACTGCAGAAAGCAAAAGAATTGTCGCGAAGCTATAAAAACGGAATTTACTCGTTTAGAAAATAATAGTATGTCATCGATTGTATATCGGTGCCGACAGCGTATTAAAGATAGTACGTTAAGTGTCGGGCTGCTGAACATACAAAGCTTGGCTGCGCACCACGATGATTTAGTATCAGACCCGGTCTTGAACAAGACCGACATACTTGCGCTCACTGAGGCTTGGACGAAAGACGACGAACCGAGTATGGAGATCCCTGGTTATACGATAGTCGCTAGACATAACAGCTCGTCTACTAGAGACGGTGGTGTCGCGATTTATGAGTCTATCAAGCCTTATTTGAAGCGTTGTACGCATTTCCAGTTGGATATTACGAGCGCGCCGTATGGTGATGTGTGTTGTGTTCTTGTCGAATTTAAGAATACTCAAGGACTAAATGATAAACTCCACATCATTCTGATGTACGGACGACCAAACATCAATGAAGACTAGTTATTTCGTTTATTTGGCGCCGCTCTTTTGCGCTTTAACGTTTATAGCATGCGCAGCTATACGTCACGTACCGATGACTTATACTGAAGCCCGTTAATTATATGTGGTGTTGTTAATGGAATAAATCCGCTTATAGTCCAAGCCACGTATTTTATAATCAACTAAACGCTATAACTCACCGTCTGTGGCTTAAGTAAATGTCTTTTATTCAATTGACATGTTTCGGGACACTTGTCCCATCATCAGAATATTTAAAAAGGTCTCTTTATACCATCTTACGATGGCACAGTCGTCAATATATTAAAACCACATAACACAAAACACAAACACATTACACAAAGTACGCACACGACAATTTTCGGTGTACACCACACGGTAACCGATAGCGCACTAGTTCATATTACACTCGTGTCGCGACAATATCGCAACGCAGTATCGTACAGGACATTAGATTTAAAGTTCAGCTGATCATTTAAAACATGTGGCCTGGTAACAGGATTATTATACGCTCTATATATCTCAAACTCCTCAAGGGCGTTCATGTAACGTCCTTTATTACAAAAGTGAAGGGGTATCAAGTTGGTATGAAAATTAGTATAGTTGTGATTTTCATCAATAAGATGTTTAGCGAATTTAGATTTTACATTTTCTGTGTTATGAAAATAAGTGGGTGGCTTATGTTCAACAAACCTCTTGAAAAAACCACGGCCCGTTTGGCCCACATAAAAAGCATCACAACTATCACATATTAATTTATAGATCCCTGTTTTCTTTTCAAGGACGGTTGGTTCCCGCGTACGAAGGCTATTTAAAATGTTATTTGTAGTCTTATATGTGATAATAACGTTTGACTTGTTTAAAACAGAAGACAGAATTCTAGGTAGAAAGCTCATGTATGGTATAGAAATGTATTTATACACACTGTCCCCAGGTGCCCTTAGCGTGTTTGTGATGTTTTTTCGTCTCATATGTTTTTTAAAGATATTATTTACTACCGCTTTTTTGTAGCCATTGGTGACTGCGATATGTTTAATTGTGTTTAGTTCGTCTTGATAATCCTTGTCGCTGAGGGGCAATGATAAGAGGCGGTTAACCATGCTGTGGAAAGCAGCCATTTTCTGCGATATCGGATGATAAGATGTGGCGTGTATTATAGTGTCAGTTGTAGTGGGATTCCTATAAATATTAAACTCCAATTTATTAATATTTCTGGTGACCGTCAAATCAAGAAAATTTAATTTTCCACTGACCTCGTGCTGCAGTGTAAACTGTATATTGTTATTAATACTGTTTAAATACGTGTGTAGCCTATCTATTTGTCTATGTGTGCCTTTATAGATCAAAAAGGTGTCGTCAACATACCGGCCATAAAATATTATGTTGTCATTGTACACACTATTGGAAAAAATAAAGGAGTTTTCGAAATGGTTTAAGTACACTTCAGCAAGGAGGCCAGAGAGTGGAGAACCCATTGCCACACCATCATGTTGGCTAAAGAATTGCTTGATACCCCTTCACTTTTGTAATAAAGGACGTTACATGAACGCCCTTGAGGAGTTTGAGATATATAGAGCGTATAATAATCCTGTTACCAGGCCACATGTTTTAAATGATCAGCTGAACTTTAAATCTAATGTCCTGTACGATACTGCGTTGCGATATTGTCGCGACACGAGTGTAATATGAACTAGTGCGCTATCGGTTACCGTGTGGTGTACACCGAAAATTGTCGTGTGCGTACTTTGTGTAATGTGTTTGTGTTTTGTGTTATGTGGTTTTAATATATTGACGACTGTGCCATCGTAAGATGGTATAAAGAGACCTTTTTAAATATTCTGATGATGGGACAAGTGTCCCGAAACATGTCAATTGAATAAAAGACATTTACTTAAGCCACAGACGGTGAGTTATAGCGTTTAGTTGATTATATGTGGTGGTTTTAACTACAACTTGAAACTGCCCGAAGCTGGACGACTGCTCGCATATTTGGAAGAATTATATTCGGTACGTTTAGCATCTGATCGAAATATGATAACCACTCGTAATGGTACTACAACTGATGGTGTATTTTATAAGTTGCGACCAACCGAAGTGGTCCCATACGCTTCATATTTCACTACGCATCGTCCGATGATTATACTTCCAAGTGAAATCGATGAATCTCAAGAAGAACAGCGAGCTTCTCTCCGTGCGCGCTTATGAATGCGACTACATTTAACTTATAATCTGTTCATTGGTAAATGAAGAAAAATAAATATATATATATATATTTTAGATTTATTGAAGCATTTTAAATTCCCTTCTCTGTGCATTGCATTTGCGCAATGCCTGTAAATTTTTTGTTTCTTACTCGTTTTCCACCTACGGAAGGCGATAGGTGGATTGTGTAGCTCGGAGTCAACGTTACCGATCCTAACTTATTTCCTTCCGTTTACCATTCACACAATTGTTCTCTCTTGAGCCCAAAAGAAGAAAGGGAGAGGGATTTTCAAGGGATTGAGGGATTTGTTGTGGTAAAGCACAGATCGCAATCCGAACCCGACCAAGTGCTTACACGACCTCAAAGCAAATAGTTTTCCTGTTCATTATTTTTTATGCTCTTTCGTCTCTCATGAGCAGAGTTTATCCCAATTTTTCACACAGTTACAGATAAAAGTACACATATTATATAATTATTATTTCATGTATGTGTATGTATTATATAACTACCTAATATTTCAGCGAAATTGATTTTACATCCCAAACCAGCAAACATAAAGTAGTTATAATTTACTTAGTCTGCTACATTTTATATTACATTGAGTTATTAAAGTCATATTCTTTTCATATAATAAGAAATGACTTTGATTTTCCTTGCCTTGTCTCAAACCAGCTGTAAAAAATGTTAAACGTTTCAAGTAATTAAATGCTTTAGAATTTAAATATTAAAAAAAACGGAGAGATGTCAGAAAATACAAAAAGCACTACCGAAAATGTGTCTTCCAAATGTATACAGAACAAATAGATGGAAGTTATTATACGGAACTTAATGTACTTGTAATTCAGTTGAATGATATTGAAACGATGGAACCTTCTCGAACAGTCTAGCGCGTCCTTCCACGCGTTTCTATGCCAGTCGAGCAGGTGTAGTCGCAGTGAAGGCCGCACACAAGTGTGTTCCAGAGTGCTCTATGCGACACCCCGCAGTAAAGATGGAAAATCATTCGGGAACACGTGCGCTACCTATAAAAGGGGCAGAGGCTGGCTTTGTCAGTCAGTCACTTTGGAGATAATGGAACGTGTTTACTGTGTTATAATTAGTGTGAAACTCTATTACTTGACATTATTATTACGAGTGGACAAATTTAACTTGAACTAGTATAATCTTTTTGAAAACTTGTTGATTACAAACTGCTATTCGTGATTAATTAAAGTTTTTGATTAGTGACTCATTGGTGTCTGTATATTGTTTCCGCTGTACCATCCGACGATCAGCGAGACCGTAGTAACAACATAACAAATGGATAATTAAATAATAAAATTGGGAGCGTGTGGAGAGCTAGGCATAATTCTGCAAACCGAATTCGTATTTTGCTTTTCCCCTAAGGACACTATGAATATTAATTGGCTACACAAGCGAAGGGTTGAAACGTTTGAAACCAGTGTGAAGTAAACAAACAGAATCTGCATATGTAAATTTCTGAGCTTTCAAAAACATAATTTTTGAGCTAAAAAATTGTATAAAACAGTTTCATAAAAAGTAGAAATCAAATTTTTATGGCTTCAGAAACAATCAGCAATAAAAAGAGAAAGCTGTCCACAATTTTGACGCTTGAAAGCAATATAAGATTAAAGTTATATTACATAATTACAAAAATCACAATAAACAGTAACCGAGGAAATTCGAATCTTGTTTAATTTCTTGTTTAACTTTTAAATTAAGCGATTTAAGTAAAAGTCAAATTTAGTTGACAGTACATATTAAAATTGTAGTTCCGTCGACAATTCTTAACTAGAAATCATTGTTAAACAAAAGCTAAAAGATTGTTCAAAATTTTATTATTTGTGCAAACGTTTTAACAGATGTAATTTTAGTTCACTTAACAATTAATTTGTCTTTATAGTACTACACATAAAAGTCGTATAGACCATAACATATCAAAATTAATGGTTACAGTGAAAATATTATTAAAATGCATTTTTACAATATTTTTATGTCATGCGTTAAGTCTAACGTAGATGTCGTAAAACATCCGTGATATACTAAGCGGAATGAGCAACCATCGTAAACACTGGTATGTAAAGAGACACTCAAAACAATATCTACTGGGCTTCAGTGAACTAATCGGTTAAACATCCAAGCCGAAGAAAGACGATAATTTTTCAATAGTGTAGCAGCACTTTTTCCAAATTTGTTTGTTTCGATTTCACGTGCTGTAAATAAAATGTTGTTTATCATTCGTTGAAACTGAGGGACACAGGCGTACTTTGTAACCTTCTTCTTCTTCTTCTTCTTCTTCTTCTTCTTTTCCTTCTTCTCCTCCTCCTCCTCCTCCTCCTCCTCCTCCTCCTCCTCCTCCTCCTTCTCCTTCTCCTTCTCCTTCTCCTTCTCCTTCTCCTTCTTCTTCTTCTTCTTCTTCTTCTTCTTCTTCTTCTTCTTCTTCTTCTTCTTCTTCTTTCTCCTCTTCCTCTTCCTCTTCCTCTTCCTCCTCCTCTTCTTCTTCTTCAGGCTGTGGACCTTACGATCGATTGCGCTTTCCTTGGTCTGACCATGTCTTCTTTGGTCTGCCAATATTCCGCCGTTCTTTCGGGTTGTAAGCCAAAATTTGTGTCAGTATCCTGTTCTTATCCATTCTTTCAAGATGGTCTGTTTAATCCTGTCTATACTGCTTTATCCTTTAATTTCCGTTGTATATCCCAAGGATGTTTCTTATATCATCATTTCTTAGCCGGTCCCTGCGTGATGTTACCTACTTTAATGATGTAACGGATGATGTCATTCCGGAAATTGGAAGAGAAGTCAAAAAGGTAGTTGATCTTGCCTAAGAAACAACATGTGAAATATATATTCAAATTTTTTTTATTAATTTAAAAATGCTATAAACAGGTATAGTTTTCTACAAAGTTTCACAGTTTATTTAAACATTTATCATAACGTGACATGGGATTTTACTTTCATTGCTGACAAATTCCCGATAAAAATCCGATAACCATTCTAGCGCTGAAATTTGGACTTTTATTGCCGCTTAGCAAGAACCTCTTTCATAAGAAATCGTGCGGCGGAAATTTAGGACTCTAAGGAAAGGTGTTCCCACTTCTTCAACTTAAATTTTTCAAGGAATTTCTTCGTGACGTGTGGCAAATGATGCGCTCAAATTTTTCGACATTGCAGACTTTCAGAGATGATACCTGCACACTTTCATGGAAAACATCCATTTCACCGCAATTTTGTAAATAAAGATTTGCAAAAGAAAGATTGTAAAAGAAAATAAATATGGCTGGTTAAAGAAAATGATGAATGGAAAGTAAGAAGTAATCGGGATGTAGGTGAGTTGTTGAAGTATGACACTGTAAGACTCGCAAAAGCTCAACGAATACTATGGCTAGGCCATCTAAAGCGGATGGACGATCAGCGTATGCCAAAGAAAATCTTCATGTGGGAAGTCAATAAAAGTAGAAAGAGGGGCCGACCTAAGATAAGGTGGTTGAATGATGTGCTGGAAGATTTAAGAAGAATGGATGTAATGGAATACGCTGCGATGGCATTGGATAGGAGACATTTGAGAAGGTTAGTGTTGGAAGCCGGGGCTCAAGTCGAGCTCTAGTGTTAAAGAAGAAGGAAGAGGGAGAGAAGAAAGAACTTACTTGAATCATAATCGTAAAATATTTTACCCTCCTTCTGGCACACCGAAGGTCGTATTCGTATTGTTTATTATGAATACCAATGACTATTTCTATGATTTTCTAAAGAAAAATAAGATGTTTTGATCCTACGTTATTACCTATGGGAGTAACATAAATTATCAGTAAGTTTCACCGACTTTTGAAACGTCGAAGACCTAAAAACATTGAATAAAAGACTAAGTCTGCGCCTAAGTGATGCAGTCGGGTTGTTTGCAGCGAAATAGTGTGTTTTAAATAGTAATTCTAAAGATTTAATCAATTCGTCGTAGATGTTCAGGTTTTCAGGTGGCACTTTCTCTAGTAGTTCTGCGGCAGGCTTTTTTAAAGCGAGAACAAGTGAAACTGCCTTGTCTTTCTTCGTCCAATTATTTGCGCAAGCAGCGGCTTGATATTGCCAAAGATACGTCGCCCAGTGGGCGCTTCCATCAAATTTTGGGGCCTTGACATGAACTGCCCCAACTCCAGGAAAAGCAACTTTCTCTATTCTCTTGTTTTGTATGTCTTTTTTGTTTTTACCATTGGTAAAGTCTGTTCAGCAATTTGTTTCGAAACGCATGGCTGTATTTTCATTAACTGCTTGACTTCACTTTTAATCTGCTCTTTTATGTTTTCAATTCAGTCTTTTATAGTTGTGACGAATCTTTCACGATTGCTACAGTCTCCTCTACTTCAGACATTTTATTTCAAGTGGATTCTTTTACGACAGATATTTCTGTAGACATAGCGTCTTCCACACTGCAGACAGATTTTTCCACTTCAGCTATTCTTAATGCCACTGATTCGAAATGTCACAAAAAAAAGTAATTCAAAACTTTTGTATTTCAAACCTTGCTTTCTTATTTTTTAATTTCTTTAATATGCTAAGTTAACAGATTAGTTTGTATTAGTGTAGGCCTATACTACGAACACAACAAACGGCCAGTTAGATTTGCCAAGGAATACTGTTCAGCAAAGTATAAATTAAACGAAAGTAATTGTATTTTCCTCAGTCACTCCGTTTTTCCATTTTCTCTCTCCTCTCCTCTCCTCTCCTCTCCTCTCCTTACTATAACTCTCTCTCTCTCTCTCTCTCTCTCTCTCTCTCTCTCTCTCTCTCTCTCTCTCTCTCTCTCTCTCTCTCTCTCTCTCTCCTTGTCTCACTCTCTCTCTTGTTTGCGTTTCGATCGTTTGATAGTAGACCTTCAAGTTAATTATTTTGGATTTGTCACGTTTTGAGGCATCTACGCGTGTCGACAGCCTGGCAATGTGTGAACAGACGTGTTCCACTTAATTGTCAGATCATTAAACCGAATAAGTATGTTGACAAATACGTTGACAAGAATGGTATGCTGCCACATGAAGACAGACCTTTACATTATACAACATCGTTAACAACGTTAGACTTACTTCCGTTGGCTGTGGTTTCTAACTGCGTCTGATCCAGTTACTACAGTCACGTAATTAGATGCTCTGTAAATATATTTTTAGCATTAATTTGAAATTCAGGATTTAAGGTTCTTTGTTTTTGCACTATCAAGTCTGTTCTGTGTTATAACTCGTTTAAGGGGGCACGGAAAGCAAAACAATTTTTTTTCCAAATTTTCGTTTTTAGCGCCAATTAAAAGCTGAGTTTTTCTGAATCCACTGATGTGCGCAACACTTGTTATTTTTAACAAAAATTCGTATTAAAATGTGCTTTAAAAAAATATATTACACCTTTTGACAGCTGCCGTCAATTAAAACTTCCATATTCAAACACACATAACTTTTGAATCAGTCCATAAAATTTCATGATTCTTTTTTCCAAAACTTGCCACATTTCATGCTCAAAGGTTGGCAGCACTCAGCTGATCAACTGCATTCAGCTGAGAATTGTAATAAAATGTCTCCATGGAAAACACTCAAAATTCAACTTTTACATGTTTTTCGTTTTTTCTCGATTACCAGAAGTATGGTTTTTCAATACATAAGGAACATTTTCTCACCAACCACTGAACCAAACATTGTGAAATTTTCACACAATATTCTCAGCATGTGAGTATGTATACTGAGTTTTTTCTGTCACGATAAATGCAAATTTACATATTACAAAAAAATAGTTTTCATAAAAATTTATCAACTTTCAAAAGTTGAATGAGAAATTTTTTTTCATTTTCTGTGAATATTTTTTAACAAAAAACTTAGCTCTTGTTTTAAGGTCTCCAAAAACTACTGTAAAAATTTCAAACAGATTGGTTTAGTAGTTTTTTTTAAGTTTTTTATGTCAATATGGTGGAAGTTAGGGATTCCGTGTCCCCTTAATATAATTATAACTTCACAAACTTTATATACAATGTTACTAATTTCATGTTTATTATTTTATTTTTACTTGTTATATGAGTTTCGGTTTAATAAGAATATTATAATTGTATTCTTCTTCTTCTTCTTCTTTTTTTTCTTATTCTCTTCAAGGATTAGGTTATATAAACGTGTTCCGGCACCCATCTCATCCTCGGACGATCCACGTCTCTTCTACCAATGGCTTTATAGTTGAGTGCCGCTTTCGGCAATCGATCCTCTGTCATCCTTTTCAGATGATACCACCTTCTGTAAATTGAAATTACTTCATTTATGTAATTTACTTCATGTTCTGTTCTCATATCATCATTGCTTATTCTATTTTGTAATGTATAATTTAAAGTATGTCGAAGAAACGGCATTTTTACATTCTGAAGCTTTCCGCATTCCTTTTTTTTCATGACCCATGCGGAGCCATTACTTTTAAGTAAAAATTAAGTAATGAGACTAATCACGTACCAGTCAATATGGCAATACTGTGAGGTTTCCATTAATACAGATGGTTAGATAAACAGCTGATTGATATTGAGTATTAATATTTATTGTCTATTGTTGCCACGTGAAGCATAAACAAGCTTTTCGTGAACTGAGATTTTGTTGTGCGTTATAAAAATGAGTGTCATCAATTACGACCAGTGTTGTGCAATCACATTTTGTGTTAAACTAGGGCACAATGATACTGAGATCTTACAAAATTGACAAAGGCATACGGAGGTGAAGCTTTGTCAAGCTCACAGGTTTTCAGAGGGTTTGAAGCATTTTCAGATGGCCAGGAATCAATTAAGTTTCTGGAAGACTGTCAATGTCAAGAACTTGATCGAATCAGGGTCTTGGTGCGGTCTGACCATTGATTAACACTCAAAATCATTGCAGAACAATTAAATTTAAACCACACTACAGTTTATCAAATTTTGACTAACGAATTGGGAATGAGAAAAGTTTGTGCGAAATTGGTCTCAATAAACCTTACTCTTGAACAGAAAGACAACAGGATGGAAGTGTGCAGTGATCTTTTAGGACGAATTGAAAATGATCCTGATTTTCTAAAAATTGTTATTACTGGTGCTGTATCATGAATCTTTGAGTACGTTTTATAAACAAAATTCCAAAGCGAGGAGCGGCACACACCAAACTCATCACATCCCAACAAAACAAAAATTAGCAAATCCAAAATCAAAACCATTTTCATTTGTTTCTTTGATAATAATGGCAGTATCCATAAGATGTTTTTGCCTACAGGACAGACTGTCAGTTAACATGTTTACCTAGAAATTCTTGAAAAGCTGCGGAAAAGAGTTGCCCGCGTGAGACCAGCCATCGTGAACACCTGGATGCTGCATCACGACAATGCACCTTGTCACACAGCACTCTCGGCTAATGAGTTTTTGGCAAAGAAAAATATTCCTGTTGTTCCTCAGCCCCCTTATTCACCTGACTTGAGTCCCTGTAACTACTTTCACTTCCTGAGATTGAAAAAATATCTCAAAGGACACCATTTTTGGACGATAGACGACATTTTAAAAAAATGTAACCGACCAATTGAAGGAGATTCCAGTTTCTGAGTTCCAGCACTGCTATGGCGAGTGGAAATCCGTGTAAAGCGCTGTGCGACTTCCCAAGGCAACTATTTTGAAGGCAATAGAGTCTATATATTGTTACGTAATGCAGAAAAAGTGTTAAGCCATTACGTAACGTTCTGGTACATTGGAGAACATTGTTGTACTCTATTCCTGCAGCTGTAATGCGTACGTGACGCTTCACACGCGAGGCAGTGTTACGTAATCGAAAGAATCTCGTACATTCAATAGCATTGTTGAGAAGTTTCTCAATTAGCCCAACGGTGAGCGTTTCTGTGAAGGTCGCGCTGAACTGTTTAATGTTTAATGACTTGTTAAGGACGCATATCATGGAACTCTGCAGACAATAAGTAGCCCATACATGCTGCTTACATTTCAGTTATTGTCGGGCGATTACTCTGAGGGTACAAGTGGTTATTAGTGCGGTTCCTAATATTGTGGCGAAGCGTTATGTGTTTTATAATTATGCGGGACAATTGTAATACAATTGTGTTTTATATAAATAGACATTTTTATTGCGTGTGAATAATTTTTATTTGTTTTGTTGTAACAGACTATCTTGTTGATTATAAACTGTTTAATTGTGATAATTAAAGCTGGTGATTAGTGACGTAATTGGTGTCTTGTATTTTGTTTTCCACTGTACCATATGACGATCAGTAGGCCGTCATAACAATATGGTTTGATTGTAAATAAAAGGTTTTACTGAATTAGTCTCATTACTTAATTTACAGACATCGTATGTCAATGTGGGTACTACAATTGTCTTATAAAATTTAATCCTCGTGGTGTGTCTTGTTTTATTTCTAAGATTTATATGAATTTTACCACAGCTATTCCTAAATTTATTTATCTTATCTTTTATATCATATTCAGCTCCGTACTTAGTGCACAGCCGAGATATTTGAAACGGCTCACTTGTTCTAAAATGCTGTTTTTTATAACTATCCTAGTTCTTACTATATATTTACCTTTAAAGGATATGATTTTGGTCTTTCTTAATAAAATTGTCAGTGAGTATTCACTTCCTACTTCTTATAATTTAAACATGATTTCATTAACAATTATAAATTGACGGCGTATGAAACTTTTTATTCTAAACTTTAGGACTGTCGCCGTTATTGTTAATATTTTAGATGTAACTAACTTGATCTTTTTAAAACATAATTAACATTTAGTTATAACTTGTTTTTTATGTTTTCTTCTTCAGAAAATATTACAAACAAACGAAAGGACGGAGTGGAATGGGGCATTCGAAGAAGCGTTAGATTGACCAGATGTAGTCTGTCTGCTTGGGACCGGAACAAACCATTTTTTCTTTAATCCTTGATGAAGAAGAAGAAGAAGAAGAAGAAGAAGAAGAAGAAGAAGAAGAAGAAGAAGAAGAAGAAGAAGAAGAGGAAGAGGAAGAGGAAGAACAAGACGAAGAAGAAGAAGAGAAGAAGAAGAAGGAGATGATGATGATGATGATGATGATGATGATGATGATGATGATGATGATGATGATGATGGTGGTGGTGGTGGTGGTAGTGGTGGTGGTGGTGTTTTTTCGTACGCTATGTTCTGTTTTGGTTTAGTTTACAATTTTATTTTATTTGGTTGTGAGAGATAAAAGAAAGTCCCCATGAATATTAATGCTCTGACCTATTATTTCATGCTGCACTTTTGTTTTAAACCACATCACAAGTGTTGCATCTTATTTTTATTTTCTTCCGTTAACCAAAAACAACTCAATAATAATACAGGCACTTGCATACATATGCTTTTGAAATCAAACACATGCCATTTTTATTAGTTTTTAGTCATAACAAATAGAAAACATATATATAGGCCAATAATATTGGAATTAAAAAAATAATGACCTATTTCAGGCTAGAATCCCCTTAATTTTTTTTTGCGTCTTAATTACGGCTGGCGCCGCTTCTCGCATCCTAGCTTCCACTGGCGCCGGTCTAAACAGTCCTGTTCTGTAAGTCCTCTTGCATTCATTGCATCTTCGACGTTCATTTTCCATGAACGTTTAGGTCTTCCTTTTTTTCTTCTAGAGGGTGGAGTCCATTCCCATACCGTCCTTGGCCATCTCTCATTCGACATTCTTTTTAGGTGTCCAAACCAATTCGGTCTTCTTGCTTCTATTGTTTCTATAATGTCAAGGTCGATTCTAATCGCTTGTCTTATCTCTACATTTCTCAATCTATCTTGTCTTGTTAGTCTACAGCACCTCCGCCAGTAATCCATCTTCATAGCTCAAATAATCTTACTATTCTTGTCACTTCCGGTCCACGTTATCAAGCATCTCCGTCAAGGTTTCATAAGCTGCCTCTTTAACTTCATCTTTTGCGTCATCATTTGGAGCATACATATAATGTCTACCTCGTTTCCTTTCCAGACCAAGCTTAGTTTAATAAAACATTCATTTATCTGTTCCCAGGTTTTTACATTTTTCATAAGCTTCTTTTTTTTATCAGTATAGATACTCCACTCTGAGCTCTCTTTTCCTTGTTCACTCCACTGTAAAAGTGGACATAGTCCTCTCTATTTATTCGCTTCCTTGAACTTTTTTCTTAGTTTCTGTTAATGCTGTTATGTCGGATTTAATTTTCTGCACTTCTTTAATAATATTATAGTGCTTAGTTCTCCACCCTTGAATATTCCACGTACTCAAAATCAAAGCCCTTTTCCGTTTGCCAAGTCGATTTCCATTTGATCCGTCCGGCTGTATATTTCTAGGATGTTTTAGCAATTTGACTTGTTTTCCAAGTATAGAGGAGCTGGCCCTATCATCAACCCCAACCTGGAGGACCGGGAACTCTTCTTTTAGGGTTATCAAACATTCATAACTTAGCTGGTTTGTTCCAGTTAATTAAAGGGCGCTGGAAACTCGCCCTTCATCATCCCTCGTCTGCTACGTAACATAAACTCATTTCATGCCATGTACCCAGGAACCACGCGACTAAAGTTTTCGAGGACGTGAGAGTACGATTTGTTGGCAGAGCTGAGTTTGATTTCTCGAACTTCTGATTTATGAGAAATCAGTGGGCTTTCTCTTAAATTTATTATTATATAGGCACCAGCAACCTATACAATCTCAGAGACCCTTTACCAACCTTTGGTCCCCATCCCCTTAATTAATTTTAATAATAGTACAAATTCTCTGCAATGTTAAGCGTATTATAATTTATTTAGAATCGCCATTAATTAACGAGTCATATTTAATATTGTTTCAGTATAAAATCCCAGTAGTCAGTACTTCATGAAAACAACAACCATAACCACAAATATTGTCCAACCATGGTAATAGTGGTGTGTGTGTTTTAGCTAATAGCTCTACGCGGTAGATACACCACAGTTTTGGACGACTGCCAAGGAGACTGTAAATCACCACCCACAACAGCGAGGAAAGTTCTGCGTTCTCCCGTTATTTATTTTCCAAGTACCAAACTGTCATAACTTTTTCCTTTCGGTTTTTTTATTACACACATACAGTACAATACATATACACCACACACATACACAGATACACCACTAAACGATGATAATAACAAAAATCGCTTGTAATTACATTACACAAATAATGCTACTTCGTGGTTGAATGTATTGTTAAGACGGTGTCACTGATCGTCGTATGGTATAGTGGAAAGAAAATACATACACCAATGAGGTCAATAATAACCCGCTTTAATTAATCACAAATAACAGTTTGAAATCAACATCATACTTTATACAGTAGCTCTAATTAAATTTGCCCACACGGAATAATAATAATAATGTCAACTATTAGAGTTCCACGCTAATTATCACTTCGCCACAATATTTCGAAACGCACTGGAATAACTCGCCACTTATAACTGACTAACTATGCAGCAGCTGTTGCCTGTTTATAGCCTTCATGGTTACAGACTAATGTTTCGTAATATGCGTCCTTAACAAGCACTCGAAATCTCTAGAGGATACGTGAGTGCGGCCTTGGCAGTTACACGCATCTGCTGGGCTAGCCGAGAAACGTATATAAAGACACTCTCCATTGTTCGAGAACGTTCCGTCGTTACAGTATTGTCACGTGGATAGCTTGGATCGCAATCCTAAACGGATGGAATAAACCACAAAGAAATCAACAGTGACATTTTAATGACTTTACATATAGTAAAACCATCATACCTGTATTACTGTAATTCTCCTATTCCATACAGATATAAAGCAGCCGTTGTACAGAAAAAAGTTGTTAATGGTAATTTGACCGTAATTATAGAAGAATCTAAATATAATTAAATCACTACCGACTCGGAACACAAAGTATTTTATGGGTAAAAACGTAAAAGTTTTACCTTATAGCCTGGACCAGTTTTAGCTTATTATAAGCTTCGTCAGAGGCTGCCACAAGGAGCTCTGTCCGTCTTGTTCTTGGCGACGGCGTCGACTTTTGAAGGATCTTTGTTGGGTGTGTGGGTGTGATATGTTCGAATAATACGTGTGATTTGAAATGTGTCTGTTCATTTAGGATATCGTTTTTATGTGTTTGTATATTTCCAATTGTTCAAAAGTGTCTAGTATTCGGCCTTTTTTGTGAACGTGTAGAATATCCATGTTGTTTCGATGTTTGTGTATGTGTGGTTTGCTTCAATGATGTGGTTTGCAAAGGTGGATTCGGTAGTGGAGTGTATTGCCTTTGTGTGTTCAATGTACCTTTGTTTGAAGTTACGTCCTGTGTGGCGTATGTAGAATTTGTTACAATCTGAGCAATTTTGTAGTTTAGTAAACACCAGGTAGATTGAATTTGTTTTGTGCTTTGTGTGTGTGTGTTTTGATAGTGTGTGTTCTGTTTTGTTTGTAGTTTTGTATGCGATTCTGTATCCTGTTGTTTTTTTTTTAATTTGTGGGCTATTTTTCAGTATAGTTATTAATGTATGTTAGTGTTATGAATTTGTTGTTTTTCTGTCCTTGTCTGTTGTTTGTTTTGTGTTTTGTGTAGGGGTTTATTGACTATTGTTCTGTTGTATCCGTTGGATTCTGCTAGATATTTTATCGTGTTTAGTTCGTCTTTGTAGTCTTTTTCATCGAGTGGAATGTTGTTAAGTCATAAGTTGTTCAGATTAACGGACACGTCATGGACAATGAAATCCAAGTAGATAAGAATCGTATATAGTAGGATTCTAATAACGCACTACTAATGAAGCACTCTAATCGGTGCCACACTTATTCTCACCTCACTTTGCCGTCACTTTTGTTCATATAAGCCCAGCTATGACGGCGTGTAGAAGCTACAAGAAGTTATTACGCTGACAGTGAGTTCTCATGAATATGCAAGCGTGCCGCAATTTCATGTCTATTTGTTTACATACAGCACACACACCAGTGCATGATAAGTTGCACGTACGCACATTAGTTATGGCCCGGCCACGAAAAATATATTTTAATTGTCTTTTTTTGGAAAAGAAGTTGTTTTGTTTTAACGTCATTCTGACTGAAGGTTCAGAAATTTGCGATTTCAATAGTCTGATATAGGCTGATTGCCTTAGTGGCATTGCTTCAGCTTCTAAATTAAAACCACCGTGTGACACGCTGTCGAAATACGTACAAAATCCTGCGAGACAACTGCACAAACGGTACAAAATCCTGCAAGACAACTGCACAAACCGTACAAAATCCTGCAAGACAACTGCACAAACCAGGGTTTCATTTAACCAGCTATACCAACGACCTAGTCCACTATGTTTTCTGTTACACCAGTGATTCCGTCTACTTTGAATATTTGTCGAATCCCTGAGTTCAATCTAAAGTAATAATTCAGAATGAACATTATTCCCGTTATGGGTTTTAATCTTTTACGTTGAAATTAAACTACAGCATTCACTTAAAAACACTGTTACGACGGTCTCACTTATCGTCGTATGGTACAGTAGAAAGAAATACAAACACCAATGAAGTCACTCAAATAACCAGCTTTAATGAGTCACAAATAACAATTCGTAATCAACTCGTACAATAATTTAACTGAAATTTGTCCATACGCCATAATAATGTCAACTATAAAGAATTCCGCACTAACTTTAACGCAACAACAGCCACTTGATATCACTTGAGAAATCGCCAACGTAAACTGAGTTCTAATTGGCAACGCTCGTTATTTATGAAAGTAGCACAAATGTTACTGAATAATCCTTAACAGGAATCAACAGGCACTTGGAAATTCTAGAGAACACTTCAGCGCGGCCTTGACAGAAACACACACCTGCTCGGCTGGCCGGGAACCACGTAGAATAACACTTTATATTGGTCGAGACGTTTCGTCATTGCAATATGACCTTTTTAATTACAAGACTCCCCTACTTTTGAAATGAATCTGCACTGATGTTAATGCTATATCATTAGGCTGAAGACATGAATGCTATTAGGTTTATGCTGCAA
This sequence comes from Magicicada septendecula, assembly GCA_034769895.1. Taxonomy (NCBI): domain Eukaryota; kingdom Metazoa; phylum Arthropoda; class Insecta; order Hemiptera; family Cicadidae; genus Magicicada; species Magicicada septendecula. Next base: position 91,475,724 of record CM068373.1, read on the forward strand.
TGAAAATTTGTTATTGCTTATCTAAAGAAGAAGGGACCAGATTCACAACAACATTGAGATAGATGAGGACAGAATTGAAGTGGTGGACAATTTCACGTATCTCGGAGTGAACCTAGCAAAGACTGGATCAGAGGAGCCGGAGATCCAACGACGGACCACCATGGCTAACAAAGCATTTTTCGCATTGCTGCCATAATTTAGGTATGGGGATGTACACATGGAAACAAAAATGAAAATATATAGGACTGTCATCAGACCGGTGTTATGCTACGGATGTGAGGCATGGACAATCACACAGAAAACAGCCGACATAATGCACCTTTGAAAGGAAAATCCTCAGGCGCATTATAGTCCCAATATAAGAAAATGGCTCATGGAGACTGAGATACAACAATGAACTGTATCAAATATATAAAGAGATACCAGTCTCAAAATTTATAAGAATACAAATATTGCGTTGGGCCGGACATGTTATGAGAATGGAGGATGGCAGGAACCCCAAAAGGGCTTTGCTGGGTGCATGAGAGAGAACGAGACCTAGAGGCAGACCGAGGAAGAGGTGGGAAGATGGCGTTGCAGAGGACGCGAGGGACATGGGGATAAGAAACTGGAGGAGGATTGCAATGGACAGAGTAGATTGGAGGCGGAAATTGGTGGAGGCCAGGGCTCGACTTGGGCTGTAGCGCCATAGGAGGAGGAAACTTTTTATAATTTATAATTTACGCCCTGCCTAAGTGGTGTGTACTAGCTACAAGGAAGTATTCGACCTACTATGAGTTTTCCTGAATATGCAAGCCTGCTTCAATTTCATGTCTGATTTACATACAATAAACACTAGTGCGTGACAAAGTGCACGTACGCATATTACTTGCCTTGCCCCCTAAATATAAACTTTAATTTATTTTTTCCCAGTTACTCCTCTCGTTGTTCCCATTTCTGTTTCCTGTCTTTGTATACTCGACTCTGAAATCCAAATTGAATAGGAGATACTCTCAAATTTTACATAAAAATTAAGTAAACGGGTATTATTTTTAAGTGAGCAGAGGCATAGCTAGGGGGCCAAGGGGGCAGCCGTCCCGGGGGGCATAGCCAGGAGGGCGGCAAAATGAGCACAGACTTGAAAAAATTGTTTTCAGTTTATAAAATCACAACCAACTTGTTTCTTTGATATGACTATTCCTTTCATAAAAGAAGCATAACCAATCAGCTTGTATGTTGTCATACCTTGCGTGATAAACAATAGTAGTCTATTTGTACTCAAGAATCGTAACTACGGTTCATTATGATAACAAATTACGCTGTAACAGAGGCTCTTTGTCCCTCTCTGTACAGTACAGTATTTCTTTCTCCGTGTTCATTATGCGTTAGTTGGGGTTCAGTCTATGCGGTTCACTATCTTGGTGTTTTTAACAGTGCATGCTGTTTTAAATGAGCTTTTTATCTTGCGTGCGAGTGATGAGTAGACATTAAGTGTTTCCAATGTATACTTGTCTACATTGACATTACATTCACTTGCTGTCTCCAATATTTTTTGCGACTTTGTAGTGAGTTTTTGTGCCGCAAAGGAAAACTGAGAATCATACAGTATTAGCTTTATATAGACATTCTTAATTTTTATTCGTATACAGACGAATATATTATTTGTAAACGTATAAAAAAACGTTACGTATTCATTTGACACAACATCAGATGCTGCAGGTGTAGAACAAATGTCTCAGATTATAAGATTTGTTGAAATGAAACGCAATTCTGTTGATATCAAGGTAACCTTTATAGATTTTATTTCTTTAGAAGTAAAAAGAGCGGTGGAGATCACAGAAGCTATTACAAGTAATCTTGAGAGTGATGGATTGATTCTTAGCGATTGCAGAAGTCAGTCGTATGACAATCAAGCAACAATGGCTGGTATCCATTCAGGAGTTCAGAAGAGAATATTAGATTTGAATCTGCTGCTAGCTGTGTTTGTTCCCTATGACAATCATTTACTTAACTTGGTAGAAGTTCATGCAGCTCATGTAAATGTTCAGGCAGTGACATTTTTTGGAACAGTGGAACGTCTATTCACCTTTTTTTCCTGTTCCACTCATAGATGGAGTGTTCTTAAAGACTTCCTAAATATTACACTAAAATGACACTGTGATACCAGGTGGAGCTCAAAAACAGATGCGATGAAAGCAATATCCACTCAGCTGGATAAAGTGATCGCTGCACTGGAGAAACTGAGGCATACACCGAATGAAACAATTGATACGAGGGAAGATGCAGCATTAATAATTAATGCGATAGAAAACTTTAATTTTGTGGACATTTCTCTTTTTCTGGATAGATATTCTTTCTTCTATGGACAAAATTCAGAAAATCTTTCAGATCAAAGGAATAATCTTTATTCAAACATTAACACTTTTGGAGACACTAAGGGATAAATTAAAAGTTTGGACGAATGAGCTGTGTGACAATGGCATTTCTAAGGCAGACCAGGTATGTGATGAATGGGGTTGTCAGTATCACAAAAAGGATAAGAAAGAAGCGCACGATGCCAGGGGAGTATGCAAATGATTATGCATTAACAGTTCGGCAAGAAATGTGACGTTCTCTAGTAGAAATTTTGGACAAACTGTCACTTGAAATTCAAGCCGTTTCTCTAACTTAAAAAAGTTATAAAATCGCTTTTGGTTTCTCTGTAAATTTGAGGCGTACGAAAATGATGGGGATATACATTCCTAGGAACAGCTTTCGCAAATCAATATTAAGTTCACAGTGCATGCAACACTGTATCCACATGACCTAAACAGTGAATAATTGTTCAGTGACTTGAAAGACGCCATACTTTTATTAAAAAGGGCAAACGTTAACGGACAACAATTGGAATTTACACCTCAGGGACTACTACAATACATTTCTTCAATGCGATTAGAAGCCTACAAAACACTAGCAACAGCTTTAACATTTTTTCTTACTTTACCAGTTTCTGTGTCTTCTTGTGAATGATCGTTTAGTAAACTTTAATTGATGTTTCATACCTACGATCAACAATATCTCAGGACAGGTTATCAAATCTAGCGATACTTTCAATTGAAAACGATAGATACTGCTTCGTCTTTAAATTATAGTGATTTAATAACCGACTTTGCAGCAATTAAGACCAGGAAAGTTACATTCTAGAACGTGTCGTTTTAAATATTTATTAAATATTAAGTGTTTATTAATGGAAGACGGAACCATTAACCTGTAATGGTAAGTGATTTATTTTATTACTTTTAATGTAGTTCTTTGTTTATCTTTATGTTGCTTTAGGATATTGTTTTGACGATGCGCTTTTGACCTACCTGGAATTAGCATATTTATTAGAACATTTTTGTGTTATAAATTTGTTATATTACTCATTTTTTATAGTCTACATTTGTTAGTAATAAATATATAAAAACTGAATACCGGTAATATTAAATTTATAATATATACTTTCTTAATTTTGACTTAACAAATATTGTTAAAACGTTTTCTGGACGTGGTTTCATATAAAATTCTGCACATTTTCACTTATTAAGTACTTTTTTTACTGGACGGGCCTTCATTTTTGCTCTTTTGTCTCCTTTTAATTGTGAAGGCGAGGCGGCCAACTATCTTCTTGCCCCGGGCGCCAAAAAGGCTAGCTACGCCACTGTAAGCGAGTACGGTACTTTAAAGTTAACATGGCTTAAGAGTGTAGTATTGTATTTACTTTCTTTTGCAGTTTCCTGGTTAGGAAAATATTATTATCTCTTCTATTTTCTAGCCAACTGGAACGTGTTTTAATCTAAACGTAGCGTTGTATAAATACGCCAGCACGTCTTTTACTTTTTTTTTGGCGACGTTCTGTGTAATTCCTCAAGGATAAACGAAAAACTATTTTCTCATTAAGATTAAACAAAACTAAAAATAATTGTAGGAACTAAAATTTTGTAAGGTAACGGCTGTGCCTGTTTTGTATGGTTCTGAAATTTGGGTTCTGGTGAAGAAACATTTCAGTAGGACACAAGCGTTAGAGATGCGGTTCTTGCGACCTGTTGAACACTGCACATTAAGAGGTAAACTCTTTAATGAAGACGTTCGTAAGGAGTTGAACGTTTTTTAAATCCAATATTGTATTTTAGACAAAATATTATTATATTATACAATATAATATCTCTGTATATATTAATATCTAATAATTGTATGTATTATATTATACAATATAATATCTCTGTATATTGTATTTTATAGAGATAGATTGCCCATCTGTATGGGATGTCATTGGCAGGTTGCCTAAGGACGTTTGGCAATATAAGCCTGTTGGACAACGAAACGTAGAAGTGTTGGTAGGATGGCTGGTTGAGATGGATATATTCCGTTGGGACCGAAATACGTGATTTGACCAGAGATAGAAGCAGAAGACATTTAATTATAGTAAGTTAAAGCATTCAATTAATTAATATGACAGCATTCAACTCATTGGTATACTGTATGTACAGAATCTCATTAGATGAACAAGAAAGAAATATTATCAAACAAATAACAATAGACAGTAGATACAAATTAAAAACTATTAATAAATTAGATAATAAATGAAACATAAAGTCACTAAACAAACACCATACAAACCTTCATGTAAAAATCCTTCCACTAATGTTAATATAAAATATATCAACTTTACTTATCATGAAAACATAACTCGTAGACTAAGCAAACAATTTAAAGATACAAACTTGAAAATAACTTATGACGCAGATAAAATAAAATAAAATAAATAAAATAAAACTTAAAACCAAAATAAATATTCATAATAAAAATGGAGTTTACAAAGTAGATGTCCAGATTGGAATAAATATAATGTAGGCCAGACGAAGAAAAAACCGTCCGAGAGATACATTTAACATTGCAATGGGTTTTTGACACCTAATATTTTAAAATCTAATTTAGCCACGCACTGTTTACACAATAAACTTAAATTTCCAGACATTCAAATCACAAATGAATTAAAAACGTACCAAAAGGTAACAAAAAAAATATCTAGGAAAATCTTAATATTTACAAACACAATAATAATAATCTAATAGTTAAAAAACAAATTCAAATAAAAACAAAACAAGACGATTTGTTTAATACCATATTGTTACGACATTACATAAGAGTCTACGTGTTTGTCGAATGTACCAGAAGAATCTCGCTCTAATAAGTGTGTCATCGTGACTGTCAACGCATTCGCGAGAGTTTTCTCGAAGCCGCCAGCCGCGCAGGCTGTGTCAAGGCCGCAGCTAATTACGTAGTTCACACTGGCGCTAAGACGAAATTTGGAACGTTCTGGTCTGTGAGAGGAGGTATAAATACATTGCGGCAGCGGCCTTAGTTTTCAGTATAGTAGCGATATATTTTCAGTGCGATTCGATTTATTATCGGGAGATATTAGTGTGTACGTTCAACTGGTTATTAGTGAAGTGTTGCGTTTTATAATCGGGCGGTATAATTGTAATACAATTGTGTTCAATATTAGTGACATTTTATTGCGTGTGAACAATTTTTATTTGATTTGTTGTAGGCGACTGTGTTGTTAATTACGAACTGTTTAACTGTAAAAATTAAAGCTGGTGATAGTTACTTAATTGGTGTCTTGTACTTATTTTGTTTTCCACTGTACCTACGACGATCAAGTAGAACGTCATAACAGTGGTGTCAGAACTGGGATAGAACGGTTAACAGTGGAAACAGTGGACACTTTGTACAAGACGAGTGTAATCATAATTAATCGGAAAAAATGGATGGCAGTCACATGATGGAAAATTTCCAGGCGCTGCTGTTGCAGACAGAGCAACGACGCCGGCAGGAGGCGGAAGAAGCATAAAAACGACAGGGTGAAAAACGCAGACAGGAGGCGGAAGAAGCAGAAAAACGACACGATGAAAAACGTAAGCAAGAAACAGATAAAACGGAAGCTCTCTTTGAAGATATACAGAAACAACTGAATGAACACAGAACCGCAGAATTGTGTCTCCTACGAGGTGAGCTTAATAAACAAATTACTAGAATATCAGAGGTACAAGAATCAATGATATTAAAAATAGCTGAAGTAGAAAAATCTGTGTCAAGTGTTGAAGAATCGATGTCTAATAAAATAGCTGAAGTAGAAAAGTCAGTCACGAGTGTGGAAAAAGCTATGTCAACAAAAATAGAAAACTCGATTGCAAGTATAAAAGAGCAGATTAAAAGTGAAGTCGAGCAATGCCTGAAGTTACAACCAAAACAACTTTGTGAATAGACTGTACCAATGATAAAGACAGAAAAAGACGCAGAAAATAAGTTAATAGAGAAAGTCAGTTTGCCTGCAGTAGGGACAGTTCATGTCAAAGATCCAACCTTTGACGGAAGCAGTCACTGGGCAACGTACCTCCGCCAATTTTAAGCTGCTGAATGCGCAAATAATTGGACAGAGAAAGACAAGGCAGTCTCACTCGTTCTCGCATTAAAAGGACCCACGGCAGAACTACTACAGAAAGTGCCACCTGACAGCCAGAACATCTATGTCGAGTTGATAAAAGCTCTAGAAATACGGTATGGTGATAAACATTTACGAGATGTGTACTGCACCCAGTTGAGAGCAAGGCGACAGCATTCCGGGGAGAGCCTTCAAGAGTTTGAAGCAAGTATCGACAGACTAATTAGACTTGCCTATCCTGAAGCGCCAGAAGATTTTCGAATAAAGTTTGCGGTGCAGACATTTATTGATGGCATCGGAGATTGTGAGCTTCAGCAAGTGTTACGAATGGCAGGGCACCGAAATAGCTCATAAGTTCTTGTTCACGCTCTAGAGTTTGAAGTTGCCAAGTCAGCGTCCCGCTACGTTAATGGGTGTGTGCCATCACATTGCAATCAGAAGATCCCTGTATCACATTGCCGTTACGATGGGTGCAGAAAAACAATCTTGTCGGACAAACAATGCAGAAATTCAAGAGAGTCGCAACGATTTGAAAATGGGATATAGACAGAAGACCGAAATGTTACAACTGTGGAAAACGTGGTCATCTACAGGCAGACTGTTAGGAGAAGTAACCGAGAGAAGAGGGTGATCGCACCAATTGGAGAAGTAAAGCCTTAGAACACCACACAGTTTCCACGCTACATAAGACCAGTGGAAACTGGATTGCTAATGGGTTTGCGGAAGGTAAACCAACCTCATTTACAGTTGACAAGGGAGCAACAGTGTCCATTGTGCGCCCTGACTTAGTCAGCAACCGCCAGCCTCTAATTAGCTCTTGTACAATACAGACTGTGACTGCAAGCCCCTTCAAGGTGCTAGGAAAGGTAGATGTACGTGTACGCCTGGGTCTTCTCGAGTTTAGCCACCAAATGCTTCTTGCAGACATTGTCGATGAAGTGATTCTTGGCACGGACATTATGAATGCCTATGGATTCGTTGTGGACTTAAGAGAGAATGTCCTGAAGGTTGGCTAAGCGAAGATAAAGCTGTGCATGGCTAAAACGACAGGGTCTACCGACCATTCAGTTAAGCAAGTGGCATTAGCCGAAGAAAAAGTCAACAGTTCCGGTCAAGAGAAACCCTCCCTATTGCAAGGGGAAATGGAGGAAGAACTGACAGAGGAAATACAAGTAAGTGTAACGACAAAAGAATTTATTGGAAGCCAACTATGGGTGTCGAGACAAAACTCTTGCTTGTTCCTGAGTTGATAGAAGCACCCGAGGGAAAAGTGGCTGAAGATGAGGTTACGCAAGAGGTTGTGGACGAGAACCACACAGACTTGGATCACGTTGGGTCAGTGGTGTTTAGGTCATCAGTACATGATGCTACGGGAGTGATTCCAGCAAACCTAGTAGTTGAGCGGAAGACTCGCATTCCTGGGAACGTGATGTTCAGATCACACGAGACTGAATTCGAAGAACCGGGGAATTATCTTTCGCAAGGACGTCCACCTTGGTCGCCTAGTCGAGTATTACTTCAGAGACGGTTTGCCAGTTCGGGAGGAATAGGGTTAAGAAGGATGCAGTGTTACAACGTTACAGAACAGTCTACGTGTTTGTCGAATGTGCCAGAAGAATCTCGCTCTAATAAGTGTGTCATCGTGACTGTCAACGGATTCGCGAGAGTTTTCTCGAAGCCTCCAGCCGCGCGGACTGTGTCAAGGCCGCAGCTAATTACGTAATTCACACTGGCGCTAAGACGAAATTTGGAACGTTCTGGTCTGTGAGCGGAGGTATAAATACATTGCGGCAGCGGCCTTAGTTTTCAGTATAGTAGCGATATATTTTCAGTGCGGTTCGAGTTATTATCGGGCGATATTACTGTGCACGTTCAAGTAGTTATTAGTGAAGTGTTACGTTTTATAATCGGGCGGTATAATTGTAATACAATTGTGTTTAATATTAGTGACATTTTATTGCGTGTGAACAATTTTTATTTGATTTGTTGTAGGTGACTGTGTTGTTAATTACGAACTGTTTAACTGTAAAAATTAAAGCTGGTGATAGTTACTTAATTGGTGTCTTGTACTTATTTTGTTTTCCACTGTACCTACGACGATCAAGTAGACCGTCGTAACAATATATTTATTAGAATAAAAAACATGAAGTATATAATAAACATCTGATGTAAACACTACAACAATCGAAAATGAATCGACGTAAAATCAATATTATCTGTCAACTTTATTGTAATAAAATTCAATTACAATTCAAAGAAACCTCTGAAGATACAGGGTAATTTTGGGAAACGTGTGTCAGGTGAAAATAAGCCTACTTTCAGTTTATTTATTTGAAGATATTACATGTAAGACCTGCAGGAAATCCAACGAGTTACTTACGAAAGGAATAGGTAAAAGCAATAATCTTAAATGTGTTGTCAATAATGCAGAAGAAACACATGTTAGAGTCACTTATGGTTGGCTTAATATTAGCAACGTTTTTTATATTAGTGACCAATAAGTTTTTGTTTCACTCCAACGACAACACAGTTTTGTTTTAAGCAGATAATAAGAAAACTTTAGTCGTTAAGTTACCTCATGTTGAGAAAACGCAAAAACAGCAAAATCGCAGTTACGGAAGTAACAAATCTCCGCGACCGCCGAGCTCACCGATATTACTTTAAAATATAAATTCCAAGTTTACGGGCTGTAACGCTCACTGCAGTACCGCGGGCAACGGAAGGGGAAGCTATTATTGTCGTGAAATTGCTATCATTAAGGTTAGCAACAGGGAACGTTTACAATGTATATACATTCTGTTTGGCCAACATGTATTGTTGTTGTGTACTCAACAATTCAAAGACAGCAGTTTAAATTAACTCTGTATACAACGCATAAGGTACGATGGGAGGGACATGCATCCAGTCATTTTAATGGGTGTCGCATGGCTGGATTATTCAACTAAAAACTTAGAATTGTGCAAAATTTATATGGCGAAGCTATGCATGGACATGTATTTCATGGTTAATTGACCAAAAATGTACAAAAAGTAGCGTCGAGGGAACCTGGAGAAGTAGTAACGTTGTACCGGTTTGACCGGGCATTGGTCCTGTCAAGTTCCCAGAGTTGGATGAAGTGATGTTAGTTCCCAAAGTGGAATAATGTAGGCCTCTCTCCAGCCAAGTCCGTACTGCGTGGTGAAATGCCAAATCCTACAAGAGGTGACCCTGTTGATGTAAAACAATGGAGATCTTGACCGCAAGATCGATAAATATTATTTCTCGTGGAAAGCGCCAGTTGCCACCAGTACCAAGTTAGGTCGTAAGAGATATAATCGTGCACCGGCTTATATTTGGAGTATTACAGGCGGGAATCTAATTTGGTTTAGTCAGCTGTAGTACTGCGTCTTATTGTTATAGGATTATGTTTTGCTGATGTCTTGCAGCTGGGTGTTGCGGCATCGAAGCCTAGGGGAAGACAAACCTGAATAAAAATTACCGGAAGCCATGGCCCGTGAGGAGGTAGCCCCTCTACATGGCTTACCCATCTATAGGCTGGTACCCTATAATGGGGAAATTAATTTACTCAGAAGTTTCAAAGGAGATGGCTGGAGGATCTTTAAAAGCCAAGGCTCTTTGAAGGCCGGAGGATCTAAATTTTAATACAGTTAAAAATTTAGATCCAGCGGGTTGTTGTGCCCAGCACATTCCACGTTATGATTTTATATATAATTGTAAATGAGGATTCTACTCATACTCAAACTACTCAATGTATTATTTTATTTTATCTTAAGAATTATTTTAAGGAACAAACTGAGCGATTGTGAGGAAGTGTGCTGACCATTTTTTATCGTGGCACGTGTAGTGAGTTATCAACCAGGGAAGCTAAGAATTGTTTACTTGTCAGTGTTCGCGAACGAATTCCGCTTTGGTTCACAAAAATCAATGTCAAATTGTCCTCTCGTGTGACCTGATAAGTTTCGAGACACGTGCAGAGTCCAGTTCTGATAGGCTGAATTTTGGGCGTTAACTCATAGAGACTTTTGCGACACGCAGGGTATAAAACTGACGAGAGCAATGGGAAGTACACACTCTTTTTTCACTTGTTCACTTTTTGGCTTCCTTGTGCACTCTCCGTACATCGTAGATGTGCATCTTCTGTCTACGATGGAGCCACGTCAAAAGCGTAATTACAACTTTGTTTTGTTTTACTTAGTTCAAACTTAAAGCATTAATCGATTTTGGATAATAAATTATTTATACTCAGAAGTGCTCAGTAGTGTTCTAAATTTGTTAAGGAATATGTATAATTGACATCTTAATCATTTATGCCTAATTTAAAGTGGTAACGTACCAAATTCAGAAATATAGTTAGTAAAGCTTTTATAATGTTTTAATAAAGAATAGTCAGTATATAAAGAATGTTTTTTTTTAATATAATGTTATGTCTTAATGAAAACACTCAATAGAATTATTGTAACGAGAGTATGTCACTTCAATTATTGTTATTTTGTTCATTTGTATTGTCATTATTGTCATTTGTTCATCAAGATAAAACTTGTTAACGAACGTAGTTACTCTAATAAATTAAAGAAATATTATTAATCTAAGTAAATGCCTTATTTAATAACGAGCCATTCCCACAGCTATCCTGTCCGCACGACTGGTGCTTTCACTTTGTGAGGCCCCAGCCCCGGGCGTTACAACAGGGTACATCATTAACAAGACAAGGCAAATCCTGGCATATGTAGATGACATTGCACTTATCCTTGCCTATGCCGTGTTGTAAAAAATATGCTGATGGATTAAACCTATGTGAACTACATCTTTTACCAAATCAAGCCACAGTGGGAAATATTGTTTATTCACTATGGGTGTTCACTTGCATTGGGCGTTCACATATTTTGTTCTCTAACTTAATAACTGCGTGCAAACAGTATTTTGTACCACCACTTCATCTACTTAAAAATTAATTTTTATTTCAAGTATGTTATAATCTTAAATTTACGATTTGAATGTAAAGAGTTAAGTGATTAGCATATAGCTATCACAAAACGTGTGAAAATTAAAAACAATAGCCAAATAATGCAATGTAACTAGTTATAGAAGTCCAGCCTAGATGATGTCTAGAAGCTACGAGAATTTACTGCACATACTGTGAGATTTCCTGAGTACGCAGGGGTGCTGGAATTTCTTGTCATGTCTGTTTATGTACAACACACACCAGTGCGTGACAAAATGCACGTACGCATATTACTTATGGTTTCTCCCCCTAAAAATATAAATTTTAATTGATTTTTTAAATAAGTAAAAATTCCAGCTACTCCTCTCATTGCTCAAATTTCTATTTCCTGTCTTTGTATGTTCGAGTCTGAAACCCAAATTAAATAGGAGATACTCTATGATTTTACAGAAAAATTAAGAAAATGGGTCTTATTTTCAAGTAAATACTGTACTTTAAAGTTAACATGGGTGAAGAGTGTAGGATTGTATGAAGCGGGTTCATGTAAATTAGTAACAATAACAATAACAATAACGCTAAAAATACTAACACGAGCTACTATTGATTAAATTGAATAATGGTAAAAGTGGACCTCGATTACTTTTCTATAAAATAAACCTCATTAAATCTTTGCCTATTACAATTTGTATGTTTTCTAATCGCACATTTGTGGAGATATGGATTTTGGTATTGAAGATACAAAAACCAAAGACTGTTGTTTCTAGTTTTTCTTATCTTTACATATTAATGAGTTAATGGGTGGGTCAACTTAAGTTTTGTTGCACTATTCTATATTTATTTAACTGTTTCCTAAGAGACAGTGTCTCTTAAATCTCGTCTTCCAAACCAGCAAACAATTGCTTGGCATTACGGGAAAATAGTTGCTCATTCTTGTCTTTGTTTACCATCCACAGTCACTCTCAATAATATTACCATCTATATTATTACCATATAGATAATTATGGAAAGGCTGGGGAAACGGGGAAATATAACTAGGGTCAAAATGGAAACAGTTTCATATTCACGTCCCCTATACACGTACGCGTAAGAAACTATGTCTTACACGTAAAATTATTTTTGTAGGCAGAGTCTACGTGACAGTTTTTATATAAAAAAGTTGTTTATCTGATTTCTGTCTGAGTTTTGACAAAGAAGGGAACGCATAAAGAAAAAAATAAACATAACAACGTACAGTTTGTTTGATTAAATTTCCTTGTAGAAAATGCAACTAAAATTAAAATTTTGTTAGTTTGATTATCAACACATTCCTTCTCTTAAGACGAGTTATAAGGTAGAAAAACTATAATTTGTTATTTTTAGGAGACAGCGACAGTTGCGTTCCAGCCTAGTGTACAGTAAAGGCAGTAGACTTTATCTGGGTAATAGAAAGTTTCGCGCGCACGCACAGGATCTCACACAAATAGATAGATGAACACCATTATCCGCCAACGCTGAAGCAATTCTGTTCAAAGCACAATTTCGAGTTCCATCCTCACTGCCTCTGCTTGCCCGTTCAATCCCACACGCTACTCTGTTTAGCTTTCAGTCTCACTCGCTAACAGAATCGTTAATTCTTTGTCGTGCTTACAGTGCGAGGTAAAAAGTGATATGTTGTAATAGGTGCAAATGTGTAGATTAATAAATGCGACTTGTTTTGTCAGCTATGTGATTGGTTCAAGGTTTTTGTTTGTAAGTGTAAATAACGCTTTCAAATAACTCATTCTAAACACATTATTTGCAGTATAGTCTTCCAAATTGTTCGAAATCTGCTTAATTAATTTATATTGCTTGAATACGTTAGCTTATATATGATTATACCATTGATTATGAAACATAATATTTTTTATTACAGACGCAGAGATACGTTAACTGAACTCTGTAATGTGCATAAAATAATTACGTATATAAGCTTTTACCAGTAATGTGACATAAACCGTAATAAAAAAAATGTTTTGCAGCGTTTTTAGAAAAAAAGGAAAATCTAATAATGAAATCTATAAAACTTTCGCATTGTTGAATCAACAGTTTGTAAAAATATTTCATCATCGTCACTCTAAAGATAGGCCCTAGACCTGTTCCGGAACCCATCTCCTCCTCGGTCTACCGACATCCCTCTTCCCCGTAGGGTGACAACCAAGGCAGCCATGGGTAGACGGATGTCAGGCATGCGGTTCTAGTGTTCACACCATCTTCTGTGGTCTTTATTCTTCTCGTGTAACGACACAATGTTTAATTCGCGTCTAATATCCTCGTTCCTCTTCCGTTCCAGGAGAGAACAACATTGCGTCCCTCCCCTCCTATAAACGTCTTTTCAGATGTCTAAATCCTTTGTACGTCCCTTTTACCAAGAGTCCATATCTCACTAGCATACAGGAATGTGGGGACAGCCACAGTTTTGTAAAATTTCATTCCGGTATCCTTTCGTGTTTTATTTTTCAGGTACCTATGAATGGTTGCACAGATGCGTCTAAATTTTGTTAGCTTACTATCCCAATCAATCAAAATATTTTAAACCAGTATATTTCTTTATTACCATTCAAGGTGTCGATGAAACCTATCTCAAAGTTGTCTTTATCTTTATCAAACATACAATCTTTTCTTAAATTTCATACATTAAATTATATCAATTAGATGTTTTAGATGGTTATAGTATCACTCCCAACTCCAATAGGTAAGAACTCAGTGGAATACATTTTAGTGTTGATCTCATAGACTTACTAGACAATAATGTTGCCAGCTAACCGTGTTTCGGTAACGTATGTATCCTTAATGGTATTCCAACGTTACCATTGAAACTCATTACTTTTTTGCCGGTTTTAATTAATAAATACATCACTGTGAAATTAAAGGTTTTACAGCACTACGCTATGAGCATATTAAGGAAAAGACAGTCTCTAGTCATTAGAGGAAACGGGGAGCGGGAGAGATTGTTTTTGTACAGAGAGACAGGCTCTCTCTCATCATCTTCCTGGCGATGGGTTCTGTAACCAATATTCTAAGCTAATAGCTACCAATACTGGTGCTTGGTAGATCGCTGAGTCAATAAGAACAAGCCAACATCTTGAGGTGACTCGAGTTTAGGCAAGGAAAATGAAACATTCTGGTAACCCTCGCCCAATATCGAGATAAAGTCAACAGCAGGACACACAGAAAATAAACCTACTCGTACTGGAATATTGACATTGATAGTTTTAGCAAATGTGGGTCTACATAACCTATTAATTGATAGATGTGTAGGCTGTGTATCTTAACGTGGCTCTCCAAAGTAGAGAACTTGTTAGAGAGGGCAACTCACCCACTGATTCATGTAAAGCCTAAGCCTGTAAGGATAGCTGATGGGGACGGTAAACAAATCTGTTGTTTCGGTAAACAAAAGAAATGAAATTATATATAATCTTTCTGGAACTCGATCCACGGGGAGAAATATTTTTGAAACGTAATTTAACACTTTCCAGCCTTAGTGTGTAGTTACCTGTGTAACTATAACTATTACCTGCCAGTCTTACCGATTTTTCTTAATTTCCTGGTACTGCATTTCTTAAATTTTGTTTACATGTATATGTGTGTTACATATGAAATAAATATTCTAAGATTACTTTATTATTACATTAATATAAACACAAAACTGCAAATAAATTAACACTATTTTTTCAAAATATCAATTTTTTATAAAAGAAATAATTTGGAACGCTCAGGTTCTAGAGGAAATTGGCAACTCTGTGGCACAATTGGCATACATGAAGGCTTCACGTTAATTTTGTTTAATACTTTGCTTACTGTATTTAGAAAAACAACAATGAACATACCCCAATGATGAATGCAAAACGAAACAGGTTAGAAACTACGCTGAAGACAAATTGTATCAACTGTTTAAAAGTCTATTATGTTTATGCAAATTAAAACCAGAGTGCATTGTACACAATCGTATATCGATATAAAAGCATTTCGTGACGACCAAACCCGAGACATACCCGTCATGTGACAGTAAAGCGAGCAAAAACACGGCCCGAAGTAGTCCTATACTCAGGCTGCTACCACTAGGCAAGAGTATACTGCCCGACATACATTCGGGCTTAGACTGGACAGTGTTAACTACATGTTTTTTACATGTGTTAAATTTATTGTTCAGCTCTTTTTTCTGCTTTTTATTCGAAAACACTGCGATTGTCATTTATTTCTCTTAATCTCTATAAATATAAAGGCTACCATTTGAGTTTTATTGCTTAACTAATGTGAGCAATTCCCAGTAATCCACTTGCACGATGATCAATTGATTTGAAAATGGTTTTCTTTACAAAACGTATTTTCGGCTCTACATAATATTACTTTTCGACAATAAAAATATTGCACTTTACGACAGAAATACCCGTCTACTGTGAGAGTTTGGGATCGTGACAAAAAATTACAGAAGGGGCGAAGTATGAAAACTCCTCCATTTTTTCAGTTTCACTAAACGAATTCTGACGCACATACCTCTGCGCGAAGTTATTTATTACAAGCAATTCATCTCCTCTCGGGATATTGTATTTTGCTTACCAGCCTAAAAGGAAATACATATCTGTGCAGTTATGTTAATGAAACCGAAACGCTAAGAAAAACTGACTCCGTTAAACATATTTTCTTGTACTGAAAATAAATTTAAGAATACAAGTTTGTGATCTCTCTCTCTCTCTCTCTTTTGCTTTCCCCCTCACACACACACACACACACACACACACACACACACACACACACACACACACACACACACACACTCTCTCTCTCTCTCTCTCTCTCTCTCTCTCTCTCTCTCTCTCTCTCTCTCTCTCTCTCTCTCTCTCTCTCTCTCTCCAGCGTGGATATTTTTGGATTTGCACTACATATGAATTTAAGGATAAGTAATTTAAGAATCGAAGATTTAAGTAATCCATCGTACAGTATAGCCTACATGATTCACTCTATACAGTGAAGGTATACATATGAAGGTATACACAGGGTACGAGTACCGTGAGCGAGGCTATTTCACATGTGAAGCTGGTCCACGATACACAGAAACTGCACAACGTAGATTATATATGACTGTTTCCTCTAATTTATGTGTCAAAATTTTAAGAAAACATTCTGCAAGTAAAAATGCAATTCCATATGTTTAGAAGTCTAGTAATTTCAGATCAATAACAAAGATAAACGAGAATAGTCGTGCACTGAGACCAGTAATACGAGTATTAATATGCTACATGCTTTTAAGCAGGTAAAAAATATTGTTACGACGGTCTCACTGATCGTCGTATGGAACAGTGGAAAACAAACTAGAAGACACCAATGAAGTCAGTAACATCCAACTTTAATTATTACAATGAATAACTTGTAATGATCAAGATAATTTCTTACAACAATTAAAGTAAAAATTATCCACATACAATAATAATGTCAACTATAAAGAATTCCGCACTAATTATAACACAACAACAATGCTATGGCTTATATACGTCGCGCACGCCTTATAGAAGTTTTCCGTCCTCAAATTAATTGCTGATGCTAATTCCCACTTCAAGTGTGCTCTTGAAGAATCTGGACTGAGACGACACCTGCCACTCTAGGGGGCAGGTGAAAGGACGCGCTCGGTTCTTCCAGAGGGTTCTCGTTACAATATAAATACTACATTTTTTAAAAGTACATAAAAACTTAAATAAATTTATATCAATTGCTAATGTTTCTTGAGAATTATAGTTGTAAGACAGAGGCTATTGACGGGTGGAAAACTGTGAGAGAATACAAAAAGAATAAACTATGAAGACATCAATACGTGACCTATTATAGTTGTTGAAGAGTTTCTTCATTCTCGGTATTTAACTCGTCTCCTTTTCTGCTAATATCGTAGAAGACGTAATACGCAAACGTTGTAAAAAAACTTACAGTAAAGATGCTAAATAAGAAAAATCCCCGGCTTCTGTAATTTCTCTAAATTATTTCCCAAGCAAATGGCTTAGAGTGAAGTTATTTATTACAAGCAATTCATCTCTTGTCGGGTATTTGTATTTTCTCTGCTAGCCTGCACGAACTGATAAATGCGTTTCCGACAATAGTAATATTTCTTAAACAACGGCAAAAAATAAATTATTGTAGGTTCTTTTCTTATTTAAATGGAAACATCTTTTAACTGAAACGTTTCAGTATACATTTCTAAACTTAAAGGCCGGTGCTGTTTTTTCGTAGTATGTTCATTAAAAACGTATAAAGGATTGTGCAAGATTTTAGGGAAAAATAAAATTAATTTTCCTTCGCTGTTGAAAATATTTACATATTGGACTTATTAATATTTTATATATTTCTGTATATCGGAAATAAATCGTACTGATTATTGTATTCCTGTTAACAAATTAAATTGAATTCAGTCTTATTAACATGTCTGATATTTATCTACACAAAATTGTTTATACGAAAACCATGTTCTAATCTTTAGAATTTTTAATTTTATTGATACACCGAGACTGTGTTTTAATGTTTCATTATTATACCTTATGTTGTGTTACTTTGTATAAAGGAAGAACCAATAACTGGTGACCAATAACTGGAGACGTAAAGTCACGAAAAATTACGGTTTGTACCAAAACTCAATATTTACGTATTTAGGTTATTCTAATTTCATCCGTCTTGCGATTTGTTGACAATGATTTGTAACACACATATCTCGTCTTTGATAATCTCTAATTTTGATGTCTTCAGGTAGTTTTCAACTTCTTCGACCCTCATACCCCAGATTGGTGGCCGGCTATATTCTAGAGTCATCGGATTTCCCGGTCGATTGGCCCTTTAAATATCGGTAATCCTTTAGCCTACTTTTACTAGTTATGTTTGGTATACATAGTTTTTTTTTTGTATTTTCTTAGTAATTCTTTTATCTAATTTTTCCACTAACATCATAGTAATTATGATATAAGAGAGAAGGTAAATAAATTTAGGAGTATTTGTGTTACGATTCATATAAATCTTAGAAACAAAACATAACACAGCACAAGGATTAATTTTTATGAGACGATTGCAATACCCAGATTGATTTATGCGAGTGAGGCGTGAGTCATGACAAAAAAGGAATGCGGCAAATTCAGAGTGCTGAAATGCAGTTACTTCAAATTACTTTAAATTATTAATTGCAAGATAGAATAAGGAATGAGGATATGTCAGCAGAACTTAAAGTAAAGTACATCAATAAAATTATTTCAATTTACAGAACACAATGGGTCAATCATCTGCAATGGATGATAGAGGATCAATTGCCGAAAGCGGGACTGAACTATAAAGTTATTGGTAGAAGAGACGTGGGTCGTCCGAGGATGAGATGGGTGACGGAACAGGTTTATATAACCTAATCCTTAATGAGAAGAAGAAGAAGGTCATAGTAATGCAGCCAATATGCCCAACCATCATCGTAGTCTCCTGATGACGTTTATCCATGGACTTTGTCTTTCGTTTATCAGCTTAAATATCTCATCGTTATTTCACTCGGTTCCTCTATAAGATCCGTTGCATCCTGGTCCAACATCACGCCTAAAACCGTCTGTTCCTCTTTGTCACTTCTCCCATTGTCCGTGTTTCAAATCCGTACAGAGATTACAGATTTAATTTAAATTTTATTAGCCTCGGTACAAAAGATTTTATGAGTTATTATCTGGAATCGATACTAATTTCAACCAATTAAGAATAAAAAGTATTATGTTCATACGTTAATAAGTTGATTAAAGTAACAGTGTACAAATACTTTAACCGCGCGATTTCACTTAAACATAAACTAAATCTAATTATGCTCCCTGTTTGATACATAAAATTCATTATTACAAGTAACAAATAAATTCTTAATTTCGTAGTGACCGTCAGTAGATGAATTTTAACGATGAAAGGTTTGCGAGGATCGGTCAAAAAAGTATAACACAAATTTTAAATTATTTGAGTGGACGTTTCGACAATATTTGTTGTCATCATCAGGACCTGTGTACGGATACAAGAGAAAATATCAAACACAACAGATAAATTAGTTGAGTGAATGTGTTTGTGTATTGTGAGCGTGGTCGTGTGTGCGCGTATGTGTGAAGGAGTCGAAACACTTTGTTTTACATCATGAAAATAATTGGATTATTACATACTGTTTTCCTTGAATACATCGAGGAAATTATAATACCCCAGACCATAATTTATACACTATTACAATTTAAATTTCTACATAATATAAAAGTTCCTCAATAATACTTGTAATTAAAGTTAAAAGCAGTAATCAAAAATTATATATTAGAATTGGTACAGAAAACATCTATATGTACATGACTACATATAACATGGTAAAACATACTATAGCTGAATACAGATTGCAGGAATGTTCAATTATATACATTATTAAAAGCTATTTTTAACATGTTTCACTCTACTACTGATATTGAAAAATTTTCGTTCAGTTAGAGAACTCTGTACACAATAACTGTAGAGAAATACAAACTTAAATAAGAGATTTACAAAATATTACAAACACAAGCTTGTGGTTAACCAATCTATCTAATGAAAATGGAATTACTTAAAATCATCTTGTTGTAAACTATTATTTTTCGAGAACTTGGTATATACAGAGTACTATAGAATATTGTAAAATTAATTTATCTGTTGTGTTTGATATTTGATATTGTATCTGTACACATGTTCTGATGATGACAATAAATATTGTCAAAACGTCAACACAAATAATTTTGTGTTATATTTTTTTCGCCTATCCTCGCAAGCAGACCCTTCATCGTTAAAAATTAACAAACAAAATTTAAAGATTTACATACGTAGAAGAAAAGTGGACAGATCGATTCTCTACAAGAGTGTAAAGTGTGCAAAGCAGACAATAGGGCCTTACTTCATGATCAGTTGGGATTCGAATATAATTCGCCTTATGACACAAATACAAATATATTTTTGTATTTTTGTGAAACAGTGGTCTATAAGGGCTGAAAGATATATGGACACCTGAAGTTATCAATCGACGTAAGTACTGCGCACAACAAACGGTGCGACTTTTGCGTACAAGAAAATTGTTTTAACTTACGTGTAAAGTGCTTCTGTGTTTAATTTTTCAAGACGAAACGTATAAGGGTATGTATAAACAGTACTGAGACTGACTATACAATTTATTATTGCCAAATTAAGGACAAAACAATTTTTATTATCATTATTATTTCCGGTAGTACAATGTTCACATATTTTCCGGAACTAAAGATTACAGAAGTGATTGAATTCTCATCTTCCACTGCTGTTTATCCCTCCAAAGATCTTCTTCAATTTCTTGTTCCCTCATTATAATATGAATTTCTTCCATCTACGTGATAGGTGGTCTTGCTCTTTTCCTTCTTCCTGGTGTGGTCCATTCCATAACTCTCCTTGACAACCTTTCCTGTGATATTCTTTTCGTATGTCCATACCATTGTAATTTTTTTGTTTGGATAAAATCAACGATTGAATTTTTCACATTCGTTTTGTCTTTAATGACTTTATTTCTAATTTTCTCACGTCTGGATACCCTTACCGAACGTCTCCAAAAGTCCACCTCTGCTGTCATTAATTTGGTCTTGTATGTTTATTAGGACAAAACAATTTTTCCCCTTCAAAATAGTTTCCATGAAAAGCTATACCCTGAGATGGACGATATCACTCATAAAATGCTACTAGAAATCTTAAACTAAATTTTCTTTTAAGTGGTTCGCAACAATCATTTACATATTCTCCATAATTACAAAATATCTGTCTAGTGTCTTTGAATGGTTTGAAAAAGTAGATTATCATACAATTTAAAATCAGGAATAATAAAGGGACTTGGATAAAACAAAATACCGTATATAATTAAATACTTGTTAACAAAAAGTGTGTTGTGACATCAAGCAATATCGTATTGGAGTATTAGGGAGTTAGAAATCTATGGGCAAATAGAAAGCAGAAAGCTTCATGAGTAGTCAATTGATTACAATTTATTTCATAGCCTATAATTGTTTGAGTCAAGTGACGATCAGGTTTGATGAAATGTCTCGCTTCGATACCATGGTATCAATTCGTGCAGTGCTTTATCAAATCAGGGTCGTCTTCTAGTTTCACAGCCATCGAGTCCTAGACATCTTTGTGAGCGAGTTTTAACTTGATAAACGTTTTGTCAAACTGTTTTGAAACCTGACACAAAGTTTTACTGTACCAAGCGGGTCAGTGTTATTGAGTTCCGCTTATCTGACGTAAGACAGAACAAATCAAAACCGAATACAGAGTCAAATATTGTTAACTGAAAAGGTTTAAAATGTTTATAAATGTAATCAAATCTTATGCCTATCACCTGTTGAATTTTTGACCACACAAAATTGACGCTAAGGGAGAAAAAATTCAGTCCAACACTCATCAGACTGTGCTTTATGTGCAAACTCCCACACTAATCTTGTATGCTTTAGATTGCACGCATAAACATCATGGAAGTCACGGTAACAAATAGTATTAACAAAGTCAATGTAATAAAATAATTACTTGCCCAGGGTAGTGGAATATTTTAATGAAATAAAACAAAATTTAATTAGAGCTGTTGATGGGATATGTTCGTGTTACTCACACTTAACGCATTTGTGTTAACGCGTTTAGTTTTTATTTTACTCAAGCTGTTGTTTTGTGAAAGGGGGCGTGTGTGTTACCGTAACACCGTAAGTTACGTCACTGTTTTGGGCGAACGCCACGGAGCCTGCAAATAATTACCCGCAAAGCGACGAAAGTTACTGACATTATCTCCGTTATTTATATTTCAAGCAGGCTTTTTCACGCATCATCATTTATTCTTTCTTTGGGTTTGGCTTTTGTTTGTTTGGTTTTTGTTAATTATAAATTTAAATTGATTAAATACTAAATACCATAATTGATTTACATTATGTAAATATTATGTATACTATTTTCAAATTCTACTTTATTTCTATTTCTGTTTCTTATTTAAGAATATATCTCGCAAATAAAACATATTATGGATTAAAAAAGAATTAATAAATTAATTACCTTAATTATCCGCCGTGTGATTTCTTATGCTTCGTCTATGACGCGTTTCGGAGCGTATGCTCCATCATCAGATATTAAAAAGTTAAAACTGTCACTCTTACGAGATCGTTAAAAAGTTAAAATGTCAAGATTTGCATATGAACCGTACGCGGATTTGGGTGCGCACCCGTTCAAGTTCATTCTGCCACTGAGCGGTTGCTACCTTATCGCAGCCCCAGCAAGCAGACTCAAGGCAGTATCGTACAATCGGTTGAATACAAAGTTCAGGTGGTCATTTAACACGATATCGCGACTCATTGGGTTTGCATATGCACTGTAAATTTTAAATTCCTCCAAGGCATTCATGAAACGGCCCTTCTTACACACATGTAACGGTATTAAATTGGAACTAAAATCTGTGTAATTATGATTGTGTGAAGTCAGGTGTCGGGCGTAATTTGATTTGATGTTGTCAATGTTTCTTATTTTCTTAGGTAAATGTTCTCGAAATCGTTTAAGGAAACCTCTCCCAGTCTGTCCAATGTAGAAGCACTCGCAATCATTACATGTTAACTTATATATGCCAGTTTTTTCTTCTGGAGGCGTGTGTTTTTTCGGTTTGAGAATATCCAGTAACTTATTATTAGTCCTGAATGAAATAGTGAAACTATTATTATTCAATATAGAATACAAAACCTTAGGCATAAAGCTAGTGTAATTAGTAGATATACAAATTTTTTGCGTGTTGTTGTTTATTCGGGGTTTAAGCATTCTTTTTTCATGTTTCCTCAACAGTTTGCCAATGGTTAAACTACTGTAACCATTGGCAACTGCGATATATTTTATGACATTTAGCTGATGACGGAAGTCATTATCATCCAAAGGAATCGTCAATAATCTATGAATGAAACTATTGTACGCTGCCATTTTATGTGAAAGAGGATGATGAGAGTCTGCGTGTATTGTGGTGTCAGTGGTAGTCGGTTTCCTATAAATGTTGAACTTTAGTTTATTCATCTTTCGAGTGATGGTTAAATCTAGAAAGTTTATCTTGTTATCAACCTCTGTTTCAAGAGTA